>CM049802.1:26847190-27153712 GCA_027422405.1 Ptychobarbus kaznakovi | reverse complement strand
CAACTGTGCCCCCGAAATGTCCAAATGAGCTGTGATAATTAATGAGAGAGCGAGATGTGTCTAATAGAGAGCTGGCAAATAACTGGAGCTGGAGGGCTGGAGAAGGTAAGAGAGGGATGAGTGAATGAGAGAACTGAGATCGTTCAGTCTCTGCCAGTGGGGGATGCCCCCAGGATGTAATTTCCTCTTATTTCTTTATTTATAAATTTGGCTCTTACGTAGTCAGTGACTGAGATTGGCCAAGATTTTATTCAATCCCAGGAATCCCCACGGTTGCCTACGGGAAAGGCAATAATGTAGCCCTCGATTGACCTCTTCTTCCACTAACATCTCCCTCATGCTCTGCTCTCACGGTAGATTAGCCCCTACTGCTAACTTTAGCCTGGCCGAGACCAAAGGTAAAACACCTCCAAATCACTACCTGACCTGCGAGCTAGTTATCCAGCTGTGTAACAAAAACTGCTAGAAGCGTAATGGTACTACCATGCTGAGAAGCAATACTGGGCATATATGTACTGTTGCAGGGTTTATTTGTTTGAACCCTCTAGTTTAGTTCAAATTCACAAATGACCAGACCCCAAACAATTGCTTATACATTTCTTATTATGCTATATTTTCACCAAATATTGGAATGAATCTTTTTGTCAACTTGTTTTCTTTCATTTAGGACTGGTTTTGTGTTTCTATTGGCTTCTGATTAATCGTAGGCCTCATTTATCCGAAAGTAGGAACCTAATTTTTTGAGTGAAAAAAAGCATTTATGAATACTTTTCACAATATGCGATAAAATTATAAAAAATTTGCAATGTTTATCAGACGAATGTGCCTTAATGTTTAATCAGGAAGTTTGCTTTTAAATGCTTTAATTTTGTACAAAACTGGACAAAGTCACACTTGTCAAAAATGGACGGCCATTGAAAGTAAATGGGGAAGAATGAAAGTAAGAGAAACAACTAGTGTTCAGGAGCATGTTGTGCTTGCAAACATAAAGGCCTTGGACCTGTGGATGTGTGGATGCATGTATACTCACGCTATCAGTCATACACACACACACACACACACACACACACACACACACACACACCCACCGCATACAAACTATTGTGAGTCTTACACCTATTTCCTCCTACCCTGAAATGCATCCAATATGCTTTTATGATAACTCACTCTCACTCTTTCACACTCACTCACACACACACACACACGCTCAAACTGCCTTGTCTTTAACCTGCATTGACTTCAAAATAATATTTTCTTTTATCACATATTCTAGACCAGGGGTTCTCAACCTTTTGCAAGCTGGGCCCCCCCAAAGCTGGTTCATTGCAGTTGGGGCCCCAGTACAAACACCACCCACACCGCCTTGCATAGATAGATAGATAGATGATAGATAGATAGATAGCCCTAGGCTATTATTTTTAGGCCCACATTATTATTATTATTATTATTATTTATCATCAGTAGCGGTAGGTAGCCTATTATCATTACTAGGCTATTGTTATAATTGACAGTAGCACCAGACTTCTAATGTGAGCTTGCAGACATTATTATTATTATTATTATTATTAATTATTATGAGTAGTAGTAGGCCTATCATCATTACTAGGCTATTGCTATATAATTATATGAGGTTACATGCTTTATTGTTGTTGTTATTATTATTATTATCATCAGTATAGGCCTATTATCATTACTAGGCTATTGCTATAATTGGTAATTGGCACCAGACCTCTGATATTAATTTATGCTTTATTATTGTTATTATTACTAGGCCTAATAGTAGGCATCATTTGCATTTTTTTACAGAAGCTTGCAGGTAGGTGATGTTAATGTGAGACCTGAGCCTGCTTTGCCTTGCAAAGATCCTCAATTATTGGCTCAATGTTTGATAAACATAGCCTCAAATCATCCTCGATTTGTGCACGATTGCGGTATTTCGTTTTGAGTTCAGTCATTTTTGAGAATCCTGCCTCACACAAATATGTTGACGCGAAAGGAAGGAGAATCTTCAAGGCGACGTCACAGAGTTTCAGGATATTCCTGCATCAATGCTGCCCAGAATGACGAAAGAGGGCAGGAGCTAAAGTTCCTTCAGTCTACTGTCACTCTTCAGCTCAATAAGCTGTTCCTGCATATCAATTGATAGCTCGTTTGCTGTGCACACAAACGGATCTCGAACCCACGCAAAAGAGCGATAATCCTCTTTAAAGTACGTCGCAAATTGTTTTCTCATTGCTGACAGGTGCTCAGACGCTGATTGAAATAGGGAGGAAAAAGGTGGCGGTACTCTCTTTGCATTGGCAAATCATTACATTTTTACAGTGAAAAACAAACTTGGAGATATTGCTGTTACAACAATTTATTGTTATTTTTTATTTAACAACATAAATGTATTTAAACATGTATGTGTGTGCGTGGCTGCGTGCGTGTATTTCACAAAAACTAAAGGAAAGCTTTAACTGTAGCCTATATTCTGACTAGTTTATTCGTTATATATATATATATATATATATATATATAAACTAAATACGACCTCACGTTTTATACGTTTGCAGCCTCTGAAACTTCCGTCCGTCATAAAAATTAATTCGGATGGTTCGATTTTCTGCATTTTTCGCATCCGTAGCAAATATTTTGAGGGGTGTTTTTGACAATTGAGAGCCACCAAATGACGAATATGAAAAAAACGAATACGACAGTTTCGGACTCAGTCAGGGTGCAAGGACCTTAAAATTTTGAGGCTTGCGCAGCTTCTCGAGGAGAAATCAAACAAATGAGCGCCGTTTTCTAAAGTCTATGAGCGCAGCACACACAAATAAACTAAATTGACATACTGCAGTTAAATTTCAAAATGTGGTGTTTTTATATTTATAACATTTGAATACAGTTCAGCAACATGCATCACACGACCTGACGACCAAGAGAGCTGACAATTGACCATCACTTAATTTACCATCACCTCACGATTGAAAATGTGACACTGATTTCATATGACAGTTCAACAAACAAGTTAATAATATTAAGTCACTTACATTTTAGACGAAATAATGACTGTTTTGGTCTATTTTAGCAGCGAAAATAGATCCCATGAATCCAAACAAAGATCACAGCATAGCGCATCTCACAGCAATACTCAATGGTGTTTTGAATGATTCAGTGTTTTGAACGAATCGGTTGAGTCAAAATTCAATGACCCATGCACAAACATCTGTCTCATTCTTGATGAATCGGCCGTTTGAACGAATCATGAACGACTCAATGACTCGCTTAATAAAACCGCTTATCACCTGCATTTGCGCTCACTATCGACAAACCAATCAAATTTGTTCAAAACTATAAATCAGTCCAAACACATTTAATTTTTTATTCAGGAGTTATACATATACAAAACTATAACTTTTTATGACAGTAGTTTAGTGATACAAAAAATTAGCAAAAAAATTTTTTTCAGGTTTTTTTCCCTCCCATCCTGTAGCCTACTCGCACCCCCCCGGGAGAGTGTCCGCGCCCGAAAACCACTGTTCTAGACAATTGTCAATAGGTTTTGAGGCTTTCATGATCTCACAGAGCACTGGTGCTGTTTTTTGTTATCTTCCCCATTCACTTTCAAAGGTCAGCCATTTTTAAAAACGCTTCCAAATCACTACCTGACCTGCGAGCGAGTTATCCAGCTGTGTAACAGAAACTGCTAGAAGCCTAATGGTACTACCATGCTGAGAGGCGATACTGCGCATATACGTACTGTTGCAGGGTTTATTTTTTTAAAGTCTATATGCTACTCCTTGCTGATTTGAAGTCTACAAGGATTAAGTCCTAATACAAAAATACAATTCTTTCGCCACCTGGAATTATACTAATGAGACTTCTGGATCTTTTAGAGCAAGTCTATATTTGTTTGAGGACTGATTTCATGAACATTGTTGTGGATTAAAGCTGCCAACTACAGAGACATTGCAGCCAGTGAACAGGGACCAGTTTGACTGGTTGAGCTGGTTTCCTGATAATCGTTGCTTCACACTGCAACGAATGAACACGTCTAGCAACCAACCGTAAACTTTGTCAGCTCTCTGTGAACTGTTTGTTCTCATGCATGTTGTGTTTTCTTCACTGAACTATATTTACAGCATTCCTTGCCGTTTGATTCGGTTGTGCCTGCTGTAGCCAAATTTATAAAGGCTGCATTGTGTTTTGTGCATGCTATCAGTAAAACGTATTTTGTGCTTTGGCATGAAGTCAAATTTAACTTCAGTTTACTTTGCTTCACCTGTTAATCCATTTTCTGTTTGGGCTGACGTAACTGAAGCCACACGACATACACGTATAATGTGCAGGAATTCTGATATTACTAGTCAGGGCTCGAAATTAACTTTTTTACTTGGTAGCACTGGTGCTCCCAACTTCAAGAATTTAGGAGCACCACAATTTTTTTAGGAGCATCCACTAAATATTAAGGGGCAACACAACTGCCAATTGAGCGGAAGGGCGGGCAACATCCTTCCTGATGATTAAAAGCTTCATCAATTAAACCTGATCCTTAAGCTGCAGTGCTTTGTTTTTTATACATACAATATACAGAGGCAAGATGAGAAGAAAATGTCATTTAAACTTTTCTCAAAACAGTTCCCCTCAGAAATACATTCATATAGACCCCCACTCCCAATTCAATATTTAGAATTTAATTTCTAGATTTCGCATAGTGAACGTTGAGCTTGCTCAGGCTGCTACAGTATTTTCTTTTCTTTGTGTCCATCTTCAGCGTCTCTGGCTTCTGTTAATGGCTGTTTACAGACTTGGTAATATTTCCACACAAATTAAATTTTGGAAAATTAAAAGTGTGGTCAAAAAAACGGTCAGTTCCAAGTAGGGGTGGGCGATATGCCAAAAATATATATATATTTTTTTTTTTGACATTTCACGATTTTATCACGATTCTTGTCATGTTAGTTTTACCAGTTTGTCTGAGCAGTACAGCCAAATTAATTTCCCTATTATAAAGACAAAGCCTTTCAAGGTAACAAAATATAAATAATAATGGTGGATATTTAGGCCAAAGTGGGCGAAGATAAAAATCTTTTTCATTATTTTATCTTTGCTATGAAAAAATAAGAAAAAAGATACACATTACAACTACAAATAATATACAAACAGTGTTTAATTTTCAGGTACAATAGGCATATTTAGCAGGAGCATTCAAGAAATTGAATTAACAAATATAAAACACTATATAGATTGATTCCTATTAAAGTAATTGTATTATTTTTAGTCAAGAGTAGTGAGTTATGTTTTTCTTTTGTGTTTTGTTCTTTTAACATTAAAGAATAAATTGTATCATCTGTCTGTCAATTCTGTCATAGTGTTTTATATTAATACCATTATTTACTCACTCAAAATTAGTTTTAAACCTGAGTTTCTTTCTTCTGATGAACATGCATGCTATTTTGAAGAATGTGGAAAACCAAACAGCTGCTGGTCCAGAGTGACTTCCATAGTATTGTTTTATATCCTACTATCAAGTGGACCAGCAACTGTTTGGTTACCCACATTCTTAAAAAATATCTTCTTTTGTGTTCAACACATGAAATAAATGAATACAGGTTTGGGACAACATGTGAGTGAGTAAATAATGACAGAAATACAATTTTAGGGTGAACCATCCCTTTAATGACAGTCGGCTACATGTTTAATTCTGTACCTTTAAGAGCTGCATGCATCTAATATACAGGCACGCATCCGTTCCACTTACCGTTTACTTTCATTCCAAACATAAACAACTGAGTCTATATGTAAACCTTGTGTGTTTTGACAGTATTAGCTCAAAATATAACTTAGTTTAGTAATCAGGCACTGTTAGACAGGCTTTTTAGTTTGCACGTTTCGGGTACACGGGCTCAGAAAAAGCGCACTTCAGACCAGCGCGCAAATGAAAATTTTAACCTGCTTTAGCTCCCAGTCACGTGGCACATGCTGTGCAGTAATTCGCAAACGTTTAGTTTAGAGTTCGCACCACGACAATTATTTGCACTCGCACAAATGCTCCCAAATATATTTTGGAGTCGCACAGATTACATTTCGGGAGCATATGCGACCAAAATGGTCGCAATTTCGAGCCCTGCTAGTGCTTTTCTAAAACTTTATTAATGGTTTAAGCAGTACCTTGTTAGTTCAGGTTGAGAATAACTTTCAAAACACAGTTAAGAAAACACTTGAACAATGCAACCAGCCCTGGTGATGCCGTTGAACATACATTTTACTAGAGCAATAATTGATAATAGCTGCTTGTTATCTGCTGTCTGTTACTGATGTTGGCTCAGTTGTAGATGTTAAAGCAGGGGTTCTCAAGATTTTTGAGTCGAAGGGCCTCTAATGTCCAAAATATTCAAAGTCCTCTCTCCATATCTTAAATTACATTTACATTTATGCATTTAGCAGACGCTTTTATCCAAAGCGATTTACATTGCTTTCAGGCTATACATTTTTTATCAGTATGTGTGTTCCCTGGGAATTTAACCCACAAACTTTCGCGCTGCTTACGCAATGCTCTACCACAGGAACACTGTGTATGGAATATATTTTAGATATTTCTTATGTACTTAAGACAAAGCTTCTTGTTTAAAGTTTTTTTTTTTTTATCAACAGAACTCTGTGTTGATGTATTAAATTAACCACAATTAATTTTCACAAGGTAAAAATAGTTACTGAGGGGAAATTGTTTACATTTTTTTTTTTTTTTTTACATTTTAGAGTAAAGTTATATTATTTTAATATGTTAACAAAATATATTGTTATATGTTGTTGCAAACTTGATTTTATTTTCTTCTGTTGAACGCAAAAAAAACATTTTGAAGACTGTCATTAACCAAACAGTTGCTGGTAGCCATTGACTTTCATAGTAGGAAAAATACTGTGGAAGTCAAAGGCTACCAGCAACTGTTTGGTTACCAACTTTAAAAAATGCATTTGTGTTCAACAGAAGAAACATGGAACACCATGAGAGTGGGCTGAAGCAGGGGCGGATTTAGTGAATTGGAGGCCCCAGGCAAATATAAGAATGGGGCCCTATACATTTGCACACATTTACCTAGATCAACATTAAGGTTCCTTTTTTGCTGTGATGCTTGCTGCTGCACAATGGTGCCCCATAGTTGTGTCCAATGATTCTACATTTTTCATGTACATGTTATAAAGGTATTCTTTCATGAGTTAACTCGTGAATAATCCCAACTTAATCGCACATTTTTATCTGTTCTAAATGTACCTTAAATTAATACTTTTCAAGTTTTTTAATACTCTAATCAACATGGGCATGGACAAATAGTGATGCTTTATGCAATTATTGCAATGAAGAGTAGACCTGTATCAAAGGTCATAGATGCTTTTCAAAGAACTTGTTCATGTCTATTGGACACATGAAAAAATAAATACCAGGTTCCCATCACTTCTCTTTCTTTGCACTGAGCAATTTACTGACACAAACCTGTTTACATTATTTGCTGGACAGGGCAGCTCACTTCTTCTGAACATGCAGAATGGACGTTTATTATTTATTATTACATTTGTTTGCCTCTCTGTGCCCACATACTATATTTTGATGCAGCTAAATTCTCAATAAAACTGTTTTCATTGATATATTTGTTTCTGTTGTCAGACAATGGGATGAATATGAAATAGTGACTGAAATGCGACCCATTAAGACTACATAACCAGCTCTCCCTTCCAAGATGTTAATCTGCACAAAAATCCTGATTTATTTATACATTTATAACCGAGCCGTTGTCTGATTAAATCAAATAGGCTACACATAAGATACAAACAATAGCTGTATACTTGCATGTAAAATTAGAAAAGCAACATATCTGTATTTTAACTGAAACCACAGCTCCTTTCAGTTTCACGCTGAACAGAACAGACACAGAGAGAGAGAGGTGTGTGCGAGTTGGGAAAGAGAGACCTCTCGCTCGCGTGGCAGTCCGCTTCAGATGCATTATATTTATATTTGCTACAAGCAGGATACGCAATAAGCACGTTCAACTCGGACAAGCAGATGGTTGTCGTGGTAACAAACATGGTAAACGGCAACCGTTCGCGTGTCCGCGTTTAATGCGCATCTCGTATATGAAAAGCATTTTAGGGGGCCCTTGGCATTTGGGGGGCCAAGGCAGTCGCCTACCTTTGCCTAATGGGTAAATCCGCCCCTGGGCTGAAGTAATCTTGTGGCCCCCTCAGGTGTTTGCTGAGGCCCCAATTGGGCCCTGACGGCCTGGTAAGGAGCCACTGTTTTAAAGTGGCATCAGTCCTTTTGTTTACCAGTACGCCACACAACCACAATTCACTGTCCCCTATATAACCTTCTGCATTGATGCTTTTAAAATAAGTCTTACTGCTGTAAATGAGAAGCCGCATTCTGTGATTGGCAATTATATTGACAACAAAAATGATTGGACTTGTGGGTTTTTGTTGGCAAGATTCTACCTTCAGACAGCTTTTCATGAGCTTGCATTTGTCTTACTTAATACCCATTTGGCATATTCCTCCGTAAAAACGCTCTGGTTGACCATAATGTCTCTGTCATATGTACGCTGATACGCGCCAAGATGGAGAACGACAGAAAGCTGGAGCTGATTGCATTCTGGGGAAGATCTGAATCCAAAAAACTGATTCCCCAGATTGCGTCTTCACCTGCAGAAAGACTGGGTATCTTTTACTGTGATCCTGATTAATTATTTTTTATAATTTTTTCTTTTTCAATTCCGAAATTAATCCCAAAGCAGTGCGGTTCATATCAGTTGAGGATCAAATCAAATCCTCTTCCATTTGGTTGATGATAATGGTGTTTATGTTCGCGTATACGAGCGACCGGTGCGGAGAGATTTCCAATAGCCTGGGATTTCAATTGTGGGATGCCCTGGAAGTGATATATCCTCTCTGTGTGTGAAAGAACATGAACACTCCCTCCAGTCGTTTCTAATCTCCTCCAGTTCCTTTCTAACTGCCTTTTGTGGCCCTTCCTCAAAGTGCGGCTAATCCCAAGCAGTGTCCGCCTCCTCGCTGTACTCCTAAACTCCGCCGTGACTTCAGGGGTCCGTCACCCTCAGCCCCTCGCTTCCCCCGCTGCCTTTATATCTCTCTCAAACGCTTTCTTTCCCGGTCAATATCCTCATTATCCTGTAAGTGCTCCATTTGAATCGTCACAACTTTAGTCTGTAATCTTTTGGTGGCATCTTATTCTGAGATGCATATTAAGTCAATGTGCTCGGACGTGGAGGGGAAGGTCACATGTTAGTCACAGGCTCGCTCATTTTTTTCCCTCTTCCTCCCAGTGGAAAGGTTTTGTGGAGTAGTAATTCTGACTCGGGGGGCCCGCCCGTTGGGAACGCGAGTGAGATGCTACGAGAAAATGGGACAGGAATTTATATTGTATGTATGTAACGATTCAATAGATTAAGATGCATCTAAATCGCATGCAGTTTTTTTGTTAAAATATATGTATATACAATTATTTAATATCCGTCAAACGTCCATCAGGGCAACACGCATATTTGCACAGTACGTTTTCAAAATGTTTTTTATTTTTAAGAATTTAATAAGAATTTAAGTTCTTGTCTTACTAATTTACAGATCATACTAAGACTAATTTAAGATATTTTCTCAAAAGTTTGTGTAAATATGTTTTAACTCTTTCCCTATAATTTTCACAAAATGTTCATGGCCACCAGTAGGGGTGGGCGATATGACCAAAATCTTATATCACGATATGACAAATTTTATATCATGATAATAATATATATCACGATATAATGATTTTTTTTTCTTTTAAAAAGGTTTTTATTATATTAAAATCTTTAATACCATATAATTTTCATAATCCTTGTCACCAATGTCAATATCAAACTAATACAAGCCTAAAGAGAAAAACAAAAACTCAACCTCACTGAAGATAAATAAACAGTCAGTGATGAAATAAGGATAAGAAACTAATTGCAAGCAATAGGACAACAAATTACAATAATAAATAAGAAACGCTAGATACATTGTGTAAATTAATTAGTCTTCACTGTGTTAATTATATCTATCTATCTATGATTTAATTAACACGTGTATTATGTATAGATTCTATACATATTATAAATATATCATTATTATTGTTATTTTTTATTTATTCTGATTAAAGTTACAAAAGTGATTTAGTCAAGAGCAGTGAGAGATTTTCTAGCAGTGTGTTATGATTAACATGAACGAATATTGGACAGCTTCCCCTTTAAGACCGAAGTCCGGATCTAATACACTGTTACATATGCGTTTTCTCCTTCTGCCGTTTACTCTCTTTTAAGACCTAAATCGCTGTGTTTATGAGGATACTTGCAAAGACGGGGATTCTGATGCATATAAGTGTGTTTATGTAATCGTTCAAAGTCGGCGGAAAGGAAAAGGCTTGCTCCTCTCACACAGAAAGAGACGGCGCACGCATATAACTCTGTTGTTTGATTTTCAACGGCTTAAAATCAGTTATTTTAAAACTGCAGTGCTTAAAAACGCATGACCATGCTACAGATGTAGTCCCTCGTTTAGTAACGAGCTCCTGGTTTTGTCCTGGCTGGTCGTTCTGTCATGCCCCGTGTTGGGCGGCGTATAAAGACCGCAGTCACTCAAATGATGAAAAGGTATTACCGGAAACAATGTATTTTGCGACACCACAAAATAAACGATAGACCATAATATGAAACGATAGACTTTTTATTTCGTCCATCCGATATATATCGTCATATCGCACAGCCCTAGCCACCAGAGTATTTTGTTGTATGAATATTTAAATATGCAATATGTCAAAAGAAAGAACTGAGCCTCTTTTTTAAACAAACAATAAGCTTCTATTTTAGCTTCATATGTTTATTTTTTTCAAAACTTAAATATGCGAAAGTTTCATGAAAAAGCAACATTGCAAATTATTATTTTTTTAAATCGTGTTTCTGTAAAAGACTACGTCTGAAAAAGTTTCAGAACGATTATCAAAACATAGATGGAATAGACTGCTTCCGTCAACACATTCTAAACTACTTCGTGAATTGACATTTCATGCGGTAATGTTAGGGCTAATGTTTGATGATTGCGTTATATTACAAATGCATCTGCTTGCATACATGATTGCTTATTTCTGCTGCTTCTTCACTGTGCTTGGATCCAGGAATTCAGTACTCTTTCAGAAGATTTGTAATAGCGCCCCCTACCGTCTAACAGTAAACCTCGGAAAATTTTGTCAATGGCAAGAAACGAGTTAATTAAAACTAATATTTAGTTATGTAAGTTGCTGCAAAATTGAGTTTTGTAGGAATCACTGTGATGAAACAGATGGATATTTAGGGGGGAAAGAGGGGGTCAGGATAGATTAAGGCAGGATATTGAGGATGAAAGAAGGAAATAGAAGGGAAGAGAGGAAAAGTTTGTTGGAAATGGAGAGCGAGCGAGTCACTGGGCCATTTTCACACAGGAACCCCAGCGGCTGACATCATTTCAAGACCACCCGCATTTCTCCCCAGCATTCCCACCCTGACAGAGCACCAGTGGCCATTGCTCCAGCACTGTCAGATGTTTGCAGTTCTTTCCATCCGTCTTTCCTCTCCCTTTCTGCCTTGTTCCTTTTCACTTAGTTTCCCATCTAACAGCTCTGTCTTTGTTGCGGTTCCCTGTTTTCCTTACTCTCTCTTTGTTGTGCTGTCTACTTGCAGGGAGTAGTGTATTTATGCTTCTCTGTTTTTTTCCCCTGTAGCTTTTATATTTATTAATAGTGTTTGCTAAGGCAAGCATGACTGTTATAATCACGCATACTTGGTGTTAGTGAACGAGTTAGTCCACAACTGTAGCTCATTCCTGCACTCTTTGCACTACATGAATGATGCGTCAGAAAATTTGGTTTGAGTATATTTATAGTATTTTACTAAAATATGAAAGTAATCAGACTTAAGGCTTTTTCCTGGTGGAGATTAACAGGACTGGTATGGAAGCCCATTTCCACCTTGGAAAAAAATAAATAAAATAACTTCTCACGAGTTTTATATTCCTCAACTTTTACTATGACTTTGTTTTTCCCTCAGAAATTTGTAATATAAATTAGCTAATTGTGAACAACCTAATCAGAATCGTAAGACGTTAACTTAGAATTGCAATGAATAAACTCGATTGTTTGCAAGTCTTGTTGCAGTTTTTTGTCGAAGGAGGGTCCTAAGTCACATCATGGGACTAGAAAAAGTTTATAGTTGGTTGATTTAGGTTGTAGTGGTGGGTGATATGACCAAAATCTTATTTCACAATAGATTCACAATAACGATAATATACATTGTGATAGTCATTTTTATTTTATTGTTATTTAAAACAAGAAAAATTAATCAGCACCACAAAAAATAATAGAACAAAGATACAAATAAAAGTTTTTCAGGTACAGTACTTTATTTAACATGTAGCAAGAAATACTATAGAATTGAATAATCAAATGTAAAAAAAAAATAAATGAATAAAACGCTGCATAGTCTTCTCTTTAGAAATTATAATAATTTGATTCCTATTAAAGGTTTCTATTCTTATTACAACAATTATACAGTGTTTTTCTCTTTTTGTTTGTTTGATTAATGATGCTGACAGCATTAGTTTTAGTAGGCTGCTATCACTTTAAGACTGAATGTACACACCTAATATACAAGTGTTTACATTTCAGTGTTTACATTGACTTAAGGGAAAAAATCAACTGTGTTTGCATGAATACTCCACACATTGTGCACAGTTATTTTTTGACATCTTATTGCATTTAATAACTCTATAAAACATGATGCATGTCAGGTGCTTACTGTGATTATAAGATCTCTTATAGACACTTTATAACATCACCACAATAATACCTTATTTGGATGGAAAGTTTTGACTCCCCTTGGCACTTACAACACAACGCTCTGGCAGTTACTCTGAACACACCAGCATTGTGGTGGCGGTTTGCCTGTTAACATGCACTATTCACAATTTCATCAGAAGAAAATATAATCTAATTGTATTAGTGTATATTTCTACTGCAAGCTCTTAGAACAACACTGTCCCTTTTGAACTGTACATTTATTGCGTCTTTGTGTGATCTGAATGCTGTTGAGAAGTCAGTGGTTTTGTGCGGCTGTGCCATTGCAGTATTCAGAGTCTGGGGCGTGTTTCCTGTTGCTATTCTGGGTCTTCCTGTGTGCGCGTGGCTTATTCAGGTTCAGGGGCCGTTTCTCTCCTTCATGCGCTCGCTGTTGCACACAGTTTCCCCCTCGTCCTGTGCGATAGTTTAATCAAGCGAGATGCAAGAAAAGCTGCAGTTTTCACTGCATTTGCTACACTTTTTTCTAGGATTCATGCATCAGATATGTTTTACATGTATTTAGAAAACTAAATTGTGTTCTTCCCTCCCTTCATTGTCTGTCTCTCGTTCACACACCCACTCTCAGCCCTCCGTCCCCCCCCCTCTCTCGCTCTCTCTCTCTCTCTCTCTCTCTCTCTTTCTCACACTCTCTCTCTCTCTCACTCTCTCTCTCTCACTCGCTCTCTCTCTCTGTGCTCCGCTTGTCTGACGGCAGCACAAAGGCCGTGTCTCACTGCAGTACTCTCTCTCTCTCTCTCTCTCTCTCTCTCTCCCTTATTCCTGTTTTCCTCTTCCATACGTTTCTAAATTGCATCAATCGAGTGTTTTTTTTCTTTCTTGTAGGTTTGCAGATGGGTTTAGAATTTAGAACCCATTCTTATTTAGAACTACTTACATTTTTAAATTAACTCTGTAATCCATTGTATTCAGACGTTTGGTTATGTTAGCGGGTTTTAAACAGACTGGATGGTGTGGCAAAATATACCATGTGTCATGTGATGGTAGAAATGTCAACTTCTGAACAAAATCAGAAGATTCTGCTGTGCTGTTTGACACCTCTGTATATCTGTGGTGTAATTTAAATCAAGCGACAAGCAGACGGCTACAGTATGATGCAGACGGATGCGTTTCCATTGTAGTCTTCGAATATAATGCATATTTTTCATGTTGTGATGTGCCTGTGTAGATTGCAGGTGCAGTGCTGTAAAGCTATTGGATTTACCATTGTAAATGGCTTTGAATATGCCCTATGCAATACGGTTTCTATTGTTTTTCTGATTGGAGACTTTAAGAATTTTATATTTTAACTTGTGATGAATGATGCTAATAATAATGTGCACTGATGCTGACTGTGCCCATTCAATTTATGCACCTGGCCACTTTAACAAAATTTGCAAAGGTGCATGGTTCTGCTGTTAATAGTGTAGCAATGCATGAAGCTTTTAGTTGCTCAACACCACAATTCCTTGTGACCAACTTAAATATTGCTAAATCTGCATTAAATATTTTGTCTGTGAACAAAATTGAATATTGCATGGATTCTTATTGAAATTACTAGATTTCAACAACAAAAATGTGCTAGAGCAGTGGTGAATGTGGCCGCACCTTTAATCATATTACAAATAATCTTATCCAACAAGTTTTGAATAAAATAAGAGTAGCCTTAATGAGATAAAGTATCTTTCATTTGTAAAGTGTTTAATTGACTGAATGATTAAAGTCATTATTAAAAGGTTGCAGAAAAAAAATCCACAAAAATAACAATATTTTGATAAAATTTTTATTTAGAAAAAGCAGACGAAAAATTGCATTAAAATACTTGTAAACTATACTTATATGCCAGTTCATAAGTACATGTTTGTTGTTCTTCAAAAGTACTAAGAGTAATTATTTTATATTCTTTATATAACCAGGACAATCTTATTGAGATATTACAATCTCTTCTTCCAGAAAGATCCAGGTCAAGATGACAGCACAATATTTTACACAAAACAAATCATAAAATATCAATATATGGTCGCTACACAAGGGAAAAACAATTACAGGTTTTCTGTTTGCAGACAAATGTTTAAAGGTGGAATCTGAGTACATTTTTAAATTCATTCCAAACCAAAGGAGCATGAAAAAAAGCAAATTTACCAAATTCTGAGCAAACACTTGGGACTTTCAACTAGGGCTGGGCGATAGGACTGTATCACAACGTTTAGTTTTTTCACATCAGTCGATATGAATATCAAGATAAACGTCACATTTGTATTTCTTTGAAGTGTAAAGGCAATTTTACAGATAATAAACCAGACCATTAAACTACTCTTTATGGTCAGAATATGATAAACACTTCATATTTTTAAATTCTTTACACTTTTCCAGTCATTTTTCATTAAAATAAATATCTATAGAAACATTTATTTATTAGTTTCTGCATGTTCTGAGTGATAATGTTTCGAATCAAGAAACAGGTTTTTGTTGCCTGATAATATTAATATTATTTTTTTTATCTGTTAGAAATGCACAGTTTATTGTAGTAGTTTGAGTTAGGATGCAGAAGTAAATTTGTTCATTATCAAAATCAGTAACATCTGTAGAAATGGTAGCAGTCTCATTTTTATGTGGTGAACTTTCATGATTAGGGCCCGAGCACCGATGGTGAGGACTCCATTGGAATTGCTCCATTTATTATTTTGAATTTTATTTTTTTCAATAATTAACCATTGGTCTTCCATAGTCGCATACATTTAGATCATGATAACCACTGAAAGAATAGCTACAGAATCTGAATCATTAGTTGAATTGTAACCAGAATCCCATCCCTGTTTGCAGATCTGAGTTCTCTGGTCTCTTGTGCTCAGTCTGCAGCTCCAGCAGTTTTTCTGCGCTCGGCTCGGCTCTGACTTCGGGGCCGCTCTGCTGTGGGAGGGGCGTTGCTCTGGAGAAGACGAGGCAGACAGGCTGTTTTTTCCTCCTTTTTTTCCTGTGTCAGGCACCCAGCCCCCCCAGTATCCACCTCTCCTCCCTTCTCTGTCCCTCTTTTTCCACCCAGACGGGTGGCTGCCTCCCTTACCGAAGCATCTGTGGTTCCCGCTACTATTGTGACCTACACAATAGACCCCCAATGCAGTCACACAGAGAACCCCTCCTGCTGGCGTGAAACACCAGAGATCCATCCAGATGCACATGAATAGATATTGTTATTTACAGGTTGGATGGAGAGGTGCCTGTATGATGCAGTCGTATTTGGTTTACAAAATTAATCAGTTCGTCACCGATGGGTATTTGTACCGGTGGAAACCCTTTTGTCATTGAACATATTTGATCTAGTGCAGTTATTATTTACCAAAAAGGGATGAGAAATACCAAAAGACACAGAGAGTTTTTGTCAGACTTTGGCTCGGCGGCTCCAGCTTTGATTGGTTTACTGCTAAATCCAATCACAGACATTCAATCACTCTAAGAGAGAGTGACCGTGGCATATAGCGCAACAGTCAGCTTCCGGAAAAATCCCATTCATTTCCCCCATGGATAAATTGAATTGTAGTGATTAATGTGTAAAAGGTTTCAAGACACGCCGGGAGCTCTGAGGTTAAGTGATGTATGTTTCTGTAAAAGCCTGTAGTCAGTGTGATTTCAAAATTTGCTAAATGGCATTAAGTGAAGAACTCCATTACCCATAATACTAAAGAAAAATCCACCAATCATAGAGGTCTCTGTTACCATGGAAACACTGTGCCAAAAGTAGCAGTCCCATAAAACGTTTGAGATTAATGACAAAATAGTGTCAGTCTCCCTACAGTCAAACAACTTATGTTGGTATATTTTTTAATATTTCGCAATAAACTACATTTAATCCTGGATTTATTGCAGTAGTTTTAATTGTCATTTGCAGTTTTTCATAGGATGAGTAGATTATTCATTATAAATTACTTTAAATTAGTGCTGCAATAACTGTTCGATGAAGTTATAATAATAATCAATAATATTATCAATTTTAAAGTAATCGATAATGAAAATAATCAACAATGAATTAGATTTGATGTAATGTATTTAATTAAATACAAAAAAGCATTTTAACCTGATTAAATGAATAATTAATTGGTTATCAAAATATTTCTTAGTCATAGACCTGCAATGAATCATATGTTGAGGTGTGATTGATCTCTGAGCTGGTTAATTTGGTTTATGGCATCTACTCTTCATTCATTAATTGTCAGATGTTTATGGAGAAAAAATGTCCTAGAAATATGTCCAAAGAGCCAAAGAGTTGGCTGGCCTCACCCTTCCTCCACTGTAAATAGACAGCTAAATAAAAAGTGACAGTGAGTGCTGCACTTTGTTTTATGCAAAGGTGAATGTTCCTCAACTCTTGGTGCCGAAAAAAAAAAGGTGAGCGGTCAGCATGAAAAAGACACTCGAAGCATCGTTTACGTTACTTGCGGTTCAAACAACGCAGCTCTCCTATTGAAAACAATTTTTAAAAAAAAACTTTGCGAATTTCAAATATTCGTCAAATTTAAAATAAAAATCCACATTCAAATGCAAAAATGTTGCATTCGAATGTTATGTGCGCACCAGGCAGCCTTATCAGTGGTGCACAAGATGTAAGCGCCGTTGCATTTTAATGTTTTTCTTAGTCTATCCAGTTTAACCCACTAGATGCAGCACTGCTTCAGTGTTCTTTCAAAATATTGCGCAAAAGAGAAAGAGCTTTGTAAAAATCAAAGCGTTTCAGAAAGGCGGAGCATAGAGGAGCAACAATAATGTACAGTATGTGGAAAATTTTGTTTTTTAAACCGCATAAACATATTGCATTACACCAAAAACACCAATAATGTTCTTTTTAGCAATTTCATATAACCCCTTTAAACATTTCACACCGATTGAAATTTATTAACGACTATGTGCCAAAAGGAGGCTTAATATTTTATTTGAGAGCTCTTCATGGTGACTTTGATTCCGGGGCAGCACTCCAGAGGAGATTAGGGGGCGTTCACACTAGACACTGCGCCAAGACCCCTGCGGTCTTGAAATGCTTTTTTATCAGAAGCATTATTTTATACAAGTATTTATAACTTGGCACAAAATGCTGAAAAAAATGAGACTCAATGCAACAGCCAGTTTATCTGTTGAGTCAAGAAAATTGCCTTAGGAAGGATCCCTTGTCTCGGGTGACTTGAGGATAAGACCCTGAGTGTGTACAGAGCCTTCATGAACGAGTCTTCACTGTTTGACAGCCTCAGTTTAGAGACAATCACTGTTACAGCTCAGCTGATGCAGTAACAGACTGAGAGAAGGCATAAGTCATGATATACAGTATCTGTACTGTGTTTTAGGTACTGTACTTGTGTTCCCAGCACCTCTACGCTTAAAGTATTAACACTAGTGCTATCAAAGTTAACGCGTTAATAACGTGTCCTTTTAACGGCACTCATTTTCTAGTTTTTTTTTTATTCACTAATTTTCTGCTCAGTTTCTGTTCAGCACGCGCACACATCTCTCTCTCTCTCTCCGCCTGTCTGCTCAGTTTCTGTTCAGCACGCATACAGCCGCACACGCACACATCTCTCTCTCTCTCTCTCTCTCTCTGGTATCTGCTCAGTTTCTGTTCAGCACGCGCACAGCCGCACACACATCTCTCTCTCTCTGTATCTGCTCAGTTTCTGTTCAGCACGTGCACACACCTCTCTCTCTCTCTCTGCCTGTCTGCTCAGTTTCTGTTCAGCACAGCCGCACACACATCTCTCTCTCTCTCTCTGTGCATCTGCTCAGTTTCTGTTCAGCGCGCGGCAGAGAAGAGCAGAGCTTAATTCAGTTAAACACAGATATTATGTTGCTTGCTTCTCTAATTTTACATGCAAGTATAGCCAAAATCACAGCACAGCTATTGTCATTATCTTATGTGTATTTTATTTAATCAGACAACCGCACGATTATCAGGATTTTTGTGCAGATTAACATCTTGTAAAGGAGAGCTAGTTATGTAGTCTTAAACGTCTTCTTACAACAGAGACAGTAAAATAAACCAATTAAAACTGTTTTGAGAATTTAGCTGCATCAAAATACAGTATGTGGGCACAGAGAGGCCAACACATGTAATAATAAACAATATAGTAGTGCTGGGCGGTATACCGGTTCATACCGTATACCGGTGTTTATTTTTCTTATGATATGAATTTTTAAAATACCGCAATACCAGTGTCATTTAAATAACGTTCGGAACGCGACACTGTTAGAGAGGGGTCACTTTTCACTATTGCATTTTGACGAGGATACAGCTGTATGCGTTACTAAGCATGAAAGTTCCGAAACTGAAGCACTAGTAGAATGTGATGAGAGAGAAGTCATCCACTATATCCACATCGACCGCCACAAATATCCACCGTCCGCTTCACCAGCTCCCGCGCCTCTCACACACAAAAGTTCTCCGTCGTTAAGACGGATTCCCGTCAATTACAGGGTTCCCGCCGGTCTTAAATTCACTTTTCATAATTTTAAGACCGTAAATACGCTTACATTTCTCAAATAGTGTTATAACTGTCTTGATTTTAAATTGAATAGGTCTTAATGAAGGAAAGACGAGGTGTATTCAGTCTGTTGAGGGGGATGTGATCAAAGCCTGGAGTGGATTTAAGCACGTTCCTCTCTCCACTCAGCGTTCTGTAATCACTCCGCTCTGGATCCACTCCGGGCTTTACATTACCGCTCACGGAAAAACTGCTCCGTGTTCACTCCATTTAAACGTTATCAGGGATTACTGAGGGGAAAGAAACATGTAGCGCACTGTTGTTGTTCTGCCAGCACACCAAAAATCATCCCCGCCTCGGCTGCAGATTCTCACTGACAACATAGTAATGCCGCTAGCATCATTCACAGTCGGGTTCTTAGCAGAAAACACAGAGCAGAACTTGAATTTCGGCGCGGGATTGTGGCTATTAATAATAATTATACTCATTCCCGCGGGTTCAGACAGAATGTATCACATTTGCACGTGCTTTTGAGTCTTGATAACTCACTCACTCACGCGCTCTCATTTTCTGTGCGCCCACAGATCGCGATCATGAGAGTGACGGCTTTTAAGAATTATAAGGGGAGTTTGCAAATGTGATATATTGATTTAATACAGCAGATAAATAAACAAGTACTGCATGATTTTGCTCTATATTATCAACGAAAATAGTTCCAAATAAAGTAACAGCTGAGCCGTTGTGCATCTCTAAAATCAAATTTATATATAAAATATTGAGGTCCACATGAATCTATAAATTAAATTGCACTCATGCCACCTCTGAGCCTCATTAAACGTCTGAAAATGTACCTACAAGCCACTTTTGTGTTATTCTGTGCCACCTCTGTAGTATTTTTTTAATACTAATTTCATAATTGGTAACTTATTTGTCTTATTGTACTTATTATATTGTTTTAAATATACATTTTAAAAAGCTTATAAACATAATTCTTTAAATTTGACAGATGAAAATTATGCCATTGCAAAGGTAATAAGAAAATACCCCTGTAAGTCACTTTAAGGAGTCAAATGTCACCTAGTATTCGGAAGGCAAATTTTTTATTAGAATTTTTTATTATTGATCAGAAGGCGCTCCTAAATTTTTTAAATTAGGAGGACAAGCGCTCCTAATTAGAAGAAGAAAAACACAGCTCTTAAACTGTGTTTTAAACATACGTATTGCTGTGGAATGGGGTTTGACCGAGGAAATATTTTCAGTGAAAATAATTTCTTTGCTTTAACCCCTGTATTTAGTGAGGAATTTTTCTACAATATTCACTCATCGTGACACTAAAATATGGCATTCTAAGCCAATCTACTGCAGTTTTTCCTCAGTCAGTAGAAAATGTGGTTAACACCCGGTCATGCATGAAAAAAATAAATACCGTCATATACCGTGAAACCGGTATAATTTAGAAAAATACCGTGATATACATTTTTGGTCATACCGCCCAGCACTACAATATAGGCTATGTACATTTTGCATTTTCAGAAGAAGTGAGCTGCCCTGTCCTGCAAAAATGTAAACAGGTTTGAGTCAGTAAATTGCTCAGTGCAAAGAAAGAGAAGTAATGGGAACCTTGTATTTCTTTTTTCATGTGTCCAATAGACATGAACAAGTTCTTTGAACAACATCTATGACCTATGGAACAGGTCTAGTCTTTATGCTGTGGAGTATGATTTCAATAATAATAAAATACATTTGCATAAAGCATCCATATTTGTCCATGCCCATGTTGATTAGAGTATTAGAGTCGAGGCCGCTCCTCTCACAGTCAGTGGGTTGGTGGCTCCCCCTCATGGCTGACATCTGCACAGCCGCTGCTCACTATGTAGGGAACTCTTCTACCCCAAATCCTGCTCTGATTTGGGTTTGAAGAGCAAGAATTAGTGGCTTTGTAATCATACAGTTAATCTGCTCTGTGTGAGTGAACACATCCGGGCCGGTGCGTCGCTGAGCTTCAGCGCTGTTTGTTGATTGACGTGTGTGTGCGTGTGGTCTGCGTGTGCGCTGGGGGAGGGGCATCGCGACTTGGCACTAATGTGTCAAGCACGTGGAGACAGTTGCTATGGCAACCTCACCGATGCAGCTGATTGATTGTGTGTGTGCGTTCCTGTCCTCCTTTCCTCTCTCCTCTCCTCATTCTGTCGTTTTGGCTGTGTGTGTGTGTGTGTGTGTGTGTGTGTGTGTGTGTGTGTGTGTGTGTGTGTGTGTGTGTGTGTGTGTGTGTGTGTCTGTGGTGTGTGTGTGTGTGTGTGTGTGTGTGTGTGTGTGTGTGTGTGTGTGTGTGTGTTGTGTGTGTGTGTGTGTGTGTGTGTGTGTGCGCGGTGTGTGTGTGTGGTGTGCATGTGTGTCTGTGTGTGTGTGTGTGTGTGTGTGTGTGGTGTGTGTGGGTGTGTGTGTGTGTGTGTGTGTGTGTGTGTGTGTGTGTGTGTGGTGTGTTGTGTGTGTGTGTGTGTGTGTGGTGTGCGTGCGTGAGTGCTTGCAGTGTGAAGAGCGAAGAACGGGAGAAGAGGCCGTCCCAGGCCGGTGAGGGTCACACAGAGTTTGTGACTGCGTTTCATCGCGGTCTTATCTCTCTGACAGGATTTCCCTTCAGAATAGAGTTTATAAACGATTCCTTTCAGTTTCTCACTGTGCTGAAACAACATGGCTGTCGTGGGGACTTTTGATATTCACAACTCATTGCCCTGTTTTATGAGAGAAACATGTTGTTTTTAGACTGTCATTTGCAGAAGTCACTGCTTCTGCAAATCTTGTTGGAGCTGCAGAAGTGTTTTAAATAGACTAGATTTTGTCCGTTTTGAGAGCTGACAGACAGGCTAACGCTGGTGCTAATTTGAGCATAAAATGCCTGCCACACAGATACCAGCCTCTCTTATAGTATTTTTAGAGACATTGAGCATGTTTAGTGCTGTTTTCTTTGATAGTTTTCTTAGTTTTTTATTTTAGGGTGATCTTTTGACTTCATTTGTGAATTATATGTGCTGTCGGCCTGTATTTAGCAGCTTTGTGATATGCTTACAGTGAACTGTTATAATGTTTCACAAGTCATCAAAACAATTTGCGTTTGAGGGTTTTTGTTGTTGCTCAGCAGAATGTGGCTTTTGCAGCTGACAGATGTTTTTACAATAAGCATAGTTTCTGCATAAATAGCATAGGCTAATTATTGCAGTGTTAATATTGCACAACTATTATAAATAATGAGATCTCTTTCAAATATTGTTAAAGCTGGAACACAAACGACTTTACTTTTAAAGTCTGATGCACGATCATATTTTCGTGGCCGATTCAATAAAATTATTTTCGTGCACTGGCCAATTCCGAAACATCATTTTTTTTTCCTTTTCCACCCAACAAGAAATTGAAAGTTTTAAACAAATAAAGTGGTTATATAGTGAATATGTTTTGATTTAACATTTATAATATTTAATTGTTTAAAAAATATATTATGTTTAAGAAAAATTTGCAAAATTCATGTCTGTGATGTTGCAAAAATTACCCCTTTAGGGAAAATGGATAATTCAATTTGGACTACTTCCTGTTGAAGTCACTGCAGGGCAGGTTGATCAGGGTCATGGGGAAGTACATCTTTCTTAATTAATTTTGAAGTTACAAAATCTCTGACAATTTCATGTGTTGTCATTAGTGTAGGTGGTGTTATGTTGATAACTTGCAATCTGCTATTTTTTAATAAAAAAAATATAAATATAATGTTTATTTCCAAAATGTCCCCCTGCTGAATCATCATGTTAGCCTTTTTAGAAAAGTCTGGTTTTTTGATGTGGTGATTACTTCCTGTGTTAGAATTTTCTGGTAACCAGACCTTAGAGTAAACTTGCATTATAAGGTCTGGTGTAATAATTACGTCTGGTGTTTATAATATGCTGACATAAGTGCCTTTACAAGTTTTGATTAAAATTATTTAAAATTCAAAATGTCTTAAGCTTTTATTTTAATGGATTAGGATTTAAACACATTTTAAATGGCACTTATTTTATAAGAAAACACAAAACAAGCATCTTTACAAATTCTGTTTCTCAGCCACCCCATGAAGATGGACAAATGGTTTTTAAAATTGGGTTGAAAACACAAAAACGCCCTAAATGAAAACATTAACAGTAACCATGAAATGAACAACATTTGCTAGTTACCAAAACCACACAACCAACACACATTCAACAGCCCACACAAAGATGTTTTACAAAACAGGTTACCGCTTTTAAAATTGTTTAAAGAAAAAAGGTATTTACATTGAAACAAAATACCATCAAAGTAGGCTATAGAAAATAAATTATTCCAAAAGAAATCAAATACTGTTTGGAGTGCAAAGCAAAACAAAGAATGCCTACAGCTCAGTGTTTTAAACCGGAATGTATTTAAGGTAAAATAAAAATATAATCTCAAAATATTTATAAATTGAACGTTTATTCTTTCACAAAAAGAGCATTTCAGCTTATCACAAGTTGGTCTGTTTCATCTCCAACACGTGAGAAGCTGCGCTGAACAACTGTTCAAGTATACCTTGGGCTGGACAGATACGCTCGCGCCATTCTATGATTGGAAGTTCGATCATTTTATTAAACCGACTCGGACTTTGAGTCCGTTCAAAAACGAACGACTAAAACCCGAAACTCGAAAACAGTGAACTAAATCCATTACAAACCTTTAGTGGTGCTTGCGCACCGAACGAATACTCCCGAAACGACTCTTCTTTTCGATTCATTAAAGTGTTCAAAATGTACTTTTCAAGACCGACCCATCACTACACTTTCACTAAGAGCAAAATGCAAGTGCTCTTATTTGTGTACTATGTTACCACGGCTGTTAGGGCTTCATTGTATCTGTTTTTCTGTGTTTGAGGCTCCTGCCCGATGTATTCAAAAATTGACGTTCCACTTTCCGGATCGGCGCAAAAAAACAAAAACCCGGCCGGTTGCCTGATGCATATAAAGCAAAAAACCGCCGGGTTCCGATCTTTGGCCGGCACGTGCACCCTATTAGTCTGAAGCTTTTTCAAACATTAAGCATATACTTGTAAAGGGTCACAGAAAAATTAACCTGTTGAAAAAGTACAAAAGTTGAAACAGCCTACTGTTTGCTGGTTTTAGCTATATTTTACGATAAAGCTGTTTTAGAGGGGGTTTTTCACCACTTATGAGCAAGATTGTTGGGAGAACAGTATCAGGCTTTTGTTTTTCATTATTTTGCCCAAAAAAATTACAGCGTGTTTGGAGAAATTGTTCAAAATATTTTAACAATGATTCTCATTATCGATTAGGCGGGTCTTCCCACAGTGCACATCCAGCTTCAGCCGGTTGCTTCAAATTACAGCACTGACTATCGCATTTCTATGGACAAAATGCATCTAAAAATAGTGGAGGAAACAGAATGAGATGCTGCGGGAGAAGTACGTGATCCAAGCTGACCAAAACATGATCATTCTTTATTTTGAGCTTTAAGTTAATGCATTAGTGTAAAGGCTTGCCCTGTCAGGCACTGTGACACATGCGTGTGCGTCCTCAGTGCAAAAACGTTCAGTTTACGGTCATATCCTTATCTATAAATGTCACTAATTCACGCGAGCATTAAAGGTCCATCCTGACCGGCTGTGTTAAGTTTAATTTACCGAATGGCGTGTACACGCGCGTCAGACAGACGGAACACAGAGAGGGGGCTTGGTTTAGTTTTCGATATTCGTGACACATTCAGCGATAAACGGCAATAACTCAAAATCGACTTTCCAAAACAAATCTAAACAGTGTGACCGCCAAAAGGGCAAAGCTGATCATGTTTCACAGCCTTCTTTTTCATAGTTTTCGCTCGATGTAATAAGCACTAGCCCGCACAAGCCGTCTCAATGTGCATCAAGCAGGGAAAGCTCGCTCTCTGTGGAGCTTTCAGTAAGGGACTGTGGGGAAAGTGCACGTTTTCTTCATTTTCTGCGGAGCTTTCAGTAAGGGACCGTGGGGAAGTGCACATTTTCTTCGTTTTTTGCTATAGCTCACTGGGCTGTGTTTTTGTAATAGCTTTTTAGTTAAAGGGCCTATAGACATGAGACCAGTGTCAATCAATAGTTTTGGACATTGAACATTTTTCACAACCTTCCATTTTACACCTACTGGTAGAAAAGGGAATTGGCAAGTCCAAAAATTAACATTCTTTATGTAATAACTAACTTTCATCAGCAGGAAGATAGAGACTTGACTGTGATCAAAGTGAACGTGTTTCCAGCAGAAACAATCCTCTCACCTGTTAGTTTACACTGAGTCTTTATTATCTTTATTATTATTTAAAATTTTAATAGAGATTTAAACTATATTCACTATTACAGTGCTTAACAAATTTATTAAAACAAATGTATGTAAGGTTTTTAACAGATTATGTAAGGTTTGTGCCATGCTGCTCTAAACTAACAGCATTGGTGATTTACCAAAATCATTGTTTAGATTTCTGTATTGGTTAGTCCTCCAAAATGTGTAAGCTCTTTAGAACAGTAGTAGGCTATTTCAAATGCTATATATTAATTATTGCTGTTATCTATGAAATAAAGGCAGAGCACTTTATAGTGTTTTTTTTCAGATACGCAATTACAGTCAAAAAGTACTTAAACAAATGTAAGCAAGAATACAAGCTGTTATGAGGCCATTTTTTAGTTATTATAAATACTAATTAGTTGTTTCTGTTTGTAATTTGCCCAATAAATTACAATAAAATGTTTAGATTAGTGATGCACCGATCTTTTTTCGTGGCCGATTCCGACTGATTTTTTTCGAGCCAAACTGGCCGATTCCGATTCCGATACCGATTTTTTTTCCTTTAAGCAACCAACAAGAAATAATGAAAGATTCTAACACAAATAAAGTGTTTATATAGTGAATATAGATTTGATTTAACATGTATAATATTTGTTTAAAAAATATTTATATTTAAGAAAAAAGTTGCCCCCCAAATTCATGTCTGTGGTGTTTAAAAATGGATTGTCAACCCTTTAAGAAAAGAGAATTCAAGTTTGGACTACTTCCTATGTGTAACGGTCACTGCAGGTGCTGGTTGATCTGAGGGGTGCATGGGGAGTACATTCTTTCTTATACATTTTGAAGCTAGCTAAATCTCTCACAATTTCATGTGTTGTCATTAGTGTATGTGGTGTTATGTTGATAACTTGCAGATCTGGCATATTTTAATAAAAAAATATATAAATACATGTTGATATTTCCAAAATGTCCCCTGATCTTGAAATCATCATGATGGTAGCCTCCATTTTAGAAAAGTCTAAGCTGATTTGTATGTGGTGTTACTGTCTCTGGTGTTAATGCATTTTCTGGTAACACAGAGCCTTTAGTAACTTGCGTTATAAGGTCTGTGGTGTTATAATTACGTCTGTGGTGTTACTTCAATATGACATAGTGGCTGTGTCACAAGTTTTTGATTAAAATTATTTACAATTCAAAATGTTCTTAAGCTTTTATTTTAATGGATATAGCATATTAAACAAATTTTAAATGCCTATCAATATATTTTATTAGAAAAAACAAACAAGCATCTTTACAAATTCTGCCTCTCATGTTCAACTGGTCAACCCCAGTTGAAGATGGACCAAGATGGTTTTTAAATTGGGTTGAAACTACATAAAACTGGCCTTAAATGAAAACATTAACAGTAACCATGTGAAATTAAAGGCAACATTTGCATAGTTACAATCTAAACAACACAACCAACACACATAACAGTCCAAACCAAAGATTACTTAATCAACATTTGTTGTCATTTTTAAAATTGGTGTACGAAAAAAGGTAATTACCAGTGAAACTAAATATAACCAAAGTAGGCTATATAAATAAATTATTCCAAAATGTTAAATCAAATAATGTTTAGTGCACCGAGCAAAAGCAAAGATGCTACAGCTCGTGCTTGTTAAACCGAATTAAGTCAATGTAATTTTAAGGTAAAATAAAAATAATAATCTTGTACAGAACTGACGTTTATACGTTTGAACGTTTTATTCTTTACAAAAAGTAGCATTTCAGCTTTGTCACAAGTTGGTTCTGTTCTTTTTCTCATCCAACACGTAAGAAGCTGCGCTGAACAACTGTTCACGGTCTATTCTTGTGCAGGGCGTGGACAGATACGCTCGCGCAAATTCTAGTGATGGGAAGTTCGGATCATTTTACCGACTCGGACCTTTGAGTCTCGTTTAAGATGAACGAACGACTCGAAAAACCCGAAGACTCGAAACAGGTGAACTAATTCCAGTACAGAACCTTTAGGATGGTGCGCATGCGCGACTGAACGAATCACTCCCCGAAACGACTCGTTCTTCTCGAGTCTCATTAAAGATCCGTTCAAAATGAATGAATCGTTCAAGACCGACCCATCACTAGCAACTTCAGCTAGAGCAGCAAAGGAAAGCGGCTCTTATTTGTGTGCCAGTAATGTTACACCAACGGCAGTTCGCTTCATTGTATCTGTTTTTCTGTGTTTGTTGTGCTTCTGCCGAATGTCTTCCACACAAATGACATGTTCGCACTTTCGGAAAAATCGGCCGAAAAAAAGACAAAAACCGGCCGGTTGCCGATGCATTATAAGCAAAAACCGCCCGGTTCCGATCTTTGGCGGGTCAACCGTATCCCTAGTTTAGATGTAAACTTTTTTTTTGACAGATTCTGAAATATTTGTTTTCCTCTTTATCACAGGTGGTTTGATTAATTAAGCACTGCATGTTTTCATAGCATTCAATTAGTTTGAAGACATTGAGCAAATGTGGAATAGTGTGTATTTTGTCAATAAAACAACATTTTATTTAATCCGATTAATCGAAAGAATAATCGGCCAACTAACCGATTATCAAAATAATCGTTAGTTGCAGCCCTTATTAGATGCATATGAAACAATTTTTACCGATCAAATATGATATAAACAGTCTGATACAAATGATTGTACGCTAACACTGTTTTATCAGATTGCATCTTTTTGGCCGATACACGTGTGGTGAATCTTACCATGTTATTTGTGTGTATATATTAAAAATACACACACATGCTATATATTTAAGAAATATCTGTAAAATTAATTTTTATTTTGGAATCTTAATTGAAATGATTTCACAGCCCTGTCAACCAGTCTGCAGATAAATGTATCAGAATGTGTCTGTTACCAAAATTTAAGTTTTAAATTGCAGATTCTGAGTTTTTGCAACCAAACGTGGACTTCTCTGGACTGTGAATCAGGGTGCTCCAGTTTTAAGAAGCACATTTGTTTTGAAGCTCAGCCAGAGAGAGAGAGAGAGAGAGAGAGAGAGAGTAAAGGATAAGCGTCTGTCTGTGAACTGGTGCTGTGGTCGGTGTGATATATTGCTCTGGTCAGACTGTAATGTGTTGCTCTCGTGCCCTGGCCTGAACCACTGCTCTTGACCGACCGCTCATGACCTCTAGAGATCACGGGGTCAGACAGGTTCATGTGACGCTCCTGTCGAGACAGAAGGGGTTAAGATAAACGCTCAGGCGTCGGTCAGATGACTGGTCTTATGAT
Organism: Ptychobarbus kaznakovi; assembly: GCA_027422405.1. Classification (NCBI taxonomy): domain Eukaryota; kingdom Metazoa; phylum Chordata; class Actinopteri; order Cypriniformes; family Cyprinidae; genus Ptychobarbus; species Ptychobarbus kaznakovi. Next base: position 27,124,807 of record CM049802.1, on the reverse strand, counting down.
AGTGGAGTGAAGCCACAGTTAAAGAGTGTGATGAGTGCTTCAGCTATTTTTTTCTGTTATTAAGCAGTGAAACTCTCTCACTGTGCTTTTGTTATTTTAATGGGACATCTCCATTTTTCCCAGTATGTTTGAGCTATCTTCAGATTAAATATTAAGGCCACAACAATCTAGCATTTTAGTATTTAGCACAAGACAACTTTGCCGATTTTCAACCAGGTTTGTATTGTTACCATGTCTATATGTAGCTTTGTATTGTTACTATAGTAGATGTAAATTAACTTTCTCAATGTTACCTGCACACAAATATATTTGTCTGCAAAAGTCACACAAACATTTTGCATCATCTGACAGATTTTTACCAACAAATGATTGTTCATTTACATAATCTACTGTCATTTTCATGTGCTACTGACAATGTAACTGTACAAAGCTAGTTGAAAATCGGCAAACCTTATCCTTTAAGTTCGCTTAAGCTACAGTTCAAATGTAATGAATACATTTATGAATTTATTTGATCAGCTTACAGCAATAAAATTAAATTTGTGAAAAATTATTGCAGTTTATAAACGTATTTTCTATTTGAACCTATTATAATATGTAATGTATTGCTCTGATCAAAGCTGAATTTTCAGCATCATTAATCCGGTCTTCAGAATCATGTAATCCTTCAGAAATCATTCTAATATTCTGATTTACTGCTCAAGAAACATTACAGATTATTATCAGTGTTGAAAACAGTTGTTGCTTATTTGTTAGGGGTGGCTCGATACCACTTTTTCAGAACCGATCCGATACTAAAAATTCTGAGTATTTACCGATACCGATATTGTTTTGTATTGTTTTTTTAATTTTTATACCTCAATGTGTGTTAACCTGATCATGACTTTTGTGTGTTACACAATCTACTAAATATAGACAACTTTATTATAAAGAAAAACAACAAATTAATGCACATATAATTATATTATGACAAAATTATAAACTAGGTTAGTGGATAATTCAGTAGCAAAAGTTACTCTAGAAAATCACGAGTGCACAATTTTATAAAATTAGTGGTGAAAAACATTATTTTACAAATAAAATTAAACAAATAAAAGTTAATAAGTGCAGGACTAAATGTAAAATTATATACATTGCTCTTTGTATTGTTTTTGTATTTTCATTCAAGAAAAACAAGTAATATACTTATATGTATATGTAAAAAATTAAATATATAATATATTTATATGTAAAAAATATTTATATGTAAATAACAAAAAGTACCGATAAGAATACCGTTAAAGTATCGGATCAATAAGTAGTATCGATAAGAGTAGTAATACCGTTAAAACCTTACCGATACCCATCCCTACTATTAACTTCTGCTATTAAGCTTTTATTTTATTCAAAGTTTTCTCATAATTAATACTTTACAAAAAATACATAATAATAATAACTACAACAAAGGAGGAAATACATTTATAATATGAATATATGTAATAAATAATTAATACAAAATAAAAATGAAAGAAAACAATAAAAAATAAGAAAAGAGAGAAAAAATAAAAAATTGAATAACAATAAATGATAAAAAAGAAAATAAATCAGGAAAGAATTACAGGCCAGTGATACGATCAAGAAACAATGCACATTTATGGCTTCATTCACAGTTTCTGTTTGGGACTGACAGCAGTTGCTTACAGGTGAGAGACTTTAAATGTTTTATTTATTCAGCAGATTAAAATATCTGTATGAATGAATCTGTACTTGCATTTCACTGCTAATTATATTCTGTGTAATTGTGCATGTGACGAAAGAAAATATTGAATCTGCACCTCCAGTGGATCTTAAGATGAACATGAATCATTTCTCCTTCTCCGTCTCTGTGGGTGAATTAAACCCGTCATGATTATATCGGCAACTCGATGTCCCGTGCTGTTCCGTTCATTCAGCGCAGCTTTGAATGCGGTTGTGAATCCTGACAATGTAAAGACGTCAGTATCTAATATGTGTATATATATGTATGTATGTGTATATATATATATATATATATACGTGTATATATATAGGTATATGAGTTTCTGTGGCTCAGTGGTAGAGCATTGCGTTAGCAGCGCAAAGGTCGTGGGTTCGATTCCCAGGGAATACATACTGACAAAAAATGTATAACCTGATTGCACTGTAAGTCGCTTTGGATAAAAGCATCTGCTAAATGCATAAATGTAAATGTGTGTATGTGGTTCTGATGGTCGTATGTGTGGAGACGTGCTGAAATTGCGTTTGGTCTGGTATCGCGTAGAGGTCGACCGATATTGAATTTTACCGATACCGATAGCTAGGTTTGACCATACTTGCCGATAACCGATTAATTAACCGATATTTTTTAAAATGGATACTGGATAAAAAATAAAGACAACTGAATCATGAAAATGTGCTCTATTAAATAAATGTGATTATATTAAGAAATATTGAGGTAAATTAAAGACATGCATTCAAATTGAAACAAAAAGTAACATCCAAAATTAATAAAAAAGGCACTCCAAATAACAACTAATTTTAACTTGTGAAACAGGAGAAACGTAATTAGTGCTGTTAAAGAACTGCAAGAGATTCAAGTGTAACATGGTCCATTTCTAGTTCTAGGTCTATTTTAATATTCAAAGTTAAGAAGCCTCAAATTATAATGGCGAAAGCAGAGCTGGTGTGCATGGTGTCCAGTGAGTCGGCATACAGAGTGTTCACTAAAGTGGGCTGATGGATTTTCTGCTTATTTATCTCTGGATCCAAACCCTCATCCTGCTCAGGTCCTTCTAGTAGAGGGCATGGACCATCTTCTCTGAGCATGGCAAGCTCTTCAGCTTCCTCTTTTAGCTATTTTTTTCCTTTCTCAAGTGTTTCTTCAGATGCACAGGCATGGGCCTTGTATCTGGGATCAAGTAGTGTTGCTAGGACAATAATTTTTGTCTCCTTGCCTCTATGTAAATGTTAATTAAGTATTATTAATATTACTAATATGAATTTATCCCACAGAGGACACTGTTCTAATGAGGGGAATAAACTGAACTATTATTGTAATCAACTGTCATCCATTTATTCATTTTAATAATATTTATTCATCTGATTTTACATATGACCTGAGAAAATCGTGTCTATTATTTTGGTTTGTGGGATCGAGATCGAGCTGCCCACACAAACATTTAGGAGGACAGAAACTTATTGTCTACGCTGCCCAGCGACTTTCATTAATAAAATAGCTTTTAGATACTGGATTGCTACATATTATAAAGAGGGGGTAAAATTATTGTTTAAATAACTAAACTCAAATATTCATTGTTTGTAGTGACGCGCATATGCAGGTGGGCTAATTCACACACGCAACGGTCACCTCTCTCTCTCTTTCCCTCTCTGTGTGTGTCTCTCTCTCTCTCTCTCTCTCTCTCTCTCTCTCTCTCTCTCTCTCTTTCTCTCTCTCTCTCTCTCTCTCTCTCTCTCTCTCTCTCTCTCTCTCTCTCACAAACTCTCTCTGTCTCTCTCTCTCTTTCCCTCTGTGTGTGTGTGTCTCTCTCTCACAAACTCTCTCTGTCTCTCTCCGCACTATTTCATCTCTGTCTGAAGCGGGCAGAATGCTAGAGCTAACGAACTTCGCGTCAGGTGGTCTTTGCCTTCACGTCGTGCATTAAAATCATGTATTTCACAACGAGAACAGGTTGGCTAGCCGTGCATTATCCCGTTAACTGCTATTTTTACGGCAAAATTTAAATGACGCCCTGGTCATTCTTGGCGCACCCAAAATGGCCCCACACTATCAACTTCAGTCATTCTTCTCAGTCACTCCTCTTATGATCAGTGGGACCCCTGTGGAGAGGGTGAGCAGCTTCAAGTACCTCGGTGTAAACATCTCCGAGGACCTAACTTGGACTACACACATTCAAACACAGGTTAAGAAAGCCAGGCAAAGACTGTACCATCTGCGACAGCTGAGGAAATTCAGGGTCTCACCAGCTATCCTGAAAACTTTCTATTCTGGGGCCATAGAAAGCGTACTGACTCAGTGCATCTCAGTGTGGTATGGAAATTCCTCAAACCAGGACTGCAAAGCTCTACAGAGAGTCGTGCGCTTAGCTGAGCGCATCTCAGGGTCTGCTCTCCCCTCTCTGCAGGTCATCTACCTCAAACGCTGCAAAAGCAGAGCTGCTAAAATCATCAAAGACTCAACTCACCCCGGTAACCATCTTTTCTGTTTACTGCCATCTGGCAAGCGCTTCAGGAGCATGATGGCAAAAACCGAAAGACTGAGGAGGAGCTTCTTCCCTCAGGCCATCAGGCTCCTAAACACAAACCCAGTCTCATAAACATTCACAAGACTCATTGTTAACTGTAAATATTCTCATATTCTCAATATTGCTGCTTTATGTACAATACCCTGAACAACCCGTCTGCACATCCCTCTTATTCACATTACTATTTATTAAGTCCCAGTACACTGTTTTTTTTTGTGCACATATTGAAACACTTGTTTTTTTGCACATCTTATTGTTTTGCACTTTTTATTTCATTGCACATTTTACCCTTATTTCTCTTCTTTTACCATATATATGCTCTCGTGTTGTGTTACTTTATATAATTTTTGTTATTTTTTATTATTTTGCACTGTCCACTGAGCGGACCTGATTCGATTACATTTCACTTAATTATACCCCGTATAATTTATTATGTGACGAATAAAGAGACCTTGACCTTGGTGGAAAAAAGGATCGCTTTTTGGTTCCTCTGTCACAGTTAATCTAGTGTGTGTAGTAGCCTCCGTGTCTCTGATAAGCACGGCATTTCAAGCTGGTGGTGCACCGCTCGTGTAACTTTGTTTTCAATTCGCGCAAGCTGCAAAAGTTCCGTTCCGTGCAACAGAAACACTCGGTTTAGAGGAGCTTTTACGATTAATTAACCATGACGTTTTAAAGCGCGGTTAATAGTAAAACTGGTTAATCGCTGCATACCTAATATTCACAGGCTTTAAATTTGCAACTTCGCTGGCTAACGAATGCGACCAGCTGGGGTTAATGACGTTAAACATTTGGGTCGGACTTGCGTGTATTTTTGCCACATTAATTTAACCACTTGAGATACTGCTAATGTTAGCGTCCTCTCAGCCTTGTCGGCAAACATACCGCTGTTCTTTCTCAATGCAGCATCTAGTCAACAACTTAATTACTTTATATTGACATAAAAATGTACTGGAGTGTACTGTATACATACCTTTTCGCTGTCTGTGTTTTAAACGTGCATCTGAAATGTCAGCAGCACTGCGTTCTCTCCAGGCAGCGTGTGATCTCCGTGCAGTATCACGTGTCAAAATAAATGCAACTGTTTTCAGTGATTTTCACCTCTAGAGGCCACTCTCGCCATAGATATGTTGGCTCTCGCGCTGTATAATGATAACGAACCATTCACAGCCGTTCCGGCAGCGGATGTAATCTGGAAAAACTATCGGAGTGGATTTTTGCCGATAACCGATAGTTCCGTGAATCAACTATCGGTGCCGATTAATCTGCAAAACAGATACATCGGTCGACCTCTAGTATCGCGTCCCTTGTCAGTGTCGGGCGCTTGCTTGGCCATTTATTGTGATTAACAGGAAATTGTGGTCAGCTGAATTGGAGTAGTATTTTGTTAGATGGGTATATAAAGCTTAGTTTACCGCGGCAGCGGTCGCGGCAGCCGTTGTGTGAAGCCCTCCTTGTGTGAAGACCGAAGAGTGTAAAGACCATCGAATCTACCGTGCGACTCCTCCGGGCAGGGACACCGGCAAGGGATATAAGTATCGCTTTTTATTTGTCCTCTTTCTTACTGCTTGTTTCACTTCTGTTTTAGTTTTTATAACTAATTCTTACTATGTGTAAGTTGTTGTTTGTTAGCATGTGTTTTTGACAGTGTTCTTTTTTTAGGATTACTGATAACTACTGCCGTTTGATTTATCTATTTTAATTTTAATGTGTATATGAATTACTTTATAAATTATGTATTTAATTTAATGAATTTAATATAATATGAATATATATGTCTTTATAGTATCTTATGTGTTTACTTTAGTTTTTGTTTAGTTTTATAACATTGTATTTATTTTAGTAACGTTACTTCAACATACTGCATGGAAATGAAATACTATATATATATATATATATATATATATATATATATATATATATATGGGTGTTTGGCTTAGTGTCATGTTAGAATCATTTTTATACTCATACCTTTGGTTGTTTTAATATTTTGAAATGTTTTTAGCTTTATTTTTTTTTTTATTTAAATGTTAAGTTTTGAAATGTTGTTGTATGCATTTGTCATTTTATTTAATTTCTCAATATTCTTAAATGTGTGTGTATATATAGTATTTATAGACTTGTAACTTATAGTTTTAGTTACTTTTTCTTATTTGTAAGTCGCTTTGGATAAAAGCGTCTGCTAAATGACTAAAAAGTTAATAAAGTAATGTATAATAATAGAATGCTCTATGAAGTGAAGTGATGTTGCCATACTAGCCTTTACCTTCTGCTCTAGAGTCTTGTTTGTGTTAAACATGGCAGAAAAACAGTCTTAAGTAGGGATAACTGAAAAGCCTTGCATTTATTTGTCCTTTGTGAACATTGACATTAATGGAAAATGTACGGACGTTTTGTGACGTAACGTAAACTCGTGTCTGAACACACTTAACCGTTAATCGTCAGGCAAAACACATTTGTAACAATCCTTATGTAAATTGCAGAAGTTTCCTGAATGTGATTTGCTATTGGGTTTGTATACACACACACAGAGCCTCAGTCTGCAGACTGTCTATATTAATTAATGCCCTCTCTTTGGGATCAGTGATGCTTTGAGATCGCATTCCAAGTGGATACTGCACACTGGTGGTGGTGGTGGGAGACCCCGCCCATTGTAAAGCATTGGTGTGTACAACAATACACAATAAAGCGCTTATAAATGTCATTCCATTCATTCATTCATTCATTCCCAAGGCCATCACATGTTGTGGTCACAGAGACACACACAGATACACAGACATTAAGACACAGTGTCGGGTAATAAACACCTTCCTCATGGGTAACACACACCGGAATCTCCTGTTAGATGCACACATGCCAACATAAACACCAATCCGCCGAGGATTGTTTCCTGTTAGGAGAGCAGAGCTGGGTCATGCAGACGCTGTGTGTGTGTGTGTGTGTGTGTGTGTGTGCAGCTAAAACAAGCCTGAATCAGCGTCCTCCTCCTGTCTCTCCCTCTGGGGTTCTTCCAGCAGGTCATGGCCCAAAAATAGCAGCGGGCGTCGTTTCAAGTGCAAAACCGCCGACTTTGGGGCCGCAGCCAGTCTGCGTGTGTGAGATTTCTATGGGAATACTTGGCCATGCTCCAGTTGGCCTCTCTCTGTGTGTGTGTGTGTGTTGTGGTGTGTGTGTTTCTCATTCCTCTCCCATTTCTTTTCCCTTTCACTCTGATCTGACTGGCTGATGAGCTTGCAAATTTTCACTGAACACATGCGCTCCACGTGATGCGAGTCGAGTGTGTAAATATCCCCCCCCTCACACACACACACACACAATCCTCCGCCCGCTGGGAGGCTTTATGACTGACTGCCAGATTGATTTCTGCATCACACCCCATATGGACTCACTGCTCATTTCGCTCAGGCTTGTTTTCAGGCAGTCTGTGTTCTGTAATGGCAAAACCATCAATAATCAAAGACACATGGTCGCACAAATATGTATATCAACCCACTACATTGCGAGTAAATATGCGCATATGCAACTAATCTTAACTCTGGGCGACTAAATGATGTCTGATATTAGCCAATGGCTAATCAATTCTCAGATTTTATTCACCAGTGTGTGAGTTTGAGGCGAATTATAAGTTTAGCGCAGATATATTTTCACTGTCCGAACACACTGACTGAGCGCTTCAGAGTTTCACTCTCCGTCAAGCGATCTGTGATATTTTTCAGTTCATCTTAATGGATGCGCACCTGTATTTGACGTACCGTAAACTCTAGTGTGAAGGCACACGACTCGCCATTGCTTTAGTGAGAGCAAGAGAGAGTCTTGCATAACATGCAGAATTGACGCGCTACATGTAAACGATAATCTTTGTTGTATTTTCCTGTCAAAATAACGGAGTTCCTTTGGCTTTTTCAGCTTTTAAGAACTGCCGGGTTTTCCGGTAGTGGGCGGAACTAATGCGCAAACTGCAATCTCATTGGCTGGTGCTCACCTATTATAGTTCCTGTTTTTATTTCAGCGAATCAGTTCGAGCGAACGCACATAACCTGATTAATATTAATGAATCCAGCAGCTTGTTAATCCTTGGTGCATTTGAAAGTGGTTTCTTGGTACTCTTCTTTGTCAGATGATGTAAAATGTTTGGGACTTTTGCAGACAAATATATTTGTGTGCAGGTAACATGGAGAAAGTTAATTTACATATACTATAGTAACAATACAAAGCTACATATAGACATGGTAACAATACAAACCTGGTTGAAAATCAGCAAAGTTGTCTTGTGCTAAGTACTAAAATGCTAGATTGCTGTGGCCTTAATATTTAATCTGAAGAGAGTTCAAACAAACTGGGAAAAACGGAGATATCCCATTAAAATAACAAAAGCACAGTGGGAGAGTTTCACTGCTTAATAACAGAAAAAAAATGGCTGAAGCACTCATCACACTCTTTAACTATGGCTTCACTCCACTATCATAAGACCAGTCATCTGACCAACGCCTGAGCGTTTATCTTAACCCCTTCTGTCTCGACAGGAGCGTCGCATGAACCTGTCTGACCCCGTGATCTCTAGAGGTCACGAGCGGTCGGTCAAGAGCAGCGGCTCAGGCCAGGGCACAAGAGCAACATGTTACAGTCTGACCAGAGCAATACATCACACCGACCACAGCACCAGTTCACAGACAGATGCTTATCCTTTAATCTCTCTCTCTCTGGCTGAGCTTCAAAACAAATGTGCTTCTTAAAACTGGAGCACCCTGATTCACAGTCCAGAGAAGTCCACGTTTGGTTGCAAAAAACTCAGAATCTGCAGATTTTGGTCAGTCTGGGTTGATAGATTTCAGTTAATTTTGTAGCGAATAACAGACACATATTCTGATACATTTATCTCCAGACTGTGATTTGATTCAAGGGCTGTGCAATCAGTTAATTGCGATTAATCGATTCCAAAATAAAAATCTAAATATATATTACAGATATTTCTTAAATATATACATGCATGTGTGTCTATTTTTTATATATACACATAAATATTAGGGATGGTAAGATTCACCACACCAGTGTATCGGCAAAAAAGATGCAATGCATCGATTTAAAACAGTGTGTAGCAGTACAAGTTGGCATTTGTATCACAATGCATTGTTTCTAGCATATTTGCATCGGTAAAAATCTGTTTCATAAGTATCTAATGTATCGTATTGTTGGCTATGCGTCAAGATTCATTTTGCATCGGCCTCCGTTATGGAGATGCACATTCCAAGTACACACAATACGTAAAGACAAATTTGTATTTTGGAAGCGATTAATCGATTTTACAGCCCTACTTCATTCAGTTGTTGAAGATCAAATCTCTATGATATTTTGAGCCAATTTCCAAACACGCTGTAATTAATTCCTCTTGATGCATCCTCGATAGAAGGGGCGGAGCAAGAACCCATTCGGGGATTTTAACTGTACTTGGCTAGATCTGAATTTTGAATTGGAACAGTACTTGGGCGACAACTGATGACGTTTCACAAGTCACATATTGATTGTGTAAATTCCGATGTTTGCCCTGCTTTTTGACACTTTGTCACTCAGTCAACTGGATTTATTTTATAGAGAAATTGTGAGCAGTGTGGGCCTGTGTTAAACAAGATGCAACAATACTAGGTTGTTTTGGTCAACTAATCATCCAACAACTGATTAACCAATTGCTTAGGTCTACCTATTGCTTAGTATGTTGATCTAGATGGATTTACAGGATAGTGCACCCAGAAATGAAAATGGTCATTGTTTACTCACACTCATATCAGGGCTCTAGACATATGCCATGCCTCGTCTTATTCATTTTTGTTAATAAACATTATGTAAGACAGTTTGTCATTGCAGCCTACTGTTTTCTTGTAATTGTGCTTTTTAATTAAGAATAACAATACATCCATCTTTTGTTTTAGTCTTAAAAAGTAAAGTGTATAGATGCAAGCAAAACAGATAATTATCTTTTCTTGTAAAGCGTGACCAAAAGATCGCGCATTTGAAAGTGAAAGCCCATGAAAAAAGGAATTCGTGTTCACAAAATTTCAATCACAAATACTGATGAAAAAGAACGGGTGGAATGTTGAACACTTTCGTTACCATATAACTATAAACTATGATAAAAGTTCATCAGCATTAATCAAATATATATATAAAAAAAAATTGACAATTACGTGCTCATGCGACCAACTGAGAAAGTTAGTCGCAAAAGTGCGACCAGTGGGAAGAATGAGTCTAGATCCCTGCATGTGGTTAATAAACCTAAAAGACTTTCGTTCATCTTTAAAATACAGTTGAAGTTGTTTGTTCTTTCATCATTGAAAGTTCTCAAAACCAAAAGTGTCAGGCTTTAGAAAATACACCAAGTAATTCAAATGAATTGAACTGTTTAAGTCTTTTGAACATATATTTACAGATTTGAATTAATAATTTTTTCACACAAGCATTGATCAGCACACATCAAGCACATCAATTATGGTAAACACCAGCTCAAATATCCTGGCTTGAAAATTAATACGTTTCTGACATATCAATAATATTAATAATAACATAAGAAGCATGTTGAGCGTATTGTGTGATTATTCTAACAAAAGTTGTAATAATTGTTGTAGTTGTATTACAGACTGTCAGCTCAAATATGTATATATGATATTGACCGAACTACATGAAATCTGGGATGTTGTTCGATTTGTGCAAAAAACAACCGCGAGCAGCACGCGCTCAGTATGTTATGTGGTGCGTTGAAACCGCACGTCGATTCATTAACAAAGCTACTTTTAAATAGTGTTTTTGCTTATTTGGTCCAAGCGCGAGTTGGACTCCTATTCAAATTGCATTTCTGGAATCCGCTTCAGGTTGACCGGTCAGATCAGATCTAGCGTAGCTTTTTCACGTCCTCACACCACGCAAAACGTAACACGTCAGACGTTTTTGCAGAAAACAATAAATAATGTCGTAAGTAGTATGTTTGTTTGCTAATTTTTTTTTTATTATCGAACATCTTTGCAGAAACAAGCTTTTGTCATTGCGAAGTGCAAGTCAAGCGGAAAAAAAACTATATACTACTTTCTTATTTGCTAGTATAAGTAAATAGTAAAACCACGCAAAACGTGTCAGAGCGTGATCTGAGCGGGATTTGGTTTACTGTGAGCGGAACATTAGCGGAGCGTTTGCTTTGGCTGTGAGCGACTGAGCGGAGCGCATGCCCACAAAGCGGAATATTGACCTGAGTGTCACACCGCTCCGCTTCGCTCACATGCTCTGGTTTGTAGACATGGTTGAGGTTACTCCTTTAATGAATGTCTGTTCAACAATTGCTCATTTTATCAGCCACAGCTTGTTTTTTGTTTTATTGAGCCCTTATAGGAAAAATATGAGATGCATGGAAAAATAGTTTGAGATCACAAAAATATTGTGCTCCTCAGAGAAACTTTGTGAAAGCATAGATGTATAGCTTTTCCTCCCATCTAATATTTCCATCAGCAGCAAAACATCTGAGAGCGAACGCAAAAGTTTAGCAGGTGAATGCAAAATTATTTAAATAATTTTTCCTCCCATGTCATATTTTTTTCATCAATATGTCCACTTAGGGCTTCCGTAAAAACTACTCTCCTCAATAAATTGTGATTTGAGCTATCATTCATGTCTGTAGTACAGCGTGGGACGAGCACTCTGGGGTTTGTTCAAATGGCTGTGAATGAGCCACAGTAATCGAGAGGCTTGCCTTATCAAACGCCACTAACTCCATGTTTATGTTCGTTTGTTCTCCTGTGCAGGATCTGTCTGGCTCCATCGATGATCTCCCCACAGGCACGGAGGGCGCTCTGAGTCCGGGCGTCAGCACGTCAGGAGTGTCCAGCAGTCAGGGGGAGCAGAGCAACCCGGCGCAGTCACCCTTCTCGCCCCACACCTCCCCTCACCTGCCCGGGATCCGCGGCCCATCACCCTCACCTGTGGGCTCGCCCGCCAGCGGCCCGGCCTCGCGCACGGGACCCCTCTCACCCGGAGCCATGGCTGGTGGGACTCTCATTTATGCAGTTTGTTTACTTTTATTTGCACTAACAGTATAGTTCAGTGTAGACAAAACAGCAGAAGCGCATTTCGTTTTTTCAAAGAATAATTTGACCCTGGTCCACAAAACCAGGCATAAGTGTTTAATTTATATTATATTTCAATTTATACATCATCTGAAATTTGTATTCTATTTAAGAAAATAAGCTATAGTAAGCTGTCTGTTGATGTATGGTTTGTTAGGATAGGACAATATTTGGCTGAGATGCAACTATTTGAAAATCTGCCTTTAAAGTTGTCCAAATGAAGTCATTGACAACACATATTAATAATCAGAAAATAAGTTGTGATATATTTTCGGTAAGACATTTACAAAATATCATCATGGAACATGATCTTTGCTTAATATCGTAATGATTTTATATATTATATATTATGAAAATATATATTATTTTGACCCATACAATGCATTATTGACTATTGCTACAAATATACCCATGCTACTTAGAGGTCTTAAAGTCAGGGCCGAGTAACAAAACAAACTTGTAGCCAATCAGCAGTAAGTGGTGTGTTTACTCATGATGTGGAAGAGATTGTATTCAGTGAACAGCCGAGTCGCGCAACAGAAATATAGAGATGGGAGATACAAAAAAAACAGAAGGGAAGAGGAAAACATCTGCAATGTGTAGGCAAGAAGTAGGACTCGTGTTAATATCTGATCAGCTTTCCAGCACTGGAGAGAACTCAAGGAGTGGAAGGCCTGCGATCGGACTCCGAGGTTGCTTTGGTTCTTCTCGATAGATGAGTAACACCGTGTCTACACCGGACGCGAGCGGTGCGCCACAACTACTAAAGTCTGCCTACACTGGTTGACCGTTGAAAATCATTGCAGAGGTGGACAATTCTGCATCGATGCAGTAATAGACCATAATCAATTATAGCCTATGACATCATTCGCATACGCGCTTGTCACGCGGATATTAAAAATGCACTCTCTATTTTAAAATCTGAGCTTGGCTTTTTCCCGCGTATGGGATGTGTGTGCGCTAGAGACAAACGCGGCGTGCTTCATTGCACAGAATATGCGCTGTGAGACACATGAGTATTGCTTGACAGTGCTTCCACTCGCTGTTATTTTAGTCTTTTACTTTAGATATCCTTTAATTTCTGCCGTTTGGAATGCAGTACATATTAGGTGCACTGACAGAGTTTCATGTGTTCTTTGTGTTTGTTTGTCCTGAAGATCACGGCTGATGTTAAATGTACTTGCATCTACTTTTATGATACGAAATTGATGTAAACACTGTCAGTGTGTTTTCAGAACAGGACAAAACATCTGATATGTGGAAACAAATCTGTGCATTAGTGTGAATGCAGTCTATTAAAGCTGCCAGTGTCTATTATCTCATCAGTAGCTAATAATCAAATGGCAATAAAGCTGAGGAAAAAAGAAAAACCCATAACTATGATTATCTGTGAACTTTCGATACTTAAGCACTCCCAGATACTGAAAGTGCATTTGGTTTATCACTTGTAATTGTCTTTTCCCCCCTTCATTATTTTATATTTGCTTGTATGTTTTGAAGCTATATTTACTTTTAATTCTTAACAATAATAATAATTCATTATTATATGAATTAATTAACAATTATTTTAAATGTAGCCTGTTTATATAATTTAATAAAAATGCACATAATAAATTTGATATAATCGTGATGCATCGTGATATCGAATCGAATCGTTAATTGTAATCGAATTGAATCGGTGCCGATTCACACCCCTAGGCGAGACCCTTTTGGGGTAGAGGCGTGTTTGTTTTAGTGATTTCAAATATCAACATTGGGTTCCAGAAAATCACTTACCCCACCTTTAAGACTGGTTTTGTGGTCCTGGGTCACATATTATCATAAGTTGCCCATTTGTTTAACTTTGGCATTTACCCCTCTTATAGGAACCCAGATGCCCCCCAGACCCTCGAGTGTCCAGTCAGATGGTGCGTTACATTCCTCCATAGGTCAGGATAGAGGTGAGTCGTGTGACTTTTCATAAATGTTTACAATTTGACTTTGCTGCACGATTAATTGAAATAAAACTGAAATCGGAATATGGATTAGTGCTATTTTCTATAGTGCTATTTATTGTGAAGGCTGCGTTTTAAGTAAATGTTTAGTCGGTGTAAAGCATGGCACTGTGTTCATTAATGTGTGAGCAGCTCGGGATCACCAGTCTTTTCTGCATCTGCTCTGAGTTTGTCGCTTAAATGTACATTTGGGAATAATGAGAAGTGCTTATCAAAAGAAGACTTAAGGGTGTCCTGCCATTTTTGATTGTTTAACATTTGAATTATATGATTTTTCATATATTCTCAATTTAATTTCGACGGTAAAATATATATATATATATATATACTCACTCACTCACTGTGCTGTTGCTTGTAGTTAGATTATTCTTATATTCTTTATTTTTATTTACAAAACCGTGCCGAAACCGTGACCATAAAACCGTGATACAAACCGAACCGTGAGTAAGCTGAACCATTCCACCCCTAATATATCTATATATATATAAATAAATGTATATAATATATATATATATATATATATATATATATATATATATATATATATATGTGCTGTCAAAATTAGTGTGTTAACGCAAGCGATTAATTTTTTTCAGTTCCACGTGTTACAATTATGTAACGCCGTTAACGTAGGGGCGAGGCTAGGGTTGGCCACCCCACTCTAGCTGCTACTTCTG
Source organism: Ptychobarbus kaznakovi (assembly GCA_027422405.1). Classification (NCBI taxonomy): domain Eukaryota; kingdom Metazoa; phylum Chordata; class Actinopteri; order Cypriniformes; family Cyprinidae; genus Ptychobarbus; species Ptychobarbus kaznakovi. The sequence continues at coordinate 27,109,775 of CM049802.1, read as the reverse complement.
TCTCTTTTTTTTTTCTTGACAAGGAGTGCATTTATTCTGTCGCGGCAAGTCTTTACGACCAACTGGAGACATTTCAGATGCATGTCATGCACTTCCACTTCAGTGCCAGGCACGAGACAAACGAGCGCGGAAACGGTTCTGTGCTCGTAGCGCGTGCTTGTGCACTAATGCGCCAGCGCGCGCTGTAGCCTTTATCATTTCATATCAAAGCGCGAAATAAATTACGAACATGCAATGTCATGGTCAGAAAAGATGAGAACTTACCAATAAAGCGATTAAAGCTGCCTCGAAACTGTGAATGCATGTAATATGTTATAGGAGTCACATTTAAGAACATGTCTCGGAAATGGTTTTCAAAACTGTCCCGGAGCAGCCCAGCACTGTCTCCCTCATCTAACACACTCAATTCAACTCATCAGTTCATTATTAGAGACTTAAGTGGTTCGAACTGAAGTGGGTCAGAAAAGGTTGAGTTGAGAGAAAATATGATGCGTGTCAGATCAGCGTCACGTTCAGCAGCAACAGCTCTTAAATAAATATCAGCCAAAACAACCTAATAACCAGCTGCTGTGATGTCTGTTCATCAAAGAAAAAAGGAGGAAATCAATAACTTTTATAGCTTCTAGTATTCATCTGTATTTAGTTTAGAATTTAGTGTTTGATAACTTTATTAAATTTCTTTATTTTTCTGCTGAGGGGCACAGGTAGCTAAATATAACATATATTATAATAAGTGAACTTTAAACAATCTTTACATAAACCTAAGTTAGAAGTTAGTTTTAAAGCCTAGTAAAAGTTAAAAATGATAGCTCTTAATTATAAGGTTAAATTGAATAGCTATAGTCAATGGTTAAATATTAGGGGGACATATTGTTATAGGGAAATCAGTATTAATTGGTATCAGTGATAATGGCCTTCAGTCATAAAAAAGATGACATTAAACAAATATAAAAAATATACTATATGTTGTTTGTGCATTCATTTGAAGATTGAATGTGAAACTGAATTGCAATTAGGGGTGTAACAATTCATTGATATGGATCGATATATCGATACAATGTATGACGATACGATGCATCGATGCCACGCGTAAAATATCGATATCTGTCGTATAAAAAGACACCTTTATTTAGGCACTGTCCACATTTTCACATAATGTACGTCTATGCATTACCACCAACGCGCGCATTCTCGTTCAATCTCACGTACCAGGACTCGATATAAAGACTGCCCGAAGGCACAAGGCGAGCATATAAGATGCTTGAGATTGTTGGCGGAACAGTCGCGTGCTGTGTGAGAAGTTTTCCGCACGCACATCTGAAGCACGCAATTGAGCTCTCCTCCACTTTTTTGAGCATGGATGAATAAATTCAGACAAAACTACATCAAAATGCATATATTAGCTAATATCCTTGTAAACAGAAGGTTAAGAAAAGCATATGTCTTAATGTAAACAGTGGAGAAAGAAAAGACATGTGTATCAGTTAGTGCTGGGCGGTATGACCAAAAATGTATATCACGGTATTTTTCTAAATTATACCGGTTTCACGGTATATGACGGTATTTATTTTTTCATGCATGACCGGGTGTTAACCACATTTTCTACTGACTGAGGAAAAACTGCAGTAGATTGGCTTAGAATGCCATATTTTAGTGTCATGATGAGTGAATATTGTAGAAAAATTCCTCACTAAATACAGGGGTTAAAGCAAAGAAATAATTTTGACTGAAAATATTTCCTCGGTCAAACCCCATTCCACAGCAATACGTATGTTTAAAACACACAGTTTAAGAGCTGTGTTTTTCTTCTTGTAATTAGGAGCGCTTGTCCTCCTAATTAAAAAAAATTTAGGAGCGCCTTCTAATCAGCAATAAAAAAATTCTGATCAAAAATTAGCCTTCCGAATACTATACATTTGACTCCTTAAAGTGACTTACAGGGGTATTTTCTTTTTACCTTTGCAATGGCATAATTTTCATCTGTCAAATTAAAAAATATATTTTTATAAGCTTTTTAAAATGTATATTTAAAACAAAATAATAAGAAGTACAATAAGACAAATAAGTTACCAATTATGAAATTAGTATTTAAAAAAATACTACAGAGGTGGCACAGAATAACACAAAAGTGGCTTGTAGGTACATTTTTCAGACGTTTAATGAGGCTTAGAGGTGGCATGAGTGCAATTCAATTCATAGATTCATGTGGACATCAATCTTTTAAATATAAATTTGATTTTAGAGATGCACAACGGCTCAGCTGTTACTTTATTTGTAACTATTTTCGTTGATGATATAGAGCAAAATCCTGCAGTTCTAAATCTGCTGTATTAAATCAATATATCACATTTGCAAACTCCCCTTATAATTATTAAAAAGCTGTCACTCTCATGATCGCGATCTGTGGGCGCACAGAAAATGAGAGCGCGTGAGTGAGTTCTCGAGACTCAAAAGCACGTGCAAATGTGATACATTCTGTCGGAACCCGCGGGAATGAGTATAATTATTATTAATAGCCACAATCCCGCGCCGAAATTCAAGTTCTGCTCTGTGTTCTCTGCTAAAAACCCGACTGTGAATGATGCGAATAGCGTTACTATGTTGTCAGTGAGAAACTGCAGCCGAGGCGGGGATGATTTTTGGTGTGCTGGCAGAACAATAACAGTGCGCTACATGTTTCCTACATGTTTCTTTCCCCTCAGTAATCCCTGATAGCGTTTAAATGGTGAACGCGGAGCAGTTTTTTTCCGTGAGCGGGAATGTAAAACCCGGAGTGGATCCAGAGCGGAGTGATTACAGAACGCTGAGTGGAGAGAGGAACGTGCTTAAATCCACTCCAGGCTTTGATCACATCCCCCTCAGCAGACTGAATGCACCTCGTCTTTCCTTAATTTAAGACCTATTCAAGCTAAAACTAAGACAGTTATAACACTATTTGAGAAATGTAAGCGTATTTACGGTCTTAAAATTATGAAAAGTGAATTTAAGACAGGCGGGAACCCTGTAATTGACGGGAATCCGTCTTAACGACGGAGAACTTTTGTGTGTGAGAGACGCGGGAGCTGATGGCAGCGGACGGTGGATATTTGTGGCGGTCGATGTGGATATTGTGGATGACTTCTCTCTCATCACATTCTACTAGTGCTTCAGTTTCGGAACTTTCACGCTTAGTAACACATACAGCTGTATCCTCGTCAAAATGCAATAGTGAAAAGAGACCCCTCTCTAACAGTGTCGCGTTCCGAACGTTATTTAAATGACACCGGTATTGCGGTATTTTAAAAATTCATATCATAAGAAAAATAAACACCGGTATACGGTATGAACCGGTATACCGCCCAGCACTATCAGCATATTAAATCTTTGCTTTCGTTCTTAAAGTGAAAGAAAACTAATAATAAATATAATGCTGTCAAAGAAAAATACAAGTGCTCACTGCTCCTGACTAAATAACCTTTGTAACATCAAAAAGTATTCATTTATAAGCTATGTAATTTATACAGTGAAGACTATGCAGTTATTTTACATTTGATTATTTCATTTCTTTAGCATACCTGAACATGTATTTTAGACTGAGCTGATAAACCTGAAAAGCACTGTTTATTGAACTTGAGTCTTCTATTGTTTTTTATTTTCTGCTATTGCTTGTAATTTGGTTATCTGTAGAAAAAGATGTTTAGCACTGAGCCCATAGTAGCATTTTTAGATTTATGTTCATGTTGTATATTTTGGTTGCATTTGTGAGTTAATAAAAATGTAGATGGTTGTTTAAAATAGGTATATAATATGATAATATCGATATATCGATCGATATACTCCTGAATCGAATCGTGACGAACCATCTGATTTACAACCCTAATTGCAATATAAAAGTATATTTAAAAACTCTAATGTTAGGTGGGATTAATCGCGATTAATTTCAGAAAAATGTGCGATTAATTAATTGAATTGATCTTTTTATGAATGAAAATGAAACAAATCTTTTTTTTTATTTTTTATAAAGGGGATTTAATATTAAAATTAAAACGTTGAAAACATATTGTATGATTATTTCTTAAAAATAAAATTTTAATAGTAGTGTATTTCTGCCCAATGCCTGCAAGTGAAATCAAACTTTTATTTTGACGGGTTGCAGAGAATACCTTTACATTTACATTTATGCATTTAGCAGACGCTTTTATCCAAAGCGACTTACAGTGCATTCAGGCTATACATTATTTTATCACACAGAGTGTGTTCCCTGGGAATTGAACCCACAATCTTTTGCGCTGCTAACGCAATGCTCTACCACTGAGCCACAAGAACAGGACATTTTATGTCTTTACATTTCTGTGTGTATATGATATGATGAGGATAGTTTTACTATCAGACGTTAATATCACCGCAAGTTTCACGCGCATTTCTGTATGAGTAGTAAAAAACCAGTGCGCCATACATTAACGCAGAGACAGGCAGACTTCATATTTAAATAATCGTTTTGCGGCTTAATATTAAGAAATATGAGCGGGAGTGTGCTCGTGTGTGTGTGTGTGCGCGCGCACGAACCGGGGCTGAACTCCGCTGTGCGCGATACAGAGAGCACGACCATGTGAAGTAGAGACAGAAATGACATGCCATTGTGTAAATAATATAAGGCTATTTAGTTTGTTTAGCAAAAGAACAAGGTATAGACCTGTTCTATAGGAAAGGTAACATTAAATTACTACTTTTGTGATCTGGCGCTATAGAGAAAATAAAATTACCTTGACGTTAGGCCAAAATAATGGTAGGGGAAACACTGGGTTTAAGCATAAAACAAGTATAATACTGCTTTAAATTGTTGTTTTCCCCCAAAATTTTTTTTTAAAGTTTTCTGCTTAATTTAATTTGCAATTTTGTTTTGTTTTTCTGTGCAAAAAATAAATGTCATGTTCCCCTGATTTATTGAAAACACCCACTAAAATGTCATTCAGCGTAACACTCTTGTCAGGCATCTTTACAACAAAAATACATTTATGACATATTAAAAGACTTTTTACCTTCATCCCAGATATGAATTAGTTATTTTAATTGTTGCACACCAAATGACAATGTAACATAATTTCAACCAAATTTTGACATTTTATTATCCAAAAACTTATTTGAAACCTTAAAAGTAGACACTTTACTTACATTTAATGTGCTTTCTATGGACATGAAATCACTTTTGTGAATTTATTTAGATGTGGACATCTGAACGTCTACAAACATACACATCAAACCAGAATCCCCCCTCCCCCCAGAAAAATAGCAATTAGGTTTTTTTTTCCTCGTAATCTGCAGCCATAAATTGACTCTACATTTCCTGATGTATTCTGGAATTAGGAATAAGGTCCCTGAAAGCTATATCTATGGACTCTGTACTTAAACATCGTAAATTGTGGTTCGCGTATGCATATTGGACCATATTGCTTTTTGATTTGTGAACTTTATTGGTGTCTACACAAGCTGTACCCCAGACCACCATTTTCATGTTTACTTTGGTGTGGCTTTGTGCTGTGCACATGAGTTCAGCTTGGATCCGCCTGGATCCACACCAAAACTCCTAGCATGAAAGCATAACCCAGAGGGTGGTTTACTGTAGCTGTGTCTGCTCCCTACAGTATACGTGAGGAACCCTCAGATGCCATACGGTTCTCCTCAACCCGGGTCAACTTTATCACCACGGCAGTCATCTGGAAGCCAAATACCTAGTGGGATGGGTTCCTTCCCACAAAACAACTCCATGGGCAACTATGTGCCACAGGGTGGCCAGTACGGACCACAAGGTGAGAAGCTCCGATTCGACTGAACACTGATGCTTTTAAAGAACATCAAACATTTCACATGAGCCTAGAGTGAACATTAACCTTAATCTGTTGCACAGGTTACCCGAGGCCGCCGGGTTATGGAGGAATGCCGAACGCTAACTATCCGAGTGGTCCTGGCATGAGCGGCTCCATCAACCCTATGGCTGGGCAGGGTGGAGGAGGGGGGCAGTATGGAGGGATGCCTCCGGGACGCATGGTTCCAGGGCAGATGGGTACGAGGCCGTACGGCCCTGGTATGGGCCCCAACATGGGCCCCAACATGGGCGGCATGCCTCCTCAGGTGGCATCAGGAATGTGTCCGCCACCTGGGATGAACAGAAAGCCTCAGGATCCCGTGGCGGGGATGCATCATGGCCCATCCAACTCCATACACAGGTACAGTCCACATGTGCTTCTGAAATCATTGAAACGAGCATGTGCAGAATCCAGGCCCTCATGGACTGGAAAAAGTTTGGATGCGATCGGACAATGTCAGTTTTTCAGCATGAGAACCAGAGTCCATCCCACTGATTGCCAACACTGATGCAGAAATGGTTAGCTTGGTCATAGGAAGTTGAGTCACTGGAGCTCTTGTTGTCATAGTGTAAATGAAGCTAGAAGCTGTAAATCAGCTGATTTCACAAATAGGATATTTCTCAAACAGACTTTTGTTTTGTTGTGGCCTGTAATGACTGAATTTGCTATAGCTTGTCTCAAAGTTGTGTTATTTGCTTTTTTGTGGTGTTTTGCAGTGAAAACACACCAATAATTACGATGTACTCATGTTCCTAGTGCTAGTGACAGTAAAGCCAGGCTCATACTGAGAATTTTTTTTTTTTAAGTCCTTTAGGATTGTACTTGTCAGACTGTACGAACATGATGATCATGTCACACTATGGGATCTCAGTTGTCATTATTATCAGACTGTACGACAGACAAGACGAGTTAAAAACGGGTGCGCGCATGAAAACATGTCCGGAGTTTTACATTATCATCCCATACACGTCCAGTGACTGCGAACTGCATTGCACGCGGGACCGAAATGTTGGCTATCATGAAAAGTATATGAACAGCGGCAATACCGGCGTATTTCATAAGAATAGTGTCTGCAGCTCTACACACCCACATAAAAACAGCGGCGTAACCAGTGTTTATATAGAAAAGGCAACATATCAGATGAATTCTGTGAGCGGAGGACAAGAACGAGTTTATGGCTGATAGAATAATTCTCTAGCATTAATTCTGCTCATATCTTGTCTTGAAACACGGAGACAGTTTGACATTCATTGTAGGTGTAGTCACACTGCAGGACTGTGCGCCAAATCTTCTGACACTGCCAGAATTTCATCGGAGGTTAAATTTTATCGCAACAGCCATTAATCGGCTTTCTAAATTTGTCTCAGATGACCAAATCGTGGCCAAAATCGTACCATGTGAGCTGGGCTTAAGAGTAGAATCACCTGTAAATAGTTTTGTGCATAATAACTGAAATTGTAGTCCCGTTTCCCCATTCACAAGGCAATGGTGTCCCCAGCATAGAAATACTCATGATTCTACATTACTGATTCAGCATCAGGATGCAAGTTAAGGTGTTTAACATTTTTCTGTATTTTCAGCAAACAATTTACATTTAGTAATTTAGCAGACACTTTTATCCAAAGTGACTTAAAAATGAGGACAAATGAGAAGCAATCAAAACCAGCAAAAGAGCAACAACATGCAAGTGCTATTACAAATCTCAGCTAGTCTAACTAACTAAAACACATAGCAAGTTTTTTTTTTATTATATAATTAAAAAGAAAACGGATAGAATAGAGCAAGCTAGTGTTAGAGGCCTTTTTTGTTAATTGTATGATAAATAAAAATAAAACAAATAGATTGAATACAAAGAAAATAGAGAACCTAGTGTTTTCATTTTTTTAAGAAAACAAGCAGTTAGCAAATGAATAGAGTGCAAGTCTAAAAGGGGCAAGGTTTTTTTTTTTTTAAGAATATAATAAAATAGAGGCTACGTTTACACTAGTGCATTTTCGTTTTAAAACGCATAACTTTGCTGCGGTTACGCCTGTCGTTTACACTACTCCGGCGTTTTCGAGGTCGAAAACTGAGACCGTTTTTTCAATATGCGTCCTTGTCTGGACTTGTGAAACGTCATCAGTCGTCGCCCAAGTACTGTTCCAATTCAAAGTTCACATCTAGCCAAGTACAGTTAAAATCCCTGAATGTGTTCTTGCTCCGCCCCTTTTATCGAGGATGCAGCAAGAGGTGACTTGTGCGAACTTGAGGCAGCCAGGTATCCCAGAATGCATTTTGCACCAATCAGCGAGCGTTAATGGCGAGTGTTAAATTTTAAAAAATAAATTCTTTTTTTTTTTTACACATTTTCAAATATTACTGTTATTGTGTCATGAAATGCAGTTCTAAGAGTATTTCAGTCGAGAATGTAGTTGTTTAAAATTCAAATCTGCGGTTTATTTATAAATATAGCGCCTATTTGAAAATGTGCTTCGCTGATTTCGGAAGCGTGAGCTCCACGCGCTCACCGGGCGCTCAATGCTCATGTATCCGCCGAGAGCATTCTCACCGCGGCTAGTCCTTCTGACATCTGCCGCTGGCTCGGGTGTCTCTGTAGGGGTTAAACATGAGGTAAAATTCATTTTGGGTAGATCTAACCGGCAATCTTTGGTCTCATGAATCTGTTATTTCTTCCAGGTCATATAATTTTGACAGAACACAAAGTTATGTTTCATAAATTATTTATTTATTATTCGTAATACAGCACTGACTTTTATTTTAACATACATTTGACTGAATTATTTGCCCTTGTCTTTATTTCCTATTACATAAGTCTCTTATTATACTTCTACTTTTATAATGGTTATTATTGTTCATTAAAACTGACATTTAACAAAAAAGGCAGACTTGTGCTTGTCATATTTTATTATGCATACAGTAAAGATAATCAGTGTATATGTGCACGTATTACCTAAACCACATATCAGTGTTTTATATTTTTTAAATGAAAACGAAAATAGAGTTGTTTTATATTTTGAAGAAAACTAAAAGGCAGTGGTGTTTGATATCATTTTTTGTGACTATTAAAATGTATAATGAAACAGAAAAGAGGCAACGCTGTTTGATATAATATTTAGTTTAACTGTAATGCATGTACGTTCCCTGAACTACATTTTTGCGGCTATTAATATGTTTACATGAAAACAAAAAGAGGCAGGGTGTTTGATATTTTGTTGTATTGTAATACAGTGTAGATAACCGGAGGCGAGCTGACTGGCATTATCAAGTATGTTGCTGTTCCATTTGCAGAATTACCGGACTTGTGTCCTCCCATCCTCAGAAGTTCGCACTCCCGAGTCGAACTTGCGAAGTCCGAACTACCGAGGATGCAAGTCCGAACTTTGCGTACTTGGTATTGAGAAACGGCCTGAGACTTTTGAAAACGATAGCGGGCTGCCCACATTCTCTCTGCGTATCCTTGATGGCCGTGTAAACAATAACATCATGCTCATGTTGTACCCATAGATAAGTACGGGTAAATTCCCCATTCGACCGCTCCAAGCATGAGACGCGTCCGCCATCTAAATAATAGGGAATCTGAGAAAACTAAATAAAGATGGAAGAGATGTGTTTTTAGCCAATTCTTGAAGATGACATGTCGGCCCATGGTTGTCATTTGCGCTGTATGTGGTAGACCAATCACAAAGAACTGCGCCATCTGACCAATCACAGCAGTGAAAGAGGGGGTTTGGAGAGACTGATTCTTCGAACTGCTTCGCACGAGTCATTTAGAAATCGTATAGAAACGAGGTAAAAACTAAAGCTATTTTTTGAGAAAACTAAAGTGTTTTTTGACCTTGGATGCATGTAAACCTGTTTTAGGACACTCATAAAACAATATTAGCAACCTTAAAAATCGCATAATAGGGGTACTTTAAATACATTCTCCATAGCTCAAATGGGTCTGTCTTATATTGAATCTTTTCTATTCCTTTTAAACACGTCCATATAAACCTGAATGTGCTAAAAGCAGGACATGTTTTGATTAATTTGTTTGGGCTTGGAATTATGCATTTTGATTAGTGTTGTCACGGTACAAAAATGTCAGTATTCGGTACCATTACCAGTGAAAATCCACGGGTTCTTGGTACCAATTTCGGTACCTAAGCAAAACACAAAAACATGCTATTTAAAAAACAATTTGTTTTTATTAATAAAGTTAAACAAAAATAAACGGTACTAAAATCAATGCCATTCTTTATGCTTATTTAAAATTGTCAAGTTTTTCCACAAGTAATAAAAGTATGAAAAAAGTAAAACACATTTCAACCAAAAGTTTTTCATATTTCTGCTGCCTCTGAAAAACATCTGTAAACTGTTGTCTGTTTTAGGGTTTACTGGTGTGTTTCATGAGCTTCTTGCAGCTGTAAAAGGAAATATAATATACTTAAGTAAAGCAAAGGGCTGAGTCTGACCAAATGCAACATTAGATTATTGACAACAGCTCAAATATAACATTTCAGTAAATGACAAACTCTGACTTCTATGATAAATTTAGATACGATTTCATATATTTTAAGACAAGTGTATATCAAATAGAAGGAAACTCCAGTATTAAAAGCACTTTACAATAAGATTCCATTTGTTAGATAATATGACCTCTCAATAAACAAGTTATATAGCAATTATTCTTCTTAGGGTTCATTTAAAAATGTACTATACATAAAATCAAAAGTTCAATCTGTTAAAATTATTGAATGAACAAACATGAATGAGCAAGTGTTTCAATTAAACATGAATTAATGTAAAATATATTGTTCACTCACTGTAAGTTGATGTTAGATAATAATAACTAGATAATGGTATTATTGTAAAGTCTATACAGGAGATACGATTTGACTCTACTTTCATTTAATCCAAACTGTGTACATATTTAATTTTAAAGGGCTTTCAAAACTTGCTAGAGTTATCAGCCAAGAATAACAGTTAGCTTAAAAAAAAGCCCAAAACTGCTTTTCTGACGGACTGATATGACGAAAACTGTTAACCATTTGTACATTCTCTAACTGGCATATTTTAGATTCACAATTCATTTAAAAGCCTCTTGTGTGCAGGAATAGTAAATACCATCATGTCCTCCAGTTTTTTACCCTATTAAAATTAATGGGAGCATTAAATGGTTAATAAAGAAACTTAATTCTAATGCTCATTATATTAGCATTAGCCGCGCTTATGCTAACGATTAACTCCGTTAGCGGCTATGTTTATTTCAATCCGACATTCAAAATAAATATGGAATAATATTCATAACAGAAGATCTAAATATTACATTGAAACTTACCTGCTTGAATTCTTTGATTTCATCTGGGTGTTGGTCTTTAAAGTGTTTTCTCGGTGCTTTTATGAAGCGAGCGCATTTGAGCTGCTTTCAGATAGCGCAGCAAGAACCGGGTCGACCGGTTATTCGGTACCACCGGTACTTAAAGAAACCTGGTACCGTGGCGTTTTTATTTTTTTAGTACTGACTTGGTACCGAAATACCGGGTCTTTTGAAAACACTAAGTTTGATTAACCTGAGGCTCAGACACTACAGGTGCATCTCAATAAATTAGAATGGCCATTTAATACACGAGTTTCACAATTTGAGTTGAATTACTGAAATAAATGAACTTTTCCACGACATTCTAATTTATTGAGATGCACCTGTATATAATGTTTAGCAAATGTGGAAATGAGGCAAATGCAAGCCCATTTTTATATTAATATTTTTTGTAAAATTCTAAAGGCACTGCTGGTAGACTTATAGCAGATATTTTACAGTCCTGCAGAGCACAGCTGGATTCAGTCTGATCACACTGTGAGAGATGAAAATCAGATCATGACAGTACGAGTGAAGGTAGTGTTGAATGAGGGTCATTCACACCATTTAAGATCCAGTTTAACTAAATTGTCTCATTAATTTATCTTCTAGACCGCCTGGATATCCAAACATTAACCAGGGAATGATGGGAGCTGGGTCTCCGTATGCCCCACCCATGAACAGCATGCAGGGTATGATGAATCAAGCGGGACAGTACCCCGTGCCCGGAAACATGTCCAGTAACTCTGCCGGTAAGCAGTGTATCTTGCTTGCTTTGCTTCCTGCACTTCCTGTTTTTTTTTTGCTAATAGTTAAAACTGTGAATCTTTGAATTGAACAAAGTGCTTTTTGGCCCACAGTGACAGTGTTTGCATTTGTCTCCTAGGCATGGCTCCCAGTCCAGAGTTTGGCATGGACAAGCTCAACCAATCTCAGAAGTTGAATAACAAAGCGGATGGGACGCCTAAGACCGAATCGAAAAAGGTGAAGAGCTATTAATATTTAAATGAATCTGAGCCGTGCTGTTGCAGGCCAATTGACGCGGGCAGCCCTGAGCCCTGTGAACAGCGCTTGACTGATCATCTGTATGGAGAGTTGTGATAACCGGAGAATGTAGAGGAGGAGTAACGCTCATTCAGTGCTTTTGAAATTGCTCCCTGCGGTCCTGGCTTTATACATCATTAATGAAAATGTTTTTCTGCTGAAATGCGCATTGCACATATACAGCGCATTGATAAACCCACTAGTGTGCTTCCTGTTTATGAAAATTGCATGGGGGAATTTTTCCCCCCAATAACTAAACAGCAGAAATCTAATACTTGGCTGCATTTTAAAAATGTTTTGCTCCTTTTTGTCCTTGTAGAAGTCCAATTCCTCTACCACCACTAATGAGAAGATAACCCGTCTGTACGAGCTGGGCCCAGAACCGGAGCGCAAAATGTGGGTGGATCGTTATCTTGCGTTTGCTGAGGAGAAAGCCATGGGCATGAACAATCTCCCCGCAGTGGGCCGCAAGCCCCTCGACCTCTTCCGCCTCTACGTATCCGTCAAAGAGATTGGCGGCCTCACTCAGGTGTGATATGGAAGCTCTACATTACATTACGTTTTTTTAGGAGATATAGGACATGAAATGGTGTATACAAGGCTTTTAACTTGTTACAACAACAGTATGGTTTTCGAGTGGATAGGACTAGTGGGAAATTATTTAGTTGGGCCCTATGGTTTTCGTGATGTGTAAAACGCTGACGGAATTGTGGAAACCAATCATAAAAATTTAATTAACTGTATAACGCAGAATGTCATGGAATTTAGATTTGGACTAGCATCTGTGAATATTAAGCCACAAAAAGACCTTTTAAAAATGAATCCTGAATGTTTTTCATGTTTCTGTGTGAAAGAATGGCGCAGATGCGAGATTTCCAGATGCTGTGTTTTTAGAATGTGTATGTGAACACATCTTCTCCACTTTGATCATTTGACCATTTCTTTTTAGAAAAGATTGTTGTTATATATACACGCACACAAACAAAACTTACTGCAACCCGTCAAAATAAAAGACCGGCTCAACTTGATGAAATTGTGACAGAAATATATTACTTTCTTACAGTATAGGGCTGTCGCAATATCGCAATACCGCGGTATTGATGTACATAACTGCAGAGGAATGCAACAACCGCAGCAACCGCGATATTTCCGTGTTTTCTTTTTCGTAAGGTTATGCCCTACTCATTTTACACTTTGTGCATGTGTTCTGTTTATTAGTATAGATAACAATGTGTACCATGCTGATTTGTACAGAGGCTCAGTAAATTTGCACTTAACAAGCCTAAACAGACAGCGAATGAGAGCGAGATCGACTGATCGCATGCGATTACCTGCGTCTGTCCTTCAGGTCGAGTCATGTATATTTGTGAAAACAGGTTTTTATTTTCTAAGGCTGCATTATGTATTAAACCTGTTTAAAAATCATAATTGAGCATAATTGTGAATTCACACTATGATTTAATTAAATAATTAAATGCAATGCAGTTTCAATACAGTATATGCGCTTTAATTGTTTACATGCGTGTAGGTCAGTGTTAATTTTGTCTTAGTCTTTATTTTGAGATGATAATGCTTAAAAGTCTTAGTCACATTTTATTAATTTAAGTCTTTCATAGTTTGTCGCTGAAAATTCATTGCATTTTAGTCAAACTGTAGTTACCAACATTTATTTTGGTAGCAATTTTATATGTAGTCTTCAAACAAAAATAGGCATAAATTCTTCTCTCTTTAGACCAAATCAATTAATCTTATGAGAAATTTGAATCAAGGATTGAATTGGGAAAAACTGGAATAAATTCTCCTTTTTTGGTATAAAAGTTAAAATAATTTTTCAGATACAGTATGTTTACCTAACAAGTATACATATATTTAACATCTTTTGTTGCTTATCATTGATGACACAGATAGTTAGGAATGCTGTCCCTTTAGGAAGGAAGGTATTTATGTAATGCTGACACTATCCCGCCTTTAATCGACAACAAATTGTGACTCCCAGGAAAAACGGGACGTCTGGTCATCCAGTCCCTAACCTTTCGGGTGCTGAGGCCATTGTTTCAGATCGCTAGTTCCTGTTTTGGTAGCCTATCCGTCCACTGCGACTGCCATACAGACTAGATATGCAAACGCCCCTTATCCAATGACAGACGCACATTTTGAAAGACAAGACCGTTAATTTAGCCTATAGGATGTATTTTGAATGTCTGGTAGTCCTCAAATAACATTTAAGTCCCGTCTAGTTAACGAAGACGCAGCATACATTTTGTCAGTTTTTATAATCAGATATTAGTTTTAGCTCGTCAACGTCTCGTCTTACTCACAGAATTTTTTTTTGACTAATATTTTTCGTAGACGAAATTTACACTGGTGTAGGTTAAGTACGTGCGTCACACAGCGGCTCCGTTCACAGTAGTTCCACAGAAACGGACATGTGGAGCGTCTCAAACTCCATCTCTGCATGTTGTTGTGAGTTTGTGTTTATTATAACATTCATCTGGGAACGCAACGTGTGCCATTTCATCAGATTTGTAAGGTAAATCATTTATAAATATACACAAATACAGGAGAATACATTGCGATTTCAAAATAAAAGCTCAACCCCTCACTCGAAGTTTACTCGTGTTGATGTCCACATATTCATTTAATTACAGTGGCTATAGCATTTCTGTCCTAAAGAAATCCCTGCAGGCATTTTGTTCTAATGCGTAATGAACATTAGCTCTATTGTTTATGTATTTTAACAGATTTGTTCAATAAAACCATGTGATTTCTTGCTTTTGATACTTTATTTGCACTAACTGTTATTGCATCATTGCTATTATATATGTATTTTAAGTCATTTTAAAAGCTATTGTTAACTTACATGAAAGAGAAAAAAGGATTTAATAGAAGTTTGGTTTAATCAAATATTCTTAAGTAAAAATATATTATTTTTTTTGTGGGAAATTAATCGTTTAGATTAATTAGTCGTTAGATCAATCGAAATAAAAAGTCGTTAGTGATAGCCCTAATACACACACATTATATGTGTGTGTGGGTGCGGTAATACCGCATACCGCGTTATTGAGCCACTCAAAATTACCTTCGGCCATCATCATACACACATTTCACTTCTGATTTTTGCATTTCACTTCTGATTATACCCTGTATAATTTAGTATGTGAAGAATAAACAAACCTTGAACCTTGAACAAGTGACTCACTGACTGCTTGCAGCCTCGCACCAACCGGAGGGGGAGGGGCAGTGTGACTCGTGTGCTCTTCGCTGCAGACAACTTAGGGAGTCCTGCACTTTCCGTCTTTGATGACACGGAAAAAATCTGTGCATACCGCAGAAACAGTATAACTGAAAAAGTTTGTGGTTTTGAAACCGTGACTTTTACAAAGCGTGGTATACCTTGAAACCGGTTAGCGTCCCATGCCTAATTCAAATTAAGTGCAGTCCACTGCTGCACACGTGCCACAATATCGATACAGGACCAGCTGTATCGATACTTGTATCATCAAATCTCTGTGACGATACATCGATGTATCGAACACAGCACTAGTCTCATGACAGATCGTAAAGCCAGCTCAGTTTAAGCACCATGTGAATAAAAAATATCTTCTTTGCAACTAGTTACTGCATGAAATAAACATGAAACGTGCTGTAAGAAACCGTACAACTTACTGAAATGTATCACTCAAATAGTGTTTCAACTGCAGAAAGCGTCAATAAACCAGCTTGTAACATTACAGTTACCTCAGGAAAGCCAATCAATGTCTGTAAACTCGATAGTCAGCTAGAACAAAACAACTCTAGAGAGGAGCATATTGATAAATACATTCTATTTATACATATTCCTTTGTTTCTTTATATCTTCATTTTGTATTGTATATTTGAGTAAGAAATGAAAACTAGAAAAGATCACTTGTTTTTGCTATCCACACAGCCTTGGTTATTATTATAATTTTACTATTATAATAATAAAATTATAATATTATGATTTGCACAAGACCAAGAACATTGCGGAAGTTTTATAGGTTAATTAATGATTTCTTGTTGACTTTTGTAGTCAAACTATTTTAGTTTTAGTTGGATTTGTACAGTATCTGCTGGGTTTGCATTAGGGCTGCTCGATTATGACAAAAATCATAATGTCTGTTATTTTGGTCAATATTGTAATCACGGTTATTTAAAACGATTATTAGTGGGCCACATGACCAAAACGTTATATGAAAGATGCATTTAAAGATAGTGATATATATAAAATATATATTTTCTGTAAATAAGGTTGCTATGACATCTACATTTTAGAGACCAGCGAAATGTCACGATTCTCAACACCACCGTAAAATATCAGAGTAACTAATATTAATAAATAAACAAGAACAAACAAAAAAAAACGGTCCTCAAAATGATTGCAAATAATTAAACTGCCAGTAATAAAAAAGAATAAGAAAGAATAAAAAAGATACAAATGAAACAAACAGTGCTTTGTTTTTTTTTTAAGTAGCTATTCAGTTACCGGCCTACTAGAGAAATTAAATAACCTAATGTAAAATAAAACCGCATAGTCTTCACAGTAATAATTAAACTTCCTTTGTTTCTTATTAAAGTTACAAAAGTCAAGAGCAGAGAGTGATTTTGAATTTGCCTTTTGTTGTTTGATTAATAATATAAAGCACACAGTCGCAGCAGGAATATAGTGTGCTGTCACTTTAAGAGCCACACGGATCCAATTTCCTGTTACACAAGTATTTTCATCCTCAAATCTTTACGTTCATTTATTACATAACCGACGAGGGTTTTCATGAATAATCACTAAGCACCGCATTTTGACATTTTGGCGTTTATTTGACCGTTTAGGCGTTAAAAGATGACTTTACATGTCTGTGTTGTGTTCTGTCTCTGAACGCATTCACAGTAATCTTCCTGAGGAAGCGCATGTTCTCTATCATGCTTTAAAAACAAAAATGCATCTAATCAACTTAAATCAAGCACGTCCCATTTTACTAAAGTCTTGTTACATGATTTTACTGATTTGCACATGAAATTGGCCTTTTATAGAGGAACAAAAGAGCCCCGCTGGAAAGGGGGCAGAATAGGGGCACAATAATCGTTTTATCTCGATTACTGTATTTTCATAATTGTTGGAAATCGAAACTGAATTAATTGCACAGCCCTAGTTTGAATCCACTCAGTCATTAACTCTGTCTGTCTGCTGTTATCAGGTGAACAAGAATAAGAAGTGGAGGGAAATGGCCACTAACCTGAATGTGGGCACATCCAGTAGTGCTGCCAGCTCTCTGAAGAAACAGTACATCCAGTGTCTGTACGCCTTCGAGTGCAAGATTGAGCGAGGGGAAGACCCGCCGCCCGAAATCTTCAACAATGACTCTAAAAAGAACCAGACCAAGGTCCAGCCTCCTTCACCAGGTTAGTGTAGAATTCAACCTTATGTCCTTGCCAGATTTGATGCAGAAAGGCCTCTTTTCAGTGTCATTGCTTCAATCCTTATTGCACTTGGTAGCTCTGCCATTTTGCATTTGTATTTGTGCACAGTCCATCCTTAAAGAGATGTGTATGAAAGATCAG
Source organism: Ptychobarbus kaznakovi (assembly GCA_027422405.1). Lineage (NCBI taxonomy): Eukaryota > Metazoa > Chordata > Actinopteri > Cypriniformes > Cyprinidae > Ptychobarbus > Ptychobarbus kaznakovi. The sequence continues at coordinate 27,091,976 of CM049802.1, read as the reverse complement.
ATATGTTCTGGCTATAGTCTTGAGATTTGGTGCTTTCTTTCAGCATTTCTTATTCTGATGTACGATTGACATGGTATGGAGACCTGAAAGACTTTAACTGCCTTGACATTAAACCCCTTCCCATTGCTCCGATAATGCACCTATAACGGCTAAATTAATGATATTTGTAAATGTGAATCATTATAGTGTGCATGTCTTGTTTTAATGGAGTTTTGCTTTGATGTGGTTTAGTACAGCTGGGTAATATTTGGACGCCAGCGTTTGACGCTCATTCCTTGTGTCGTTTATTGTGATTTACGGTACTGCTAGCTACTCTATTCTGCTGGGATAGCATTGCTTATTTATGGCCTTCTTTGCTTCTGTGTTTAGAGTAGAGCTGGGAAATATGAATGAATTTTACTACCAATATAAACAACATTATTAATTAGGGATGCATCGATCCGATACTCAGGATCGGTATCGACTCCGATACAGGCATTTTCTGCGAATCAGGTATTGGTCAGGCGAGACCGATCCAAATCCGATATTTGTGCGTATATTATTCAGAGTAATTGTTAAGCTTCACAAAAGCACAAAAACATTATAAAGCACAATAAAGTCAAAGTCCAATTGTTCTGAAGCCGTTCCATAGTTTAAAGGTTGTTCCTGTGGCTCAGTGGTAGAGCATTGCGTTTGCAGCGCAAAAGGTTGTGGGTTCAATTCCCAGGGTACACACATACTGACAAAATGTATAGCCTGTTTGCAACCAGACCCTATTGGATTAGTTAGTTATTTTTGTTGCTGAACATTTGGTGCAACAGTTTTTTTTTTTTTTTTCGTTTTTTGTCTTTGTTTTTCTAATATCTATATCGGTGCATATAAATAAGAATATCTTAATATCCTTCCATTTGTTTCGCATTTAGTGAAAGTGTATAACTTTTCTGAATCTACAACAGCAATTGTTGTTTAAAATGGTAGAAAAGGGTGATTTTTCATCATCTTGAACAATGTATATCATCACAATGTACACCCTTCTTTCTGCACGTGCGACTGATGGACATCTTTAAGTTCCCAGTGCCTCATGTTATTATAATTTTTTTTTTTAAGATGGTGTGTCTAGTGTTGTCAAAAGACCCGGTACTTCGGTACCAAGTCGGTACTAAAAAAATTAAAACGTCACGCTACCAGGTCTTTTAAAGTACCGGTGGTACAGAGGACCAGGTCAGCCCGGTTCTTGATGCATTTTACAGTTTCATTTGAGTAAAACCAATGAAAATATCATCTCATATTAGGGTTGCGCGATAATGCCCATTGTCATATCATCCTATCGTCAGCCTGTAAGATCGCCGATACACGATAGTATCGGGGGAGGGGCAATTTTTTGATTATTTATGTATTTGTTTGCTTATTTATAAGATCATTTATTTACTTATTAGTCTACTTTTTTAATTTACACTTTTATTTAAATATTAACGTAATTATTAATTGTCACGCGGAATGGCACGTGGGAACTTAGGACCGTCTATCATTCTGACAAGGAGGATGGAGTTGGTGGGAAAGAAAAATGCCACATCGCCTATTTGGCAATATTTCGGGTTTACACCAGATGAAAAAGGTGAGCCCGCTGATGTCACGCAGGCAGTTTGCAGACTTTGCTCGAAGGTTGTGCCGGTAAAAGAATCACAAACCACAAACTAGGGATGGGTCACGATTATCGAATATTCAAATATTCTATTTAATTATAGAATATCGATTAGGTTGTGCGATTATTTTCTAAAGGTGTACCAGGGCTTGACAATAAAGACTGTCCGATGGCGTGAAGGACGCTCGGATTTGTCACTTGCCAGATTGGGCCACTGCAGGTGGTCACTAAATTGTATAATTTGCATGCGTTTTTAAGCCTTGTTTGTTTAAAAATGTAAGCGATTAAAAAGGATTTGGGCGCGAAAGACAACTCCTTTCAATACATGCGCGCTGTGTTCTGTTCTGTGTGAACAGCGCAAGTACCGACAGCCGCGTCTCTGACACTCGAGAGCCGCCTGAACGGGCAAATACATGAAGTATGTCAAACTACCTCTCTTGGCAAGTAACTTTAGCAATAATTCATCTATATTGAATTTATATACTGGAGTACAGATGCACAGATCAACAGGATATTTGTTTGTTTTATTTTAGAGCATCTTCTGTTCCGTGCTTGCAAACTGCACTGTCGGCACTCGGGCGCGGCACACATTGTGAACGCTAACACGCCGGAGAACAGAACTTCTGATACGTGCAGCCTGATTGCGTGAACAATAGACCTGTTAAGCAATATATTGTGAGAGGGCCGTTTGTTACAGCGTCCCAAACAACTCAAAATAATAAACCAAAGTTAACAAAACGATGCACTCCACAGAGTGCTTCTCTGCCGCCTTCACGTCCTGTTTCCCATTAATGAAGCCGTGACGAGCTCCCTTCAAATTATTAATTTTTTGCTGAAATAATAACGTAATATTCCACTGGTTGATATATTATATTTATATGCAAAATATTTGTGTTGTTTTTCATGTTAAATGTGAAGAATGACAGGTTGGATGCCACACTTATTATTATTATTTTTTTGGGCAGAGTATACAGGTGTAATTTTAACTTTAACTTCAGGCAATGTAACATGATTTTATGATCGTAATTTTGACTTTATTCTTAAAATATTATGACGTTAATTATTTAGTTATTTATTTGAGAAGGATAAACTGATCAAACTTGCGCTGGCCGCTTGGTATTTAAAAAAACAAAAACTTGAATTTAACAAAAATAAAATGTTCCAATCATATTGGATTTTCAATAGCGATTTTCGAATAGTAATCAAATAATACCCAGCGATTATCGAATATTACTTTTGCTTAAAATGCCCATCCCTACCACAAACATGTATGTACATTTGCGTGGCCACCACCCTGCTGAGGCTGCTAAACTAGCGCCAAGAGAAGGCACGATTAGCAAAGATCGAAGTCAGCCATCAATCATCGGAGCTTTTGCAAAAAGCACAAAGTACAAAAGAAACAGTGAAAGGTGGGCTCAGTGCACTGCAGCTGTATCGAAGTACATTGCGAAGGAAATGGTCTCCTATCATACAGTCGAGAAAGCAAGCTTTAAAGACCTGCTCCAAACCTTTGATAAACAGTAGGAGCTGCCGGGGCGCAAGTACTTCACCGAAACAGCTATCCCAAACTTGTACAATGAAACTAGGGACATCATTGCTAAAGATCTGAAAGCTGCTAACTTTGTTGCTTTGACCACAGACATGTGAAAACAACAACTAGAAAATAAGCCGTATTATCGTCATTTTTATTAGCTATCGTCCATATGGCTGACTATCGTCTATCGGCACAACCCTATCTCATATACACAGAAATGTAAAAGGATTCACGGCAACCCGTCAAAATAAAAGTTTGGTTTAGATATTTGTGCCAGAAATATATTAGACTACTATTCGTTAGTAGAATGTATTTGATACTAATACTATGGATAAAAAAATGAATAACTTTATTTTCTAATAAATAATCACACAATATTTCTTCCATGCTTTAATTTTAATAATAAATCCCCTTTTTTTAGCAAAAAAGGGTTTGAATTAAATTAATTAAAAGACAAATAAAATTTGGGTGAAACTGGTTTAGTGTTTTCCATACTTGTATTACTTGTGGAAAAACTTGAAATACAATTTTAAATGAGCATAAAGAATGGCATTGATTTTTGTTCATTTTAGTTTTGTTTGACTTTATTTATAAAAATAGTGTGTTTTTTAAATAGCCTGTTTTTGTGTTTTGCTTTGGTAGCGAAATTGGTACCGAGAACCGTGGATTTTCACTGGAATCGGTACCGAATACTGAAATTTTGGTACCGTGAGAACACTAGTGTGTCTTGTTAAAAAATACCTCAGCTGTTGTTATGCAGTACATGAATATTATACGTTTTTTTTTAAATGCATCAATCGGAAGCAGCTGTGGACCGGATAGGCATCCCGAGAGTATTTACTGTAGCAAGCACAGAATTTGTTTGCAACAACGGCAGTGTGTCCGGCCTATTGTATGAAACTGGCAAAAAGCCTGGGTGTTAAATACGCTTAAGGATCCCATCCACATCCCATGTAAAAGATTATGTGAGCCAGAGAGTGAGTTCAGCAGAGAGCGACTGAGATTACAAGAGAAATGGGGCGAGTTAAAGGGTATCCCTTGTGATGTAGAGCATGTCTGCTTGGCACCGGGTCAGGTGCTCCAGGCTGACTGCTTTTTTTCCCTGCTGCAGATGGCTTTTTCCTGGCCTTAGGATTCAGATGCAAACCCCTGGAGGGCTGAACCAAGCCAGAAAAAAGCTGAATGGGGAAAAAAAGGGGGTGGTGGTATGTAATGGGTTTTTCTTACTCATCTTTTTTCTTTCCCACCCTCCCCCCTCTTTATCTCCGTTAGAGGGATACCCTTGCCCAGAGGAGGGAGGATGAGGTATTGTGTGTGTGTTAAGGAGCATGTGTGAAGTGCGAGATACGGATATGTCTGACCTGCTGGCGACCCCAGTCTGTGTACAAGCTAATGAATGGAGGCATGAGTCATCCGAAAGGGCGTGCCAGTAGTAATCGTCCTCTAGCTGGTCGCAAGATGAGCCATAACATGTGGCGTGCAAACATGCTGTTCATCCACACACATTTGTGTCGCTCTCCGCTTCATTCCTTTCGATCTCTGACATTTACACACATACACATTGCCTCATGTCTGCTGAAATGAGGCATGCGCCTCTTAGTAATCAATCATGTTGGTGGGATGGACTTGGCACTCAAGGACTTGAAGTATCAGGAATGAGAAAAATGGGGCCTCCTTTGTAATTTTATGAGTATTCTGCCTGTTTATTTGTTGAGTACTCAAGCGATCAAACTGATCATGGTTCAGTTTGCTTAAAGGTGTGGTAAGTGATTCATGAAACCCCAAAACAAGCACAGCCCTACCTAAAATAAATACACCCCTGCCTTCAATGCTCTGCCCCCAAATTTACAAACATGCTATGCAACATGCATTGGATAACAGCTCATTATCCAAAGATAATGTACAACAGCATATCTTGGTTCTGTGAAATGGTAGAGCCAATGTCGAACAGAAACAAAGCAACCTCAACATCCATTTTCAGACCTTCCCGCTCTCTAACATCCAGCGCTGGAAAGCTTTTCCAATTTAACTATTGGAACTGTTTAACTATTCTTTATTAGGTTATGTTTCTATGATATTTTCATATTTGTTAATGTCTAGGCCATCTCTTTTTCTACAGTCTACAAATCTCCAGCTTGCTCCCTCTATCTCTCTCCTCCCCATCATGGATGCAAAATGCCCCCTATTGCTAATTGGCTATAAGGCTGATGATTGGAGCGATCCGACGAGCACCACAACACTCTTAAGGCCCGTACACACCGGGACGAATTTTGCGCGTGATATTCGCCGACGTTTAACGCCTTGTGACTAAACAAAGGGCGCCAATGTGAGTGTGCACAACATTTTTTTAAAAACGCCTCGGGTTCTTTTTTTTGGTTTGACGCGCCGCGTCAAAAACTATCCGACCAATGAGATTGGCGCTTTTGCTCACGTGTCTGGAGCTGCTGAAGTTACAGTAAAACACAACTTGGGGGCACTCAAACACAAAACAGTCTTGCCGAGCACACATACGTACAGACGAAGAAGATATACGTCAAGTAGCGTCTACACTGCCGGCCGGGAAGAAATAAGAAGACAAAGAAGATGCAAGGCAAGATGAATGTAGAGCTGCTGGTCTCGTTGGTGTCTGAACACAAAGAACTTTATGACATATTTTCTTTGTATGATTTTGACAAGCGCGTAAATACTTGCTCTCTTCTTCTGATTGACAAGCGAGTGTCTGAAGCGTAAAGTTGCGAAGCGCCACCTTGTGTACCGGGGTATTTCTAAAAACGCTGGCGAATAACGCGCGCCGATATTCGTCCCGGTGTGTACAGGCCTTTAGGCTGATGATACACGGGGCAACTTTTTGAGCAATTTTGCCAGGCAAATTTTTTGAGCTGTTGCTTGAGGACTTTCCCACTGAGAATAGGTAACAAATTTCTATCTGGATAGTTTAAATCCGTCATTGGCCCTGTGTCCCACCTTTTTGCCCATTGATGCCAATTTTAACCAAAGTTGCCTGGCAATATTGCTCAAAAAGCCTGAGAGTGTTGTGGTGCTCTGTCTGATCGCTCCAATCCACTTCGGTTTTTCCTTATTTATACCAGCAGAACTATGTACAAATGCCGTATTTGTTCCAGCATGCACAGAACTGACAGTTAGCAAGTATTTGCAATTAGAGCGCTATTTATTTATATCACACTAAAGCTAGGCTTTTAGAAAAACTCATGGTGTGCACTAATGTCTCCGGCAATGTAAGGGAAAATTACTGTAAAAAAAAATGCATTACAATACTGCATTACTCCTTAAAAAGTAACTAATTGCATTACTTAGTTACTTTTTATAGAAAGTAACAAGCTATGTTAGTTTAGCGTAAATTTTTCTCATCTGGGCAGGGCTTGGCAAATGACAAAGCCCTTTTCATTCTCACAGGCTGAAGGAAATAAACAACCTCTCAGCTGTGCGGCCATTTCTGGATTATATGAAGAATAGGATGCAGAAGAAAGTTCAACACTGAACAAAAAAAAATAATGAAAAACAGATGTTATGTTTATCTAAAGTCATTTTTGCGTATTAGTAGGTCAGCAGCAAACACATTGGTTAACAAAATGGGATTAAATACATAATAAATATTCGTGTTATTTAACATATTTAGTTATTGCAGGTTTGCACCATATTCTGAGTGCATTTTAAAGCTTTTATTCGTTTTGAGGGATACTGAATCTGTTTTTGTACACAATGCTCCTGATTTCTCTCAACATGAGGACAGGAGAGTTGTCAGTCAGTCAGAAACAAAGTAACTGGTGTTACTTATTTGAAAATGTAACTCAAGATATTTTCTTGTACATTGAAAAGTAATGCATTACATTTTTTTTTAGTAATTAGTAAAGTAATCTGATTACGTAACTCATGGTGCTTGTAATGCGTTACCCCCGACACTGGTCTCTGGGCTCACAGCATCCCGGACACAATATTTTAACATTTCACACAAGATGAGTCACTGTCTGGCCATCAGAGATATCAGTGTGGAGATAAAGGTTTGTATTACATCAAACTGTGAGTGTATATTAGCGACGTGTGTTCCTTGCTTTTGGCATCTAACTAGAGTGTTTGGGCCCAGAAACGGTGACGCGTGACATCAGAGTTAAGCCGATTGCCTCATCTCTTCTTCAACACATGACTAAGCACTTATCTGTGTGGTAAGTGTGTTGTTAGCTGCTGGTTGAGTGGTAGTAATGGAGACACTGTCATGCTGGAATATGGAGCCTCAAACCTAAGGATGATATTCTCTGAGCACTTAGCTGGCAGAGCACCTCTCCCTGTGTCACCGGCGGGGGAAAAGTCCTCAAATGAGATTAAGCGGCATGAAAAGCAGCGTGATTTCAGGCAGGGGAATGTTGCCAAATTAGCCGAGCTCAGCGCATTTCCTCAAAAGCGTGTCGGCATGCTGTCTGTCCACAATGACAGTGAAAGTGCTGTGATAGCGACAATTGTAGGCAGTCGGAACGTATTTGATGTTTAAATTACTTCCATGTGGAAAAAGATTTTGGTTTTCTGGTTTGTGGTTCTTTTTAAAGCACCGTGTTTACTACACAACATATGACATCGATTAAACCTCCTTTAGGATTTGCTGACTGACAGATCAAATGTTTTTTTCTTCTTTTTTTTTCTTCAGCTGGATCCGGATCGTTACAGGGCCCTCAGACGCCTCAGTCGACCAGCAGTTCTATGGCCGAAGGTGGAGATCTGAAGCCCCCTACACCTGCCTCAACGCCGCACAGTCAGATGCCGCCCATGCCTGGTGCTAGGTACATCTCAATGCTGTCTCTCAGTTTTGGTACAGGACATTCAGAAGGGCCGGGGTATATCTGACATTATCTGTCTCACACAGGAGCAGTGTGAATTTGCAGGACCCGTTTGCTGACGGTGGGGATCCAGCTTTTTCCAGACGAAACTCTGGGACCCCCAATTCAGGTTATCAGCCTGGTATGGGTGGACCAGACATGATGGGCCGCATGGGCCCTTACGAGCCCAATAAGGATCCGTTCGGTGGTATGAGAAAAGGTGACTGTTCTGGTTCTTTTTTTTCCTTACAGTGGAATGGTCATATCCTTACAGTGGAATTTTAACGATTTCTCTTATGAATTTATCTAGTAGTGCTTAGGGGTGTGCGGAATGACGATTTTTGATCGTGGATGATAAAAATGTCTCCACGATCTGCTTTTGGAGAAATATCGTAGTATCGTGCTACAGCACACATTCTATCAGCTGCAGTTCTGGTGCCTCCGCCTCAATATACAACGCAACATACATTCACATCAGTGTTAACTCAGTGTTAGTTACTCTCACAGAACACTGCACTTATTCGCAGTAACAAAAGTACATAATTTGGTGTTTTAAAGCCTTGCCGGTTAAGCTTTTCATTCGCTGGTCTGACGTGTGCTTTTTTTGAGCCCGTACACCTGAAGCGCGTGCACTAAAAAGCCTGTCTAATAGTCAACTAAGTTATCTTTTGAGCTAATACTGTAAAAACACAAGGTTTACATAGACTCAGTTGGTTATGTCTAAAATGTAAGTAAACCGTAGAGAGAGAAACGGATGTGTGCCTGTAAATTAGATGCTTGCAAGTCTTAAAGGGACAGTACTAAACATGCAGCCGACTGTCATTAAAGGGATAGTTTACCCAAAAATGTAATTTCTGTCATTATTTACTCACTCACGTTCTCCCAAACCTGTATTAATTTATTTCTAGTGCTGAACACAAAAGAAGATATTTTGAAGAACGTGGAAAAAACATTTGCTGGTCCACATTGACTTTGATAGTAGGAAAAAAAATACTATGGAAGTCACTGTGGACCAGTGGTGGACGAAGTACACAAATCAAGTACTTGAGTAAAAGTACAGATACGTATAATAAAATATTACTCCAGTGAAAGTACTGCTTTTTAAATTTTACTCGAGTGAAAGTACAAAAGTACTAGATTTTTTATGTACTTAAGTAAAAAAAGTACTGATAGATAGATTTATTTTCCAATTTTATATAGACTACTTTATTTAATTTTATATTAGCACATATTTTTATAATCCTACTGCCCAAAATACCTGGGATTTTCCCAAAATAACCACTATATGGAGTCAAGATATATATTTTGTTGTTGATATGGACTACGTTGATGAGAGTGATGTAGTCACTGTGAAGCTTACACTGCGATGTACCTGAGAGAAAACAGATTTCACCATCTCATTTTCACCAGTAAGAATAAAGTGTTTTATAGCTTGTTGTTTTGCAGAACGTCAGTTATATATGACATGAGAATTAGGCCTGAAGTTAGGAAGAACATTTTAAGGAAAATATAATTATATTTTCATAATGATTTTTTTCTTGTCAAACCTCGTCTGTGGTGTAAAACACCCCTGGCCAAATGCCCCCAGAGGGCATCACTTCCCACTCTGATAATTACTGTAGTTACCATATTCTGAACATCACATCCTTTCTTTTTACCTCAGATGTAATCTATCTAGGTGGTTGAATAAAAATATTTGGACTTTATATCTAAACATTTCCTCAACTTAGCACCAGCAAGATTGTGAGCTAGACAGTTAGCATCAGGTAACAATATTTACTTATTTTCAGTATGGTTATGAATAAACATTCATATCTGTCTACTCGGCTAGTTGATCTAAACAATATAAAAAATTATACTGTTGATAAACAATATAAAAATAGACATCACATAGGGCTAAATGCGTATCATTTTAATAAAACTGCTAACATTACAGCAGTGGGGAATATGAACGTGCATGAGTTATTTTATTTAATCTGTGTTATTTTAATGTTTCGTTTTTTGACCTAAAACATAGAGACACTGCCATTGATCTGTCTGCATTCAAGCATTTCAGTGGGCTTAAATAGATCACCCTTTACAGCAGATTTAGTTCACAAACAACTGACAGTTTTGAGCTAAATGTGATTTTCAGTTACAATAATTAATTCTAAAATTCGACATTAGTAACTTACTTTTCGCAGCATCAGTTGCGCACGCGCGCCCGCGCGCTCACAATACTTCCCGGTTCTTTACTTGTGAGTTCAGTTCACTGAAGACTCGCTCTAAACGGTTCATTTGAATCAGTGAGTTTTCGACTCGAGAACAGCTGCAATCGGATCTTTCCAATTCGTGAATGAATCGTTTGTTGCGATCTGCGAACCGATTGAACAGGTTCATTGAAAATAATCAGTTTGTTCATGAATAAACCACGGCTTCTGCGTCTCGGAGCACGTGATGTATTATAAGGAGTAACGATATGTTTTATGAAATGTAGTGAAGTAAAAGGTACGATCTTATGCTTTGGAATGTAGTGAAGTAAAAGTAAAAGTTACTCGAAATAAAACTACTCCAGTAAAGTACAGATACTTGAAAAATGTACTTAAGTACAGTAACGAATTACTTTTACTTTGTTACTGACCACCACTGCTGTGGACCAAGGTTATTATAGTTTAGAATTTTTAAATTAGTTTTATTGTAATATCGTTTTAAAATTTGCTATAAAATTCGGTTTAGTTTTTATTAGTTTCATAAATATTTGTTAGTTTTAGTTTAGTTTTTATTTTGTGAACACATTTTTATTTAGTTTTTATATAGTTTAGTTTTATTTTCAGTTTTAATTAACGTTTAGCAGAATTAACAAATCACTTCCAGAGCTCAGGTCAAAGAAAGACATAGGCATAATTTAACCTTATAGTAAGGCAAATGTACTCCCTCTTCAAATTAGAGAGGCACATAATTTAAGCATTTTTAAGTCTTACTTAAAAACTAATTTCTTTGGGTTAGCTTTCTCTTGACTGTTTGATTTTAAGTTTTATTTTTGTTTTAATTAGTTGTCTTGTGTGAGTTGGGTTTTCACTTGTTTGTTTTATTATGTAAAGCGCTTTGAGAAACTGTTTTAAAGGCGCTATATAAAAATAAATTATTATTATAGCAACACAAAATTAATGCATGCTGAGATTTATTAGATGGTAAAAGTATACAAATATACACAAAAGGAAGCAGTCAAGCCTTTTTGGTGGGTGTTCTGGCGCAATATGGCTGCCTTCGCATCGTCCAGGTGGATGCTGCACACTGGTGGTGGATGAGGGGATACCCCCTGACAATGTAGAGTGCTTAGAAAAGCAGAAAAGTGTTATATAAATGTAATGAATTATTATTATTATTGTTGTCATATCTAACGATGTGTGTTGAGATATTAAATATGAAAATAAATGTAGCCTAATTTGGTTATATTAGATGTCTTTTTTCTTATTTAACCATAATCATGATATTGTAACTGCTGTGTCTTGTTCACTTTTCCGTGAATAGCCGTGCATAAATCATAACTGGGACTAATGAAATTCAATAATAACGGCAATCTCATTTAACAGTAAAGGTTCATATTTGAATGTTATTTTAATTTATGAAGAATTATAAGCATGTGTATGATGTGATCTAGCCTATGCACATTTTTTTGAAAGCCAGAGTGATCACAAGATGCTAGGCAAAAGTTAGGGTACAGAAAGGATGCACGTTATCATCTTTTTTTCTGTTAATTATCATGTTGTGCTGCATGTCTGTTTTTCTTCAAAGCACCAACTTAGAATGCCTAATGTTGGTTTGATTGCTTGTTACATGAGAAAATAAGTGGTGAATCGTGATAAAATTGTGAAATCTCGATATAAAAAAAAAAAAAAAAAAAAATTATATTATATTTTTTTGCCATATCGCCCACCCCTAGTAGTGCTACTATAATATTGAACTCTATTACTGTTGAGTTTGTATGTATTTTGCTACATGAACATTTCAAACTTACAAATTGTATGCTCTTAAAAGTATTTGTACATGATTCTTATCCCAGTGTCTGGTTTGATATAAGAAACAATATTTTAAACATGCATTATTTACTAATTATTTTGGCATGTGGTAATTAACTCCTAAGAATCATAGGTTGTATGTAATATTTTAAAATACAAAAGAGGACTCTTAGTGTAACTCTCTGCTTACGTTTTCAGCAGGTGAGCAGTTCATGAGCCCAGGTCAAGGCCCAAACAGTGGCATAGGTGAACAATATAACCGAGGCCCCCCAGGACCTATGGGAAATATGCCGATGGGTCAAAGACAACAGTACCAATATGGTCCAGGATATGAAAGAAGGTGAGTGCATTTATTCCAAGTATTTGCATGAAGTGTAGCCAGTGAGTTTATTATACCAATCCATTCATACAGAAATCAGATTGAGTGTTAATATTGTACGTTAAGTAGCTTTGCAATGGTTTTTCACATTTCAACACACAACCCAACCAAGGAGTAGTGTCTTCAGTTGCCGTTTCTCAAACGCCGTTTCTTTATTTCCTCACAGACCAGATTCAAGTATGGGCCCAGATGGGAATATGGGTCCACAGCCTAACATGATGCCTTCAGATGCAGGGATGTACTCACCCAACCGGCCCCCACAGCAACAGAGGTTAGCATTTAATCAAATATGCGTACAATTTTACAAATGCTCTTTTCTTTTTTTTGCTATTTGTTTTTAAGCATTCATGCTTTTTTGGGCCTTTCTGAAACTGCATTTGTTTTGGTTTGCAGGCTTGATTCTTACAGTAGTCAATACCCTGGCCAAGGTGCTCCCCCTAGTGGACCATACCCAAATCAACAGTCAGGAATGTACCCTCAACAGCAACCGGTCAGTGAAATAAAATATTTTTTTAATTATAATATTGTTATTAGGTGTGGCATTGCCTAAAATCTAAATAAAATTAATATTTCTCAAATACAGAATTACACACAGAAGAGACCAGTTGATGGTGTTTACGGTCCTCCTGCAAAGCGTCATGAAGGGGACATGTACCCTTTCAGTGGTCAGCAGCAGGGACCCCATGCCCCAGGTGGACCTCAGTCTCAACCTGATATGTATAACCAGTATAACGCCTATCCAGCCTCCGACAGACGGCCACCGGGTCCACAGAGCCAGTTTCCTTTTGGTTTTGGGCGAGATCGAGGACCAAACACGGGTGGTCCAAACTCCCAGCCCTCCATGCCACCACAGATGATAGGTAGCTCCATGAGTGGCTCCATACCTTCAGTCCCCGATGGACCCCAAGGTCCCATGTGGCCTGGGCGTAATGAGATTAACTATCCAAACTATCATAATCGTCAGGGGCCCCCTGGTGTCCCATCCCAAAGTCAAGGTTACCATGGCATGAATCGTTCTGAAGACATGATGCCTTTAGATCAGCGCATTAACCACGAGGGACCTTGGGCTAGCCATGTTAACCAGCGGCAGCCCCCGTACGGACCGGGACCCTCTGGGCTGCCAATGTCCAGACCTCTTCAGTCCAACTATCAGTCCACCCAGAACCACATTCCACAAGTGTCCAGCCCTGCACCCATGCAAAGACCAATGGAGAACAGGACCTCGCCCAATAAATCTCCATACATGCACACAGGGATGAAAATCCAGAAGGCTGGTCCTCCAGTTCCTGCATCACACATTGCCCAGCCGCCAGTGCAGCCCCCTCTGATTCGGAGAGATATGGCATTCCCACCAGGTTCAACAGAGGCCACGCAGCCTATTCTGAAACCGCGTCGTCGGCTTACCATGAAGGAAATTGGTAAGAGGCTCATTGCATTGTTCCAATGAATACTTGTGTCCCAAACCATTTGTGGGGGTGGTCTAAAAATAGCTTTTGTTCGGTTTCAGGAACACCAGAGGCCTGGCGAGTCATGATGTCCCTCAAATCAGGCTTGTTAGCCGAGAGCACTTGGGCTTTGGATACCATTAATATTCTTTTGTATGACGACAACAGCATTTCTAACTTTAATCTGAACCAGGTGAGTAGTTTGTATAGACCGGGGTCACCAACCTGACCCTGGAGGGCCGGTGTACTGCAGAGTTTAGCTCCAACTTGCTTCAACACACCTGCCTGGAAGTTTCAAGTATACATAGTAAGACATTAATTAGCTGATTCAGATGCGTTTAATTGGGGTTGGAGCTAAACCCTGCTGGACACCGGCCCTCCAGAACTTAGTCTGGTGACCCCTGATATAGACCGTATGACTTGGGATGGGTCAGATTGGCCAACTAGTGTGACACATTTGTTTATCTTCTGATTTCAGCTTACTGGCTTCCTTGAGCTCATTGTTGAGTATTTCCGAAGGTGTCTTATCGAGATCTTTGGCATCTTGAAAGAGTATGAGGTCGGTGACCCTGGGCAGTGTACACTAATTGACCCAGACGCCATTGACCCAGAGATGTCTGATGAGGAAGGGCCAGAGGCAGAGCAGATGGAAGAGGAGGACGAGGATGACGATGAAGATGTAGAGAGCAACATTGTGCAGATGTCACAGGTCCAGATCAAGCAAGAGAAAGAGGAGTCTACGCAGGTCCAAAAATCTAATGACAAGAATGACGTAGAAGAGAGGGAAGACGAGTATAATTCTTTCAAAGATCATTTCCGATCATCCACCCTATTGCAGGACACCAGTGCCTCCCAGGAGAGGCCAAGGCAGGCTAGTAAATTTGACAAGCTTCCCATAAAGATATTGAGGAAAAAAGACCTGTTTGTGATTGGGCGCACTAGTAGATTGGGTCGACGGCAAGTCTTTGATAGCGGTCTTATCCATTGGAGTGTAGGTGGTGGCGACACCACAGAGCATATACAAACCCATTTTGAGAGCAGGATGGAGCTCTTGAAGCATTGGAAACAGGTGCCATTGAATGTCGAGCCACGCAAGAAAGTGTCTCAAGTAGTAGAAACTGTTACAGAGGATGCTGAGAAGCCTCAGACAAACGAAGAGCATCAGGAAGTACAACCTCAGCCATTCCCAGACCAACCATCGTCCGAAGGTAAAAGAGCTACAACAGCAAGCACGTCGACGAGTATAACGGCCACCATCGATGACGTACTCTCGGCTCGGCAAGGCTCTGTGACGGAGGAAGTGGTCCGAGGCAACCAGGACGGCGACAAGAAGAATATGTTTCTCTTTGGCATCGACCTTGCGCAACAAAGTCGTAATATCAAGATCTTGAGGACAAGCCGCACACAAGGACAGAGGACGCTCCACCCACTCTTTACGCTTTCGGATTGAGACTCCCTCGCTCGCCGCTGCATCTGTGTTTCCAACATCATTCGCAGCCTTTCCTTCATTCCTGGCAATGATCTGGAGATGTCGAAGCATCCAGGACTTTTGCTGTTACTTGGCCGGCTAGTGCTGTTGCACCACTGGCATCCTGAACGCAAGCAGGCCCCGGTTACCTATGAGAAAGAAGAAGAGGTAGACGAAGGGGTCCGCTGTGAGCGAGACGAGTGGTGGTGGGACTGTCTCGAGGTTCTGCGGGAAAACTGCTTGGTCACCTTAGCAAACATCTCAGGCCAGCTGGACCTGTCCATCTACCCTGAAAGTATTTGCCTGCCACTGCTGGACGGCCTGCTCCACTGGGCTGTGTGCCCTTCGGCGGAAGCCATCGACCCCTTCCCCACGCTGGGGCTCAACGGGACACTGTCTCCCCAGAGACTCATCCTGGAAACCCTCAGCAAGCTTAGCATCCAGGATAACAATGTTGACCTCATTCTGGCTACGCCACCTTTCAGCCGCCTTGAGAAGCTCTATGGCTACCTCGTGCGCATGGTTGGCGACCGAAAAGTGCCTGTCTGCCGGGAGATGGCGGTGGTGTTGCTAGCGAACCTGGCGCAAGGTGACAGCATCACGGCCCGGGCTATCGCTGTGCAGAAAGGCAGTGTTGGAAACCTTCTTGGCTTCTTGGAGGACAGTCTTGCAGCCACCCAGTTCCAACAGAGTCAGAGCTCATTGATGCACTTACAGGGAGCGCACTTCGAGCCCACTAGTGTGGACATGATGCGGCGGGCGGCACGTGCCCTGCACGCTCTTGCAAAAGTGGAAGAGAACCACTCTGAGTTCAGGCTGTACGAGTCACGGCTACTGGACATATCGGTGTCCCCGCTCATGAACTCTTTGGTGTCCCATGTAATCTGTGACGTACTTTTTCTGATCGGGCAATCATGACAGCCATGGGGACGATCATGTTTTTCCCCACTCTTTTTTTTTAATGTGTGTCTGCGTGAGTGGAGAAAATTTAACAGCAAAGCTGACTGACTGTTAATTTTTTATTTATTTATGCAAAATCACCTCAGATTCCACTGTTTGTCCTTGTCTACCCTTGCTTCGCTCTCAAGGACAAATATAAGTCGCGACGGATTTACCACGTATGGATAAGATTTAAACTAACATGGATGTGCCGATCGAGATCCTCACCTGCAAGAGTGCGCTGCCCTTTGGACTTTTTTGTAAGGAAAAATTATGACAAAAAGACACAAAAAACAACAAAACTGTAACCAAAGTTGCTGTCACGTTTACAGTTTGGGGAAATCCTGTGCCCGTGTTGACCTTCCAGGTGAGGACGGGAACGGAGACAACCATTATCTGGTTCTTGGGGGCTAAATGGACCCGGACTCTGGTGTGTGGTATAAATTGCTGTAACTTGGATTATATATATACTTAGCCCTAAAGGAACCAAGTCGTTGGCTGTGAACAGATATGTAAATGGGAGGCCTGTGCAGTAGATTGTAGGACTTTTTTCTGTACTGTACACCTTAAAACTGTAAACATACTGTAACAATACTGTTTCACACTGAGATAATCCTGGCTTGACAGCGAAAAAAAGTTTTTAAAAATGATGATTTTTAGTTCATGTTGAGAGAGGAAAACATGGCTTTCCCCCCAAAGTAACGTGAACCTACAACACCCCGACCTCTTCTTTGTCCCTCGATTGTATGACTTGCCCCATAAAGAAATCACCTCTTAGGACTGGTCTTGAGCTCCAGATGCAGTCCAGGCTGCAATGTATATAATGATGTTGTAAATTACACTTTGCTCTTTTTCTTTCTCTCATCTTCTGGCGCTCTTCACCGTTTTTAATCTTTGCCGAATTAAAGGTTTCACTCTACAGATCTCTCAATGCGCATTGCCATGTGTTTATTTACCACCTTTCTCCTTACATCTCTGGGTGTAGGGATACAATCTTCTGCCCTTGAGATCCCTTGCACATAACATTTCAGTTCCTTTCGTTAAAGCTGTAGAGGCATATATCAAACCAGACAAGTCCATTTCTCCAACTGATTTCATCATCATTCACCAGAACAGATACAGTAAACGAGTTTGGCTCCCCTCTTTCCCAGCGGTTTCCTTAGTTGATTCCAGTGTTATGGATTCATATTTGTATTTCAGATGATGTAGCTAAAAACTTGTTGTAAATTCCTTTTTTCCCCTTTTTTGGCTTAATGAATATCATTTATTCCGTATGAAATCTTTATACTATATGTTCCACGTGTTAAGAATAAATGTACATTAAATCTTGGTAAAATGCTTGTGATTGATTCATTTATAAGAACTTTTATAATCAGCAGTTGGAGGTACATGAATTTAATACATGCCAAGCTCAACAGACTGCATTTGTTGCATCGCTATTCGCTAATTACCATAGAAAACATTTTTGATTAATCGTTCTTAAGAAAAATAGTAGTAAAACACTTATAATGGAAGTTAAATTGTAAATATTCAAATGCCACTGATTTGCAAGTAGAGCCACAAGACTTAAATGTAATATATGCTCAGTTATTGTGATGAAATCTCTCAAAAACCTGTGCATAGTTGTTGTCCAATAATTCTTAACGATCCAAATTTGAATATGCATTAGGATTCCTAAAAGGACCAAATCCTTATGTATTACATTGGTGACACAACTGATGTTCGTTCATCTATTCTTGTGAAACCGTAATATCACCACAGAAGTGTTTTTTACAAGTAATCTTGCTCAACCCCCCAAAAAAGGTTTTCAAAATTCAGGTAAGTGCTTCAAAACAAACTTGAGTCTCACGTTTCTTTTGGTAAAGTTTCAGTGCATGTCCCGTTTGCTTGCATTGTCAATACATCACTGTAACCAGCAAAAATTTGTTAATTCCTGTAGAAATCAGCATTAACCACAATTGCATTAGTATAGGGCTAGACTAGACTGGAGGCCTGACTCCACAAGCATCTGTTTCTACTGCAGTACAGAAAATTGCAAGTAGCACGCTTGCTCTTCTCTGGATTAATGGTGTCCAACCCAAAGAGAAACGCCTAGGCTGCTTGAAATTGAATAATTGCACACTCCACAAATATAGGACACTGTAGGCTTAAAGAGATGGAGTTTTCCCCAGTGGGCCGCTGTACAATGTGGGTCGGCCCTTTGCGTAATAGCCTATATATAAAAAATGGATTGTACGTATCCTTCCATCTAGGGCTATGGTGGCCATTTCCATAACGCCAAAAAGGAGGACACTTTGCAGCATTTAGTGAGGCAAGAATACACTGATAAAAATGATTTTGTGGTGAAGTAAATACTACAGAAAAAAAAATATCATTTCTACGTTAAATAATTTAGTTCAGGCAAGAATTTAAATAAGCAAATTCAATATCAGTACTCAATTTAAGCTTGTAGAATTTAAAGTTTTAACTTATAAGTATATTTTACTTGTAATTGTTTGTTATTTTTACAAATATTGTTCAAGTAAATATCAACGTCATGATCCCATTGTTCCCATCATGCACTTGGGCATGAATAAATAAGTAGTTTTTTTATATTTTCGAGATGTATTTACACTGTTTTGTTTTTGCTTTTGTTGTTAGGTTAAGTAAATGGCTCTTTTGTGACATCTGGAGTCGTTTTTTTTACTCAAAATGACCCATTCATACTCGAACACTATCTACTGATTGTAACCATCATTGTGTATCACATGTCAAGTATTCAGGTCTCTGTGTTCAGTCAGGTAATAACTATTATTAACCAATATATTACCTTAAAATTAATAACGATCAATCTACTAGCTTACATGCGTATTTGTAACTTAACCACATGCTTTGTAGGCTTTCTTTTCAATGCTGTTGTTTGAGTATAGTTTACAAAATGTGACCGAGTGAAATGTACTTAAGTATTGCACGGTAAACTTTAAATAATTAAGTAGAAATTACTCCTCAAACTCTACCTGGCCACGTTAAATTTACTAATTTCCTTTACTAATTTTAGATAACTTAGTTAAGTAGATTTACTTAATTCCATATTAAAATTTTACTTAAAAAATATGCGCGTAAAAACTTGCCAAATTTTTTTTAATTAAATTTAACTTCTTATTTTTACATTTTTATTTTCTTATAACTTCTTATACTTCACAGCGACACAGTGCAAAATCCATAAAAAGTGTCTGAAAAATGAATAACCATCAATCTACATGTACTTGTAACTTAACCATATGCTTTGTAGGCTTTCTTTTCAATGCTATGTTGTTTGAGTATAGTTTACAAAATGTGACCGAGTGAAATGTACTTAGGTATTGCATGGTAAACTTAAAATTAGTAAGTAGAAATTACTCCTCAAACTCTACCTGGACAAGTTAAATTTACTAATTTTACATAACTTAGTTAAGTAGATTTACTTAATTCCATATTTAAATTTTACTTTAAAAATATGCGTTATTTTCATATAACTTCTTACTTCACAGCGACACAGTGTGCAAAATCCATGAAAAGTGTCTCTACTGATTTTTTTATATAAATTCCTGTTCTTTTGTCCATTCTGGATTAAATGAAGTCTGACGTTTCGGCATGTTAACGTTATGATATGACATGGCCAGCACGTGGAGGCTTGTTTACGTTTTTAACCCATGATATATCAGATATGTATTTGACACCGCTTTCAGCCAATCATTTGTTTGATCGGAGATCTTACGGCATTAGACGCTATGCTGCTGCGTCCCAATGAAGATTGTAGAGCTGTTTTTTAGGCCGATTCAGCGCAACTCCAAAAAGGAGGACAAATGAGTGTCCGACTTGAGGCTGCGCCGGACATGGGGCTTAAAATACGGACTGTCCGGGCCAAAATCCGGACGTATGACCGCCCTACCATCGGCCCAGACGAATGGCCCGGTCCGCGCAGCCCACTTCATTCAAAAAAATCTAATTCAGTGCATCGGCTCAAAAGTGCTCGTCAATGTCAAAATGTTTGAAATAGCCAATCAAAGTGTAGAAGGGGGATTTACTGTTCAGACGCTGCTGCGCGCGACTTGAATGCGAGCTGAAGTAAGATGTGAGCAGCTAAACATGACGAGACAATTCAGCAATATTTGCCAACCGTTTAGTTAAACATTAACTAAGACATTAATTTTCAGGAATGCAAACTACTGGTCTTTTCAAATTTATCAGATTGTAATGCCGTTATTCGAGTCGTTACAATGCAGGGTAAATAATGCAGTTTCCTGCAGACACGAGATACGAGTTCATGTAAATCTGCTTTCTTGCGTGATTTCACGTGTCTAAGAATTTGTTTTAAATCATGCTCAATCTTACTCTACAACATTGTAAATCTGAAGGCTTTCGCGTGCTGTGCATAGGAAAGTGATTTATATTATAGGCCTAATCAGGGCTGGACTGGTAATCTGGCATACCGGGCATTTTCCCGGTGGGCCAACGCACTATCGGGCCGGTACATGTTCTTCTTGAATATATATATATATATATAGTTCGAAGTGGTGGTGGGCCGCCTGGACCAAAAAAATGCCAGGGCCGATTTTTTGTCCCAGTCCAGCCCTGGGCCTAATACAAATATAATTTGCTTATTAATTCACATGCATTAGCCTATTTTATATAAACACTGGTGGTTAAAAGTATTAAATAATTAAGGATTTTAATTTATTTATTTGAAAGATTTAATTTATTTGATAAAAAATACAGTAAAACAATAACATGAAATATTACACTGAAAATAGTGGTTTTATATCTAGGATGTTTTAAAATGTAATTTATTTATGTGATTAAAGCTGTATTTTCAGCATCATTACTGCAGTCTTCTGTGTCCCTTCAGAAATCATTCTAATGCAGCTTAATTTGCTGCTTAATTATCAGTTATTATTGGTGATCAATTATTAATAATGGTTTAATTATTGGTATAATGTTTCTCAGTTAAAGAACAGCATTTATTTTATATATAAGTACTTCGTAATAAGTGTAAATATATTTACTGTCACTTAAATACATTTAATCAAAGTCCCTTTTGTATTCTATAATCTTTAATTTATTGCAACATTGTTGAAGAAAAATATAAATATATATATTTTTTAATCTTACCCAACATTTTCCACAAAAATATGAAGCAGCGCAACAGTTTTCAACATTGATAATAATCAGAAATGTTTCTTGAGCAGCAATCAGCATATTAGTATGATTTCTGAAGATTGTGTGACACTGAAGACTGGAGAAATTATGCTGAAAATTCAGCTTTGATCACAGCAATCTATTATATTTTACTATATATTCGCATAGAAGACAGCTCTTTCAAATTATAACATTATATATTTCACAGTACTGTTTACTGTATTTTTCATCATCAAAATAATTTGTAAACTCTTCCACAATTGGAGCTCTATTCCTTAAAATGATGTCAAGCTCCTGCAAAAGGACAAATACTGTATATGACCAATAACAGTCCGCAGTCTGCACTATTCAAGTCTTCTATGATACCAGAGCATTGTGTCATATGGACTGATTATATGTATTTAACTTTAGTGATATTAAAATGTCCCTCGTAAAAAATATAAAAAATTATTTACTGTACTATTTGCCATATATACCAGAAGAGACTATGTATAATGTCAAGAATATGCCACTCATTTATGGCATGGTTCGGTGTGTTGCGGACCGGGTTTGGTGGGCCGCTCTGTGCCAAAAAGTCCAGGGCCACTTTTTGTCCCCAGTCTGCCCCTGCTTCCTTCATTAGGCGGGAAAGTGAAGGTCAAGGCGAGTGCATGGCATTGCGGGATTAGCGGCACATTCCATGCATACCGAAAAAACTGCTTCCTGTTCAGTGTAAATGTTTCATACTGCAAACCTAAGTTATCACTGATGAGTGCTTAGAAAGCAATGCATTGTTATAGATTCATCCCTCCCAATTAACATGCACAATTTTGGTATAAGCAAATCCTCACTGATTATTAATTTGTTTAAGGGGTAGTATTTTATACATCATGCTTGCATGCTATGCGCTTTTGAATCATAACGAGCACGCAGACACGTGGCTGCATTAATGTCGTTATATCAGAGCAAACCATTAATGGAAGCAGGCTGAATGTTTACTATGTTTAATCCCACATCTCCATCTAGCGGTAATGCGCAAATAACAGCGCTGTATTAATACAAGGAGAATTCTATTGTATTGAATACAAGCCTGATTATTTTATCCAACACATAGGCATAGATAAACATGACAGGGATGAGTGCAATGAACTTTCTCTCTAAAGTCGAATGATTCTAGATTCTCTTTATGAACAACTGTGTTAGTAAATCTCCGCTTGAAACCGCTGCTGTCACGTGGTAGCTGTTACTTTTCTCCGCGCTTGTCAAGGTGGACTAATCGCAGTCGTTGTGATTACTGCACAAGCTTCCTTTTTGGTGGTGGTGGTGGTGGTGGATATTTCAGTCAGGGTATGATTTTGCATGTCAGGTATAAATTATTGGGATTCATACGAATGTCTGTGTGTCATAATGTCATGAGATTTTTGAATGGAGGAAAAAAAAAATCCGCCCCATCTAGAGGAAGAATAATACAATTTTGCTCAATCCAACGTGTGTATCTTCTAATTTTATGTTGAAGACAAATAGCACTTGGACGTAATATTTGATTTTATTATTATTTCAGTGTTTAATTTGTAATTGTTTGTTTATATGGTTACAAATACACATTGATCGGTGTGAATTCCAAGATGTGTGTCACTGAAATCCAGTAGCACATCTATTGAAATATTCTTCATGCTCTTATTTGTTATCTTCATTAAAAAAAAAAATCTTATTTCATATTTTTCTTATTTTATTTCTTAATTTTATTCTCTGTGCAAAGGCTGTAAAGCAACAGACATGCAGTATGTTTTACTTTTGAACTAATCTAATTATAGTTTATCATGTTATCATTAACCCGGATGATGTTCTGTTGTTTCATTTCATCTTATTGATCTTCATGACATGGTTTAAAAAGCACTTCCTGACCTGAACACACTGATTCAGACTCTGTTTTTCAGAAATGCAACAGGATGCAAAAGCCTTTGCAACACTTCAGAAGCACGAACAGAATAACTCAACACAGCTGCCATTTACTAACAGTTAACATAGAACAAAATTGGTTTCTTTTCCTAATAATATGTATCTTTTTATTATTATATTAATAATGTATTTTTAGTGCACTAAGTTATGTTGCATTGTAATAATAGTTTTGAAATATACATCAAATAGTCATGTTTGAGCATGAACACTATTATGTGCACAAAGACATTTATACTCCGCCAAATTCAAGCTGCATTACAATTTATTGATTGCACCTTTAGAATATATTGATTGATTCAACTAGATGAGTACTTTTAAGCCGTGTCCAGCTCCGCAGGATGGGCTGGGTGTATAGTCCACTCTGTTCAGCTTATATCGAAGAGCTGGGTCATTCCTAACATTCGGTGCCATTTGAGTCCCCATGACATAATGTGGTATATGTGTAAAATGGGTTAATACTACTGCCCCTCTACAATCAGACGCAATAAACATGTACTTAAAAATGTATTAATTAAAAAAGAATTACTCTTATTTTAGTGCAAGTAGGCTAAAATGACATGTCCCCAAGTAAGCTCACATAACTTACATAACAGCCACAAATATAAGTAATACAAATTATTTTTTTTTCAATATTGTTGTATATTCTTATTATGCAACAAAAAAAAATATATATTTGGTTTGTTATTTAGACATTTTTAATGCTTAAAGTATTTAAAAGATGTGTCCCTGAATTGAATGTCCGCCCTGTTACTTTTATTTAATTTTTATTTTTATTCTTTTGCACTGTCCACTGAGCGGACCTGATTTGATTTACATTTCACTTCTGATTATACCCTGTATAATTTATTATGTGACGAATAAAGAAACCTTGAACCTTACTCTGATGAAAAGTGCCTCTGAACACGGCCCTTGAATGTTTCTCTAATAACATGATTCTCAGGAAGTATAACACTTTTTGGTGGCAAACTATCTTTAATTCACCCCTTTTTTCAGTGTTTTATTATGACTCACTGATGTGGTAAAGCATAACATGTCCACTCTGTTATGCTTATTTCTATTGGAAATAAGGTGTTCTGGTGTTTTTTGTAATTTGGAAAATTTGGTTAATAAGCAGGTTAAAAATCTTCCTCGGTGATCACTATGCACTAGCTTGTTGTTTATCACATGAGTAGCAATAGCTGACTTTAGCATACAATGTCCCTCCTGTTACTGTCCACCCTATTCCTGTTTTGCACTGTAACATGGTGGACATATTGCAACATTTGATGTAAAAATGACATAAATAAGTGTTTAAAGCATTTAATGGTACTCATAATTAATTGATTATGCATTTAAAAGAAAGAGTTACTTAAATAGTATGCATGTATTTGTCAGGAAATGGCTCTGTTGTCTGCTGAAGAAAAGCAGTGACGGTACAGGGCTCGTTGTGATGCACACCCTGAAAGAAGGCACATATACCTCAATAAAAAGAAGGGGAGGTGGAAAAATTATATAAAGGAAGGTAGGAAAATAAAGTGTTAGAACTCAGCTTTGTTGATTAGGTAGAAACTGTAATAAATGATCTTGACTTTGCCATTACAATATGTGTGTGTCTCTGTGGTGTGTGTGCATGTCTGTGTGATGTGTGTGTGTACTGGTATTCCCTGCATCATGGGGCCAAAATGTCCCCACAGGTATAGTAATAACAATAAACTTTGATCTTGTGGGGACATTTATTTGGTTCCCATGAGGAAAACAGCTTATACTCTGTCATACAGAATGAAATGTTTTGAAAATCTAAAATACCTGTAGTTTTGTGTGAGGGGTAGGTTTAGGTGTAGTGTACGGGTAAGGATATAGAAAATAAAATTTGTACTGCAGAAAAAACATTATATCTATGGCATGAACCCATAACGATAGGAATATTAGTGTGTGCCTGTGTGTGATGTGATGTGTGTGAGAGAGAGAGCAAAATCATTTCTCTAAAACTATAAACGTTCAATAGTAAAATACAATGATAAACCTATTTTGTAGCCTAATAAAGGGACAGCATAACAAATTAGATGCATACCTTTGTGGTTACTTGTAGGGAATGAAATAAGTTAAAATTGTTCCAAAATTCTGTTTACATTTCTATTTATTCTAAATTGAAATGAAAAAATCTCAAAAATGCAACAAATTCTTTTTCAGGATGATGCCCGATTATGAACTTTGTTAAAATACATTTGCAGAGTAAAGAGAGGGACTTTTAGCTCTTATAAAATGTCAATATTTCAATAACTGTGCATTCAGAACACGTGTTAATTGAGATAAGAATGTCATGTAACAGGGTGGACATATAGTCCTTGCACGTGTGAGGAATTTTGTGAAAAAATCTTAAAGAATAATTTCCTGAGCTGGACCAATCAATTTTTTCTTACAGTGTAACAAGCCCTTCTTCAGATAAAATAATTACATCATGGAAATTAAACATTTTTTTATGGAAAGTTACCAAGCTGAAATGGCACCGAATAGTAAGAACGACCCAGCTGAGTTTGTTTTAAAGTGCCCCTATTATGCCATTTTTAAGGTTGCTAATATTGTTTTATGAGTGTCCTAAAACAGGTTTACATGCATCCAAGGTCAAAAAACACTTTAGTTTTCAAAAAAAAAAAAGCTTTAATTTGACCTAATTTCTAAACGATTCCTAAATGACTTGTGGGAAGCAGTTCAAAGATTCAGTCTCTCTAAACCCCGCCTTTCACTACTGTGATTGGTCAGATGGCGCAGTCCTTTGTGATTGGTCTACCACATACAGCGCAAATGACAACCATGGGCCGACATTAGGTAAATGTGTTACTTCGTGACGTACAGCCGTAACAGAATAAGATTTGAATTCCTGACGACTCGTTTAAGCGATTACGAGCCGACTCTTTTTTTTGATAGACAATAATTTATTATTGTGCACTGTCGGCTTCACAAATTTGCTGAAAGTTTATGTTCAGATACTGCTACATGACACACTGCATGAAAGGTAATATTCGAAAAGGCATAATAAGGGCACATTAATTATACACCGAACGCAAGAATGGGGATAGTTGTCACAGCTACTCTGTGTAACTAAATAGATTATTTATTTGGTTAGATTTATTTTTAAGTCTTGACTACAAAACAGATATTCTCACTCAGGGGCGGCGCTAGGGGTGGGCTAAGGGGGCTGAAGTCCCGAATGTTTTCAGTAAACCCCCCCCATCCGAGGGTTGTCCCCCCAAAAAAAATATTTAAAAAAATCGCACTCTCTATTGTGAAAAATATGTATGTATACCTAAAATAATTGTGTAAGTAGAAACCCCCCCGCAAAAAATGCTTTTAGAAACAGTTGAGTTCCCCCTCCCCTTCCTCACAGTGGTTTGGCCCACTGCCTGCTTTCCCAGTTCATCTCACCTACTCCACACACGAGTCAGGTGTGTGGCTGCGGCTCAGCTAATGTTGAACTCCAGCAAGTAGGGTACTTTATTCACTTTAAATAAAGCGATTCTCTTTAATGTAGTTGATGCAGCAGACTCATTCATAAATTAGTTGCGGCAAAAATGCTGATTAACGTTACCGATGTAATTTTCCATGAATCTGCTATATTAGCGATTAAAATATTACTTATCTAGTTAACATTAGCTTGTTTACAATAGCTTGTTGCATAGTGCACTGCAACTTATGGGGGTTTTCCACTGACTGGTACCAGCTCGTTTCAGTTCGGTTCTGCTCTGTTTCGGACCTACAGTTCCCTTTCAAGCTGTCACGAGACATCACAGAGAATTTCTCCATTATGGGAAGCTCCTTCCCTCCAACCTTTCCTGAATACCTATTGGCTCACGCCAGTCCAATGACTGGCCAATTGTCGCGAAGCATGCAAATACGCGCTCGAGAGGAAGTATAAATGCGGCACCCGCGACAATTACGTCAGAATCTTTTTCTTCACTTTGCTGAACCTAGGTTATGGCTTAAAACTATTACAGCTCACGGTTAAGGTTCGCTCATTCGAGGGCAGGCCTCATGGCTGCTTCTCTGCAGCGTTCAGGTGAGTATGAAATTTTCTTAAAGGTAGTCCGTCTGCCGTCTGAAAATCAGCGGTGGACCTTCGGGACTCAGGTGATGAACTGAGGGCGACTGAATGTCCGCACTCCTCTCACCATCAAACCTGCAGGACAGGACATCAGCCCGGCTTCTCACGCCCCCCTTCCATGGCGGTGCGGAGAGCCGAAGGCAGATGCGGGAGCAAAGGGATCTCACGTCGCCGCGGATGCCGCACGGGAAGAGCCACTGTCTAAGCATGTAGACCCCGCCTCAGAGCGGCGTTCTGCTTTGCAAAACACAATCGCTTAGCTCCTCACTCATTAACATGATACAGCCCCTAATCAGCGGATGTCGTGTGTGTGGAAAACACTCTCCGATTCACATGATAATAGCCCCTAATTAGCGGCTGTCGTGTGTACGGGACAACCTCTCATTTACATGATAATAGCCCCTAATCAGCGGCTGTCGTGTGTGTGTGTGGAGAACACTCTGATTCACATGATAATAGCCCCTAATTAGCGGCTGTCGTGTGTACGGGACAACCTCTCATTTACATGATAATAGCCCCTAATCAGCGGCTGTCGTGTGTGTGTGTGTGGAGAACACTCTGATTCACATGATAATAGCCCCTAATTAGCGGCTGTCGTGTGTACGGGACAGCCTCTCATTACATGATAATAGCCCCTAATCAGCGGCTGTCGTGTGTGTACGGAACAACCTCTCATTACATGATAACGCAGAGAGCGCGCGAAAGCGAGGAGTCATCTGACACCCCTACGAGGGAAGCGCCCGAAAGTCAGGAGTCACATGACACCCCTGGGTGGGAAAGCCCGCAAAGGTGAGGAGTCACATGACACCCCTGTGCGGAAAAGCCCGCGAAGGTGAGGAGTCACATGACACCCCTGCGAGACAGCCCTCAAGCTGTCTCAAATTTGTAGAATGTGTGTGATAGCGTATGTTCATCAAATACATACATTTGCACAAGGAGAAACTCTTCCTCCTCACTCAGTCAACACAACGCCGCTCGCCCCTCCCCTGAGCGACCGGAGCCACTGCCCACACGGGTTATAGCCGTGCAGTACTTGCCGGCGACCCCAACGACCAAGCCGCTAAAGCCGCTGTGTCAGCTCCTGAGCGCGTGAGAAACTATTCCAAGAATTCCACGCGGGTTGCTCTGCATAAGCGCGAGGGTAACGTTAACTCCCTTCAGTTCAGACTCAGACCACCCCGTTTCAATGGCGTGGCGTAGTCTCTAACACTGACTCGAAATGCCCTTATACTAAACAAGAGCTATGCAAACTGCTCGGAGGAGGAGCTATAGAACAAGTCTCAGCGAGCAGGCGGGACTGCTGTTTTGTCCAGCCGCTATTTGGGGTGCCTAAGAGATGGTGGAGAAATTCTCTGTGATGTCTCGTGACAGCTTGAAAGGGAACGCTCCGGTTACTATCGTAACCTCGGTTCCCTGAAAGCGGGAACGAGACATCACGGTGATCGCCGTGATATCTGCTCGTCCAGCCAAGCGGCGTTCAGTATCAGATTCTGACGTAATTGTCGCGGGCGCCGCATTTATACTTCCTCTCGAGCGCGTATTTGCATGCTTCGCGACAATTGGCCAGTCATTGGACTGGCATGAGCCAATAGGAAAGGTTGGAGGGAAGGAGCTTCCCATAACGGAGAAATTCTCCGTGATGTCTCGTTCCCGCTTTCAGGGAACCGAGGTTACGATAGTAACCGGAGCGTTTTCCACTACAACTGGTTGCTATAGCGACCAAACATTCTGAGAAGCAGCACGAGCAGAGCGCTCTAAGCTGAGGTAAACAACCTGGCATCATTACAATCGTCAGCATGGATGAAATAAAAGGGATTGAAATGTGCTGACCTCTTTCTCAATAAATAGTTTTGAAGAAAAATCTGCTTTGTCATTGAACCTGAGAAAAACTTAGAAAATAACCATAATGAGGCAGTCTCCTTGCTACAATAATAATGATAGAAGCAAAGTTTTTCACTGTGGGGACATATCTTTATAAGTACAATTTGACTGTATTATTTGTGTCCCCTTCAAAAATTGCTCATGAGAAATTTTATATTTATTGTCCCCCCCTACTGTTAAATGAAATTTACGCCCATGCACACGCACACGCACACGCACACGCACACGCACACACACACACACACACACACACACACACACACACACACACACACACACACACACACACACACACACACACACACACACACACACACACACACACACACACACACACACACACACACACACAGACACAGACACAGACACACAGACAGAGAGTGACAACGATTATAACCGGTTTGGTTAGCCTTATCTTTGGCAGACTTTTATTCGTTTAAGGGCAACAATTCAATAAACAAGTTAATAAGAAATACATATGTTGTTAACGAAAATGATTCTGAACAAATGCGTCTCTACAGCAATGATCACTGACCCATTCAAATAAACTTTTGTTTTACTTCGTTTCTGAATGAATCAGCCGTTTTGAACGAATTGATTGTGAATAAACGACTCAGTGACTCACTTAATAAGACTGGCTTGACGCCACCTACTGCAATTTTACTTTCATGTTTCAAAGTAGGCTATCATTCTAAAAAAAATCTGTCATTCCATATTTCTGTGTTACACATTTTATTTTTTTAAAACATTCATTTCATAAGATTATTTATGCAGTTTGTAAGTGTATAGAGCACTGCATTTGTAATTATCCTAGATTTTAAATGTGTGTGTGTGTGTGTTTTATGTATGTGATTGTATGTATAAAGTAAAAATAGGGTAGAATTGGTAAAGAGTTTTTATAAAGAATTTGTATTCACTTTTTCAATTATTCTCACAAAAATCATGTTGTTAAGTGAGGGCTATTTATTTAAAAAATAATAATAGAGCTTTCCATTTTACCATGTCCCAGATGAATTAGCAAGGAAAGAAGAGGCTTTAGGAACAGAAACACAGAAAGGGGCAGAAAGTGAAAGGGATGATCTAGGAACATTGCAGACAGGCCCAAAGCAGGTGAAGCTTCATCAGTATCCCTTCACCCAATTTGGAACACAGCAGAGAGCTTTTAATAAGAATTGGTTGGATGAATTTCAGTGGCTTGAGTACTCAGTTTCCAGAAATTCTGCATTCTGCTTTTCTTGTCGTCTCCTTGGGAAGCATCATATTCGAAACAGCAAAGACACATTAACAAGTGCAGGTTTCTCCAACTGGAAAAGGGCTTTAGAATCATTCAGAGAGCATGAACAAAGTAGCCTTCATAAGGCTTCCATGACATGCTGGACGAGCTACAAAACAACCCAAACACATGGAGATATTACAGAACAGCTTCTTAGTGCCAGTGCAGGAGAAATAACTGAGAGACGTGAATACCTCCATCGAGTTGTTGCTGTGACATCATTTCTGGGGAAGCAGGGGATCGCATTCCGCGGGCATGATGAACAGAGCCAGAGTCAAAATCAGGGAAACTTCCTTGAGTGCATAAAACTTCTTAAAGAGTTTGACCCATTTCTACAGCGGTACAATGCTCCATCCCATGCTACCTACTTGTCTCACTCATCACAAAATGAAATGATTGCATGTATTTCAGAAGATGTCACAGAATGCATCATAAAAGAAATGAGAAATTCAAAGATGTATGCTCTGATGGCAGATGAGGCACGGGACAGGCACTCTGAACAACTGGCAGTATGTGTGCGATACGTTACTCCTGAGGGTAGAATCAAGGAAAGTTTCATTGGTTTCAGCAAATTGTTTGGATTTGATGCACAGTCCATCACCGATGCAATTGAGCAAATACTGAAATCACATAAAATTGACCATCTTATGTGTGTTGCACAAGCATACGACGGCGCTGCAGTGATGAGTGGAGCTGTGAGGGGTGTACAGGCCCGTTTCAGGGAATGTCACCCAGAAGCAGTGTACCTTCACTGCTATGCACATCAGTTAAATCTTGTGCTGTGCCATGCATGCAAGGCAATACCAGAAGCCACCAACTTTTTTGATTTACTGGAGAGTCTTTATTCATTTTTCAGTGCATCTCTAGTTAATCACCAAAAGTTTACTGAAGTTCAAAAACAGCTTGGACTACAATCATCTGAGCTGGTACAGCTGTCAACAACACGTTGGGCATGTCAGGTGAAGTCTGTCAGTGCTGTAATTGACAATTTCTGTGCTATTCGGCAGTGTCTTGACAAAATTTCAACACCAATGGCTGTAGGCCTCCGGTCCAAACTCAGCAACTTTAACACTGTCTACATGCTGCTGATGTTTCATAGACTTCTGTCCATCACTGATGGCCTCCACAAATTCCTGCAGAGGGAAACCATAGATCTGGGACAAGCAGTTCAATACAAAACAGCAGTCTACGACTCTCTTAAAGAACAACGCACAGATCAGAGTGCCACAGAGCTATATTCAAAGACAAAAGCCTTGTGTGAGGCACATAACATTACAGAACCTTCTGTAGGTTTTAGACGGAAACAGAAGAGGCTTGATGATTATGTGGTGGAGACAACATGTAGGACAACCTCCGAAATCAGTTCTTCACATGACTTCATGTGTGCACTGTACTACCCATGCCTTGACCGAATGATGCAGGAGATTGACAACCGTTTCTCAGGAGTAGGAGTAGATCTTATGAAGGGGATTCAGGCCTGCCATCCAGCATCAGACACATTTCTTGAAGAAGAATCCCTCAAGATTCTTGCCACACATTATAAAATAGAGTTGCAGTCGGAGGAGCTCCTGGTGGCAAAGAACTTCTTGAACAGAAGGAAGGAGAAAGAAGTAATTCCTGACATAGTCAGTGTGTTCAAGCTGCTAAACACTGACATGTTCCCCACACTGAATTCAGTATTTCAAGTAGCACTGACAATCCCAGTTAGCAGTTGCAGCTGTGAACGTTCCTTTAGTGCCTTGCGTCGACTGCATACATATTTAAGAAACACAATGGAACAAGACCGGCTTAACCACCTGGCAGTGATGTCCATTGAGAAGGAGAACTTGACTGCTGTTGACCATGACAAAGTAATAGACAGATTTGCCCAAATTAAATCAAGACGATATAGTCTTATACTACCACCGTCAAAGCAATAAAGAACCATATTCAGACAGACATGGCATGGAGGGAGGAGAAAGACAGATACAAAACACTTCACAATAAAGTTTTATTTGTTATCATTAGTTACTTAATTAACAATAAACTAATAACTTGTATCACAAAATGTAATTAATCTTTGTAAATGTTAATTGATCAGAATATATATAGAATATATTGATCAGAATATTTTCATTAGGAAAAGAAAACTAGTAAAACTAAAAATAGTCAAGCAGCCAACTTTTTAAATGTTTTGACCACTTAAGATCTAATGTATTAGTATATGTAAAAACGAACATTTACTAATAGTAAAAAAAAATTGTAAGATTTTAACTATCACACAAACTTATGTTAAAATACAACTTTACTGTGAAGTGTTACCACCAAAATAAAATTCAATGCAAATGAAAATGGCAAATAAGCAGAAAAGAGAAGTGGGCACACTTTAAGAAGAGCGTAAAAGGATAGGGAGAAAAGGGAGGGGGAAGAGGGTAGGAAAAGGAGAAATGAGTGGATAAAATGTATGGAGAAGAGAAAAGCAGGACATAAAAAAATGGAAGGAAGAAGAAAAATGAAGACATTCGATTAAGGAGAAAATGACGGGTGTGGATAGAAGAGAAGGAATACATGTGGAGAGAGAAAAGGAGAGCAATCAGCACAAATCAAAAGGAAAAATGGGGGATGTTATGATGAGAAGCAAAAAAACACTCGAGAGAAGAGTAAAGCAGACAACAGCAAAGCTAGGAAAAAACTTCATGAGGCAGTGACAGGACTTCAGTGGAGGGTAAGGTATATTTGCAGCTCTAGACTAAATAACTTTAATCTGTGCTTATTGTAATGCATTGAAACAGAAAGATGCTTTGACTGGTATATATTTGTAATTGTAGAGTAAGAGTAAGTCAGTTCAAAGCTTGATGTGTCCTTCTTAATGTCCTTATTCTACCAGGACTAGAAGTGCAGCCAGTAAGCCTGATGGAAAAGAAAAATGAGAGGCAGAGACATGTGAGAGAGACATGACATCAGCAGAACATATGAAATAGAAATGGACTGATTTTCCTGCTACCAATATAGCAGTGCACATGTTGAACTGTGCTGTTACTTTTG
The DNA here is from genome assembly GCA_027422405.1 of Ptychobarbus kaznakovi. Lineage (NCBI taxonomy): Eukaryota > Metazoa > Chordata > Actinopteri > Cypriniformes > Cyprinidae > Ptychobarbus > Ptychobarbus kaznakovi. The sequence continues at coordinate 27,058,415 of CM049802.1, read as the reverse complement.
TTTGTAAATCCAACATCTTGGAATGTTTGGTGTTCTCACTTTGGCATGCATTATTGCATTTTTGTTGATGAATAGCCTCCTAATTATACAAGAACTAACAGCTTGGTGTCATGTGTCGTCTTTCGGATGAGACGTTAAACCGAGGTCCTGACTCTCTGTGGTCATTAAAAATCCCATGGCACTTCTCGTAAAGAGTAGGGTGTAACCCCGGTGTCCTGGCCAAATTCCCACCACTGGCCCTTGTCAATCATGGCCTCCTAATAATCCCTATCCACTTGATTGGCTCTATGACTCTCTCTCCTCTCCACCTGTAGCTGGTGTGTGGTGAGCGCACTGGCGCCGTTGTCCTGTGGCAGCCGTCGCATCATCCAAGTGGATGCTGCACACTGGTGGTGGTTGAGGAGAGACCCCCCACATGATTGTAAAGCGCTTTGGGTGTACAACAATACACAAAAAGCGCTATATAAATGCATCATTCATTCATTCATTCATGTGGTGGCTATTGTAGATTTTAAACCCATTCCATATTAAGAATGAGTATAGATTATTGTTTACAGTTTAACTCATTGTGACTATTTTATTGTAATAATAAATATTTTAAGAAAGATTTACAGCTTTAAAAAATAAAGCTTCTTAGCCAATGTGACTTTTAAATATATTTTATTTAAAGTGTATACTGACAGGTATGGATGTCTCTGGGCTAAGCCCCGGATATCCACTCACCCTAGAACCGCCCCTGTTCTCACTCAACACACTGACTCTAAATGGGGCATGTTGTCAGAATGAAAACCTTTATTGATGCTGATTTGAGAAGCATATGTGAGCCCGCCTCCCACACCCTCAAAATAAAAAGAAAAAAAATAAAGTTAATAAACAGTACAACAATTTTTTTTATATATATATATATATGTATAAAAACTATATAAATAATAAATGAATATGTAAATACACATGTTTAGATATTGATTTTACACTTTGGGGTCAGGAAGATTTTAATGTTATGCTCGGCTGCATTTCTTTGATAAAAATAAAGTAACATTTTGAAATATTATTACAATTTAAAACAACTGTTTTCCATGTGAATATATTTAAAGCTGTAATTTATTCCTGTGATCAAAGCTGAATTTAAAGCTTCATTACTCCAGTCTTTAGTGTCACATGATCCTTCAGAAATAATTTTAAGATTCTGATTTGCTGCTCAAGAAACATTTTTTGATTATTATATCACTGTGAATTTTGTTTGCTTATTTAGTTAAATCTTTTTTAAGATTACTAAACATTTCAGAAGAATAGTATTTACTTAAAAAGAGAAATTTACTTAAAATTAGAAGTGGTTTACAGCAACTGTGATGATATCCTTTTCTCCAAAGGGTTATCAGACATTGATTAAAAGTGATTCAGACATTTCAACAATTATCGTTGTACTTTGTCAGAAATAATATGAAAATTATTAAAAGAAAAACATAAAAAATGACCTCAAGGACTAATCATACTAGACTTTTTACACTAAACAAGTCGACAGACAGACAGACAGAGAGATATATAGATAGATAGATCAACAGACAGATAGATAGATAGATAGATAAATAGATAGATAGATAGATAGATAGATAGATAGATAGATAGATAGATAGATAGATAGATAGATAGATAGATACAGGCAGAGAGACGGACGGATGGAAACCTAGATAGATAGAGACAGGCAGATAGACGGACGGATGGAAACCTAGATAGATAGATAGATAGATAGATAGATAGATCTATCTATCAAAAAAAACTGTCAAACTTTTTTGTGCAATTCAAAGTGTGCTACACACAGGTAAGTGGGCCTGTACAAACCACCTGTAGTAACACTCTCCTCTATTCGCCCTAGACATTTTCACACACTAATGTGTGTACATATTCCCATAAATGACTCTGTAATATATGTATGTTTACATGCTCATGCACTACAAATCACCTTACACTGTTCTCCAGCCAGCTGCTTGAATGTTTCTCTTTTTGCACATGTACAGTATTTGTGAGGTATTTGCACAGTTTGTATTTTTTAGTTTATGTATTGGTAACCACTTTTATATATAGCATATGTATAGTCAAATCTGACAGTAGGTTAGTTGTGTATAGGTTTATACTGTTTTACTTCATTGTTGTATGTCTGTATTCATGTAGCACCGTGGTCCTGTGAGGCACGACCTTTCATTCCACTGTATGTCCACACATGTAGCAGAATGACAATAAAGCTCAACTTGACTTGACTTGTGTACAGATCCTTGCAACATGGGGCCGTGCATTAATCATGCTGCAACATGAGGTGATGGTCGTGGATGAATGGCACAACAATGGGCCTCAGGATCTCTTCACGGCAGGGGCGGACTGGGACAAAATTTCAGGCCGGGAAATATCCCACTCATCCAGGCCATCCCATGCACCCACAACAAATTCTGAAATATGTACAACCCTATTAGCCTATTTGTATGACAATCACATAAAAAGGTTTAAGTCTTTAGTCGGGGCCGTGGAAAATAATTAAAGGTTCTCTTTTGACCTGCACCTTTACTTCCCTTTTCCTTTTATTTATTTTCTCCAATTTCTTTGTCACTCCCTTTTTTCTTGTACCTGTCTCTTCTTCACCAGCAGGTCTACTGTTATTAACAGAACTGTGTTCACCTTGTTGCAAAACAACCACCTCATTGCAATTTGTTTGCAAATAATTTTGTTATTTCTCTTAAAATTACTTAAATACCCAAGATTTAACAAACCTATAATTCTTACAAATATATAAAAAAAATAATTATAAAGTGCCTAAATGCCAAAATGAGTACATTGAAAATCCTAATACTGAACACTATTGTATTTTTGGGCTGACTGATATTTTTGTGTTGCTGTTTGCTCTAGCTCCCTCCCTTTATATACAATAAATCCAAGTGAATGTCTGCCTGCTAAATTTATTAATGTAACTTTCCAATCGATAATGATGTCCTTCAGCACAGTATTCTGACTGATGATAATAATGGGGTGCTACTGACAGCCTAATAGGTGCTAGCAGTTTAATACTCAACTAGGTTAATAAAGACAAAACTACAGTAGCGTATTACAGATGAAACTGACCTGCACTTGAAGCCCTGAACAGGTTAGTAATTTCGCTCAGTTTCCTCTCCTTCCTCGAGTCCTGTACATCGACTCGGTTCAAAACCATTTGACGGAGGCAAGGAACAGACGTGAAGCGTCAGTCAAGTCTAACCGATTTATGATTTATTATCGATTTATTAGGGAATGCCACAATCGGAAATGATCACATTGGGAAGGCAAAACAAATATATAATAATAATAAAAAAACACAGAGCAGCGGGCCAAATCAGCCGCCAGGCCACCGGTAAACGTCCCGGTGCTCCCGATGGCCAGTCCGCACCTGCTTCACGGTATCTCTGTGCATTCAAAACATCAATAAAATGCACCTGTGTTCGTTTTCCATAACATATGCCTGCCCATACCATAACCCCACTGCCAACATGGGCCACTCGATCCACAATGTTGACATCAGCAAACCGCTCACCCACACGACGCCATACACGCTGTCTCCCATCTGCCCTGTACAGTGAAAACCGGGATTCATCCGTGAAGAGAACACCTCTCCAAAGTGCCAGATGGCAGACGTCGATTACGACGAACTGCAGTCAGGTCGAGACCCCGATGAAGATGACGATGTGCATGCAGATGTGCTTCCCTGAGACTGTTTCTGACAGTTTCTGCAGACATTCTTTGGTTATGCAAACCGATTGTTGTTGCAGCTGTCCGGGTGGCTGGTCTCAGACGATCTTGGAGGTGAAAATGCTGGATGTGGAGGTCCTGGGCTGGTGTGCTTACACGTAGTCTGCGGTTGTGAGGCCGGTTGTATGTACTGCCAAATTCTCCGAAACGTCTTTGGAGACGGCTTATGGTAGATAAATGAACATTCAATTCACAGGCAACAGCTCTGGTGGACATTCCTGCAGTCAGCATGCCAATTGCACGCTCCCTCAAAACTTGCGACATCTGTGGCATTGTGCTGTGCGATAAAACTGCACATTTTAGCATGGCCTTTTATTGTGGCCAGCCTAAGGCACACCTGTGCAATAATCATGCTGTCAAATCAGCATCATAGGGTTGGGTACTGAACTCAGTACTTTTAAGGGTACCGACCGAATTGTGTCGGTACTACAGAGTATCGATTCACATGAAATCATTCGGATCCAAATTTTGGTAAATGAGAATGCATTTGGGCACATATGAGAGAAAGAAAGAGAGAGAGAGGCAGAGAGAGACGCTGTGACATTATGTCACCCCTGCAACTCTTTAAAACACAACACACAGTCAAACCGAAATGTTCTGAAGTGTGCTTACATTTCTAGGGTCATTTGGTTTCCGCGAAAACGCGGACAGGATGGCGGAGTCCATTCATAAAAACAGAATTTACTCTATAGCACGGAATGCCATGGCATTTGTCTAGTTTTGGATGAATAAAAGAAGGTCTAAATTCGAATCGCGATAGGCACTAGTGTGTGTGAATATTAAAACGCAAAATGACGGTTTAAATATGAATCCTGCATGTTCCGTTAGCCTCGGTATGTATGAACGGCAGAGACGTGGTTTTGTTTACAACAGAAAATACCGAAGCACACATAAACTTGCATGATTTTCACGACATTAACTTACAGGCTGTGAGAGTCACTTCATGAGGATTTTAGTTTAATTTGAGAAAACTAGCATCATATCATACTGTTCACACACAGAAACTTCAGGGCAACCTGTCAAAATAAAAGTGCAGTTTTGTAACAGAACATGTAACCGAAATATATTACTCTTGTATTACTTTTGTACAGTATAATGTACGCCTTTATATATTCCATTTACTGACAAATTTCAATAAAACAATTAAATGATCAAAATAATGATTAAAACCACATTAACGACTTTATTGTATAAAAAATACAATCCTTTAACTTTTTTAAAGGAATATTCACACAACTTTTCTACCATGTATTACTTTTAACAGTAAACCTCTGTTTGTTTGCCAAAAAATAAAAGGGTTCCATTTTCATTTGATTAAAAATAAATAAATGCTTCATGCCTTCATTTGATTATCAGAAAAAATAAAACAAGAATTTCTGGAAGAAGAAAAAATTGTAGGATCCTATTGTTCAAAATGTTGAAATTGAGAGTTTTGGACTTATTTTTTTCACTGAAAGTAATAGAGTAAAGTACCGAAAAAAGGTACCGTTGGGTACCGGTACCGAATTTCAGGTACCCATACTGTACCGGTTCAAATGTGAACAGTACCCAACCCTAATTTTGATTTGCCACACCTATGAAGTGGATGGATTATCTCGGCGAGGGAGAAAAGCTCACTAACACAGATTTAGACAGATTTGTGATCATTATTTGAGAGAAATAGGCCTTTTGTGTACATAGAAAAAGTCTTAGATCTTGAGTTCAGCTCATGAAAAATGGGGGCAAAAACAAAAGTGTTGCGTTTATAATTTTGTTCAGTGAAGATAGATATATAGACAGACAGACAGACAGACATACAGATAGACGGACGGACCGACTAGATAGATAGATAGATAGATAGATAGATAGATAGATAGATAGATAGATAGATAGATAGATAGATAGATAGATAGATAGATAGATATTACTGAATGCCACTGATCTCTGTGTCAGAATGACACGCTAAACACCATTGATGGGTGGTAATCCATGAGAAGCTTTCAAAAGATTATGGCATGAGAGATATTACGCAGCCTGCTGCCATGTGAAGAGCATCCGAAGACTGCATCGTCACATCCTGTCATCATCTGTGCGCAGCTGAGCTCATCATTCATTGTGCTCTTCATGTACACTCTGATGCTCGCTCGGCGTCCGTCATTTAGCAACGAGAAGCCTGCGTTTGCGTTGTTATTACACCAAGGGACCACAGAGAAGCCACCGCTTTATTGAAGCATGTAGCGAGGACGCGTCTGTGACGTCGCCGCTGCACATCGCGTTACACCACGTGCTGGTAAATCCGTCGCGTTTCGTCGCGCGCCGACCATATGGCGATATTTTCTCTAATAAAGCGGGACGTGGTCGTGGAATGACGCCATTGCACGACATCTCTCCGCGCAGCAGCTGCTGTTTGATAGGCGCTGATCGCCGTGAAAGATGGAGAACCGCGAATATCAGCAAATAGATCCGCAGGCGCTCGCGGCGCCTTCGCCGCGACCTCTGCCCGAGCACAAGCCCAAACGAGTCCTGAGGAAATGGGAGGTTTTTCCTGGGAAAAACCGCTTTTGCTGTGACGGACGCATCATCGTGGCGCGTCAGAGCGGCGTGCTGCCGCTCACTCTGGGGCTCATCTTGCTTATCAGCGGACTCTTCTTCATATTCGAGTAAGTCTGCGCCCTTTGGCTGGCATACAGCGTGGCGACTAGCCCATCTAAGCAAGAAGTGCCATCTGAAAAAGCACGAGGAACGCTGTAGTATAGGCCTGGGAAAGTCACAGGTGCATCTCAGGTTTAATGAAAAAAAAGAAAAATAAAATCGTCTTAAACATGTCTGTTTACACAACTGCTTCAAAGTGCCCTTGAATTTGGACGTGTATGTTCATTATAAACAGGGATTGAAATGAACGTTTTCACTCACCAGCCAATTTGGCTGTTCAATTTTTTTTACTTACCGGCCATTTATAACTTATACTAGCCAAAAAACTGAAATAATCCAACAGCTTTAGGCTGTCTAACTTTACACTGGACGTGCCGTGACAAAACGACCGTTGCAAATCGTTTTGTGTCAGTATGGTGTGCGATATTGACAAAAAATAATATCTCAATATTTTCTGGGATTTTATCGATAAAGATAATAATTAGATGATATTTTGCTGAGTGTGTTATCGTGCTGATAAGGACTGCCATGGATTGCTGACTCCTAGTCTTTGATATTCTCAATATTCTGTGTGGTCAGTTCACAGCAGTTATAGACATTTTTTTTTTAAATTGCACCGCTCTTGTTTAGCCTGTATATGCATTATATGACTCCCACAAAGTCAAATAATGAGAACAAACCAAATTGCCTATCACAGCTATGCTGATGATACCCAGATTTACCTACCATTATCTCCAAATGACTATAGCCCCATTGACTTCCTCTGCCAATGCATTGATGAAATTAATTGTTGGATGTGCCAGAACTTTCTTCAGTTAAACAAGGAGAAAACTGAAGTCATTGCATTTGGAAACAAATATGAAGTTCTCAAGGTGAAGGCATACCTTGACTCTAGGGGTGAAACAGCTAAAAATCAAGTCAACAATTTTGGGGTGATTCTGGCGACAGACCTTAGTTTTAGTAGTCATGTCAAAGCAGTAACTAAATCAGCATACTATCATCTCAAAAACATTGCAAGAATTAGATGTTTTGTTTCCAGTCAAGACTTGGAGAAACTTGTTCATGCCTTTATCACCAGCAGGGTGGATTATTGTAATGGTCTCCTCACCGGCTTTCCAAAGAAGACCGTTAGACAGCTGCAGCTCATCCAAAACGCTGCTGCCAGGATTCTGACTAGAACCAGAAAATATGAGCATATCACACCAGTCCTCGGGTCCTTACACTGGCTTCCAGTTACATTTAGGATTGATTTTAAAGTACTTTTACTTGTTTATAAAACACTCAATGGCCTAGGTCCTAAATACATTGCAGATATGCTCACTGAAAATAAAACTAACAGACCACTCTGATCATTAGGATCAAGTCAGTTAGAAATATCAAGGGTTCACACAAAACAAGGGGAGTCCGCCTTTATGCCGCCCGCAGTTGTAATCAGCTTCCAGAAGAGATCAGATGTGCTAAAACATTAGCCACATTTAAATCCAGACTCAAAACTCATCTGTTTAGCTGTGCATTTACTGAATGAGCACTGTGCTACTGTGTTAACTGATTGCACTGAAATTTATGTATAATCATTTTCTATTCTTAACTGTTTAAAATTAATTTAAAATAAAATGTTGTATATATAAATCCTGCAGTCAAAGAATGCACTCTAAATGCACACTAGTAAGTCTAACTAGACTTAGACAGAGCGTGTGCTCTGTAGGTGTGTTTTGTTTGGTTTTGCAATATACTTGATAATGTCATGATGTTTCACGAGTTCAGTTTTTGCGCTAAACCTACACAGATTTGGCTTGCATGAATTTCCACAAGAAATTAATGAGTGAACAACTTATGAAAAGTAACCCGCAAAATTGGCTAGTGATTTGACGACATTTGACGAGAGCTAATTTTGACCCGCATTTGGTGGGTTGGCGGGTGTTAATTTCAAACCCTGATTATATGTCTGCGAGATGTCTGTTAAAGATCTCTTGATCTGGAAAGCATCTGCTGTGTACAAAAACATCTTTCAGATGTTAGTTTTACATACATTCTAAATCATAAACCTATCTATCTGTTTGCCTACTGAACCACCTCTGGCTCTGCACCCCTTTACATAAATTCATTACTTCAGACTTATATGCCCTCTAGAAACTTGCGTTCTGCAAGTGAACAACGCATTACTGTACCATCCCAAAGAGGCACAAAATCACTTTCACTGACTTTTTCATTAACCGTTCCCATCTGGGGGAATGACCTGTCTAACTCAATCCGAGCAGCTGAATCCTTACCCATCTTCAAGAAACGGCTACAAACACATATCTTTCATCTTTATTTGACCCTCTAACTCAAGCACTCCCTATTCTAATTTTATTTTATCTAATCTGTCTTCTTTTTATAAAAAAAAAAACACACACACATTTGACCCTCTGTCAATAACATATTTATTCTCTAACTGCTAGCTTTTCTTGTAAAACTAACACTAAGTTTCCTTTTTCTATATTCTATATACTCGTTTTCTTAAAAAAAAAACAACCTTCCTACGTGTTCTGCGTTAGGCTAACCAGGACTTGTAATAGCACTTGCATGTTGTTGCTCTTTTGTTGGTTTTGATTGCTTCTATAATGTCCTAATTTGTAAGTCGCTTTGCATAAACGCGGTTGCTAAATGACTAAATAAATAAACATCTTAAAGACATCTAATATACATCTATTTGACAAATGATAGAAAACTTCCAAAAGACATATTGCAGATGAGCAGGCATAACAAAAAAAAGTGTCTTGCAGAAGTAGAAAAAATATATAGACATTTCCGTGATGTGTGGCATGCAAAAGCTTGGGAATCCCTTGCAGAATCTGAAAATGTAAATAATTTTAACAAAATTAGAGAGATCATACAAAATGCATGTTATTTTTTTATTTAGTACTGTCCATGTTTACAGAAAAAAATTTGAATAAAAAATAAATTGATACAATTATTAAAATAACCCCCTTCAAAAGTTTGTGAACCCTTGGTTTTTAATACTGTGTGTGGTTACCTGGATGATCCACGACTGTTTTGTGATGGTTGTTCATGAGTCCCTTGTTTGTTCTGAACAGTTAAACTGAGCACTGTTCTTCCAAAAAATCCTCCATGTCCTGCAGATTCTTCAGTTTTCCAATATCTTTTGCATATTTGAACCATTTCCAGCAGTGACTGTATGATTTTGAGATCCATCTTTTCATTGAGGACAATTTAGGGACTCAAACGCGTCTATTAAAAGAGGTTCAAACATTCACAGATGCTCCAGTAGAATTTTATATTATGTAATCTAGTTAACAAAAAGTCTGATTATGTAATCCAGGTTACATGTAATCAGGTACTACCCAGCACTGGTTACCAATATTCTTCAATAAATCTTATTTTGTGTTCACAGAAGAAAGAGAAGGAAATTGAAATGAAAGTATTTTCATTTTTAAGTCAAGCATAAACTACATAATGAAGATAATATTGAACTGCAACTGCAAGATAAACCGTAGGTTTCCATTGTGACAACTTACCCCTTTATGTGACAACCCCCTCCCCCTCCCCCAGTATAGCTAATGTCAATGTTATATGTACCCTATATGCAGTACCTTAATTGTTCTGTTTATAATAATATTAACTAAATATTCAGTAGGCAAGATTATTAAACTGAGAATTTAGATCTTAGATTTATTCAATTGTGTAAAACATGTAACAACTTGCCTCCCTTTTCTGATTCATACAGTAATGGAGATTGTAGTATGAATCTGCATGTGAAATGTACTGTCTCTCTTAGGACATTATTTGTATTGAGGCCACTTTCAGGGACTTAATTAACAATGTATGCTTACTTAAATGTGGCTCATTTAATGTTGGTGTTAATCAAACACCTTAATTTTAAAGCTATTCCCTGTGGATGAAGCACATTAGAGTTGGATTTTAATGTTCAAATATTTTTGTTATGTTTATTTTCAATGTTCTGCAACACTTTAGACATCATTTTGCTCGTTCTCTCTATAGGCCGATTGTTTAGCATTAGATGTGGGATTGGGAATCCGCAGAGCTGCAGGGAATGGAACAGTTTAATGGAGCAGTACAGAATTTAAAAGCCTCCTTGTTCCACAATCAATGTTTTCCTAATTTAGGCGTTGTGTTGTTCCAGCTGCCCGTTCCTGGTGAAGCACCTCACCAGCTGCATCCCGGCCATCGGAGGGGTCCTGTTTGTGGTTGTGATCATCTCTCTCCTCCAAACCAGCTTCACGGATCCGGGGATTCTGCCCCGGGCCACACCAGAGGAGGCCGCAGACATCGAGAAACAGATCGGTGAGGGATCACACATCTCATCTACATGTCTCCGGATTACTAGTGCACTGCACTGCATAGTGCACTTTATATGCTGTATACTGCATACAGTTATCATCTACATAAATAAATTGGATTGCTTTGCATGTTTAATTAGCTTAATGTCTTTATGCAGTTGATTATATAATGAGCTAAGAATGAGACGTTTGATGTTGCTTCTGGTTCATTCATCACTCTGGATGTGTAGAGCATTGCATTATGGGATATAGGTCTCAGTGCAGTGTGCTCTGTTGCTTCTACATCTAGGCAAATGTATTAGGTCCTCCATATTCACGCATACAGATATTCCTATGTAGAGAATCATGTTGTTCCAATTTTTCAACTTTAAAACCACGAAAAAAATCTTATGAAAGAAATTGGCAAAGTTAATAAACTACACTGTAAAAAAAAAACAATCAGTTTCAGCTTTGTTTCAGCTGTCTGCTAAATTAGTAAATGTAACTTAAAAAGTAAGTGTTCGTGCTGCCCTAAAATGTTTTGGGGTTAAGTTTAGTCAACTCAGATATTCAAGTTGTTACGTAGTGCAACTTAACATTTCAAGTTGACTACAGATATACCAAGGCAGCACAAACACTTTAAGTTGAAAGAACTTACTTTCTTGTTTTTTTTTTACAGTGTATGAACAGAAACAAGGTTCATTGACAAAAGAATGGAAATAAAAATGTAGTCAGTTTTTACATTTAATTATTATTTATATGATGCATATTTTGCATTTCACTGCACCTTTCTGTTGTTTTTCTTTGTAAACATGCACTAGATGGATGTCTTTGACTGATGACTTTGTGTTGTTTGTAGCATATATTGCATAATAAGGCCTCATAAAAACATGCCGTTCATGTTAAAATAAGTGCAATATTTAAAAATACACATCTGTAGAGATTAAATTCCATTGCACTGCAATGTGCATTGCGCTTTATATGTAAACTGTGACCAGAACTAAATTGGCATTGGTTGGGGAAAAAAAAAACATAACAAACTATAGTTTTTGAAATTGAATTATTATTTGTTATCTGACCTGTGTCTGTGTAAAGAATGGGGCAAAGAATCAGTTTGGATTAATAATTTTGCACAAGTGTGAAAGATTTCCTAATGCTTATTTTGCATTGGGTTCAAGTTGGTCCCGTGGATTTGCTGCATTGACCATCTGAAAGTGTGACTTCTGTGTGATCCTCAAACAGGTGCATCTCAATAAATTAGAATGTCGTGGAAAAGTTTATTTATTTAAGTAATTCAACTCAAATTGTGAAACTCATGTATTAAATACATTCAATGCACACAGACTGAAGTAGTTTAAATCTTTGGTTCTTTTAATTGTGATGATTTTGGCTCACATTTAACAAAAACCCACCAATTCACTCAACAAATTAGAATATTTCATAAGACCAATAAAAAAAAAAACATTTTTAGTGAATTGTTGGCCTTCTGGAAAGTATGTTCATTCACTGTATATGTACTCAATACTTGGTAGGTGCTCCTTTTGCTGTAATTACTGCCTCAATTCAGCGTGGCATGGAGGTGATCAGTTTGTGGCACTGCTGAGGTGGTATGGAAGGCCAGGTTTCTTTGACAGTGGCCTTCAGCTCATCTGCATTTTTTTGGTCTCTTGTTTCTCATTTTCCATTTTGTTTTCATTTTCTCATTTTGACTAGGGGTCGACCGATTATCGGCCTGGCTGATATTAAGCATTTTTACGAATATCAATATCGGCCATTTTCAAAACAGATTTGCCGATAATTTATTATTGTTTTTTTTTTATTATGCAAACAAACATACTATTTACAGGTGACATTATTTATTGGTGAATAAATAATACAGGTGAAATTATTTAATTTTTAAATGAATGAATGAATGAATGAATGATGCATTTATATAGTGCTTTTTGTGTATTGTTGTACACCCAAAGCGCTTTACAATCATGTGTGGGGGGGGGGGGGGTCTCTCCTCAACCACCACCAGTGTGCAGCATCCACTTGGATGATGCGACGGCTGCCACAGGACAACGGCGCCAGTGCGCTCACCACACACCAGATACAGGTGGAGAGGAGAGAGAGTCATAGAGACAATCAAGTGGATGGGGATTATTAGGAGGCCATGACGGACAAGGGCCAGTGGTGGGAATTTGGCCAGGACACCGGGGTTACACCCTACTCTTTTACGAGAAGTGCCATGGGATTTTTAATGACCACAGAGAGTCAGGACCTCGGTTTAACGTCTCATCCGAAAGACGGTGCTTGTTGACAGTATAGTGTCCCCGTCACTATACTGGGGCATTAGGACCCACACAGACCACAGGGTGAGCACCCCCTGCTGGTCTCACTAACACCTCTTCCAGCAGCAACCTAGTTTTCCCAGGAGGTCTCCCATCCAGGTACTGACCAGGCTCAACCCTGCTTAGCTTCAGTGGGCAACCAGTCTTGGGCTGCAGGGTGATATGGCTGCCGGTTTGCACTATTTGGCTCCGATGCAGCCTGTCTGAGCTCAACACTCTGTGGCCTAGAGCAATCTCCGCCCACCGCTCATCTGATATGTAGGGAGTCACGAGTCCGACCAATCAACGCGGAAAACTGAAGGCAGTCTCACACCGAAAGCACTTGCTAACTGGAGCTGCGTCAGTGATCACACATCAGTTGTCTCTCAAAGGTAAGGCAGCAGCAGACGTTGCTGAAGTTGCAATAAATCACAATCCACTACACTGAAGTTGCAAAACACCTCAATATAACCTATGATGTCCGCGATGCGGAAAATGCGGGCGGAATCGTGGAATGCAGTCATATAATGGAATTTACCGTATAACGCGGAATGTCATGGAATTTGACGAAGTTTGGATGAATTAATCAAAAGTAGGTCAGTACACTTAAATCGACTCGCACTATGGACTAGTATCTATAAATATTAAGCCGCAAAAACACTATTTAAATATGAATCCTGCATGTTCTGCATCTCTGTTAATGAATGACACAGACGTGCGGTTTCATTTACTGCACACATACATACTGAAGAGCGTGTGATGCTCGCGGTGTTTTCAGCATCTGCCGTCTCACTAAATGAGGACATAAATACATGAACAACATCCCCAGAACTGCTCGGAGAGTCACTTCATGAGCATTTGACCGTTTCATTCGAGTAAAATGATCGTCATATCATATATACATAGGCTACAGAAACTTAAAAGGGCCTCATGGCAACCTGTCAAAATATAAGTTCAGTTTAGCCGAATATATTACTGTGGTGCAGTAGAATATACGTAATACAACTACAACAATTATTACAACTTTTGTTGAGAATAATCATACAATACGCTATTTCTTCCATGTTTTAATTTTAATAGTAAACTCATTTGTTTGCCAAAAATAAAGTTTAACTCTCATTTGATTAAAAGATTGGATTGGGACTACTAATTGTTGCCCATTTTATTAGCTTATAAAACTTCAGGGAGCTATTACATTTATTTTCCATTATTTGTTAATTTGTTGCTTGTTGTTTACTTTAAGTTTTACAAAATGTTTACAGAATGCTTCTGGGTGATCCCTGCACTTATGTTATTATTAATATTATTAATATTACTGTTTATTTAATGTTGTTGTTATTAACAGTTTTCAGAATTAAAGACATGTTTAAAAGCATTTAAAGAACGTTTTTTGTCAGAGCTCTTGTTATTATTAATTTTGGCATTCATTTTCATTTTTACACCAGACACGTATATCGGTTCAAAATATCGGTTATCGGTCTACTTGATCTGTAATAATCGGTATCGGCCCTGAAAAACACATATCGGTCGACTCCTAGCCTTGACCCCAGCCTCAGTCCATTCCTTGTGAAGTTCACCCAAATTCTTGAATCGATTTTGCTTGACAATCCTCATAAGGCTGCGATTCTCTCGGTTGGCTGTGCATCTTTTTCTTCCACATAGGGCTGCAGCGATTCGTCGACGTCATCGATTATGTCGATTATAAAAATACATCGATTAGCATTTAGAAAATTTGAATTTAAAAATCAATTAGCATTTAAAAATGCATTGATTTGCATGGAGTACGTCGATGCCTCACACCTTTAGCCACGCCCATTGCGCGAGTCTGCAGTTATCCCTATTTAAGACTGTTTTTCTGCCATGTTTAACACAAACAAGACTCTAGAGCAGAAGGTAAAGGCTAGTATGGCAACATCACTTCACTTCATAGAGCATTATATTATTATACGACCCTCAGAACCGCATATATAGAGTCGAACTGAGGCCTTTACATTGTCAGGATTCACAACCGCATTCAAAGCTGAGCTGAAGGAACGGAACAGCACGGGACATCGAGTTGCCTATATAATCATGACGGGTTTAATGCACTCACAGAGATGGAGAAGGAGAAATGATTCGCGTTCATCTTAAACCGGAGCTGCCGTCAGTAATGTGTGTGTGCGATCGCGAGAGCTCTCAGACGCGCGCACCAAACGCGCTCTCTGCACTCGCCATCATAGCATTTAAAGTCATTGTTTGTTGTTTAACTGTGTGATGATAGGACAAGCCTCGACTGGGCTCATTTATTTAAAACAGGCTGTCACCTGTGATAAAACTTCCTGGTGTTATGACGCCATTTTTTATTCTGTCGCTCTCGTGTCCTGAATGCAGTTGTGACTTCAGCTGTTCATTCATATACAGATATGTATTCAAGCAGATGTTTTAATCTGCTGAATAAATAAAACATTTCAAGTCTCTCACCTGTAAGCAACTGATGTCAGTCCCAAACAGAACTGTGAGTGCACCATAATCTGCATTTCTATTGACTATCACTGACCTGTAACTCTCTCTCTCTCTCTCTCCTTTTTTATTACTTGCTATTATTTTTCTTTTTCTCTCTTTTCGTATTTATTTTTCTCTCTTTTCCTGTTATTATTTTTATTTGTTGTTGTTTGTTATTTATTTTTTGTAAAGTATTAATTATGAGAAAAGGTTTGAATAAAATAAAAGATTAATAGCAGAATTTACTGTTGTTATTTATTGATAGTTTAACTAAAGAATTCATCAACTGATGAGAAAATAATAAATGGATTAATTGATCGATATGCTTGGATACAGCACTCTGTGAACAGCCAGCTTCTTTGGCAATGCATGTTTGTGGCTTGCCCTCCTTGTGTAGGGTGTCAATGATTGTCTTCATGACAACTGTCAGATCAGCAGTGTCACCCATGATTGTGTATCCTAGTGAACCAAACTGAGAGACCATTTTGAAGGCTCAGGAAACCTTTGCAGTAGTGCTGGGCGGTATGACCAAAAATGTATATCACGGTATTTTTCTAAATTATACCGGTTTCACGGTATATGACGGTATTTTTTTTTCATGCATGACCGCGTGTTAACCACATTTTCTACTGACTGAGGAAAAACTGCAGTAGATTGACTTACAATGCCATATTTTAGTGTCATGATGAGTGAATATTGTAGAAAAATTCCACACTAAATATGTGGACATTAACATTTTAAATATAAATTTGCTTTTTGAGATGCACAACGGCTCAGCTGTTACTTTATTTGGAACTATTTTCATTGATGATATAGAGCAAAATCATGCAGTACTTGTTTATTGATCTGTTGTATGTACTAAATAAATATATCACATTTGCAAACTCCCCTTATAATTATTAATAGCTGTCACTCTCCTTATCGCGATCTGTGGGCGCACAGAAATTAAGAGCGCGTGAGTGAGTTCAAGACTCAAAAGCACGTGCAAATGTGATACATTCTGTCGGAACCCGCGGTGAAACTGCAGCCGAGGCGGGGATGATTTTTGGTGTGCCAGCAGAACAACAACAGTGCGCTACATGCAGGGGCGCCGCTACGGATTCTGGGCCCCCTGGACAGCATATTCACTCGGGCCCTCCTGCCTTCCGGGGGGGGTACCGAGTTATGGCTGGGGATACCGAGAGATATCGCGATTGCGTTCTCGAGCCCGTCTTTTTTCCCCCTCTCCCAAATCAGATTATACTGTTTCAGCTATTAAAATTGTTCAGTTTGTATGTAATGGCAAAGTGATAATATTTCGTTTTGCTTTTTTATAAAGTTAATTTAGAAAAACGTTTGGAGCATTTTTTTTGTTAGTTAAATATTTTTTTTCTTGAAGTAACGACCAAGCGGCCAGCGGCAGACAGGTTGCAAATTTATTTGTATTTTTTTTTATACAACATTTGATTAATCAATGCATGCTGATGAACTTTTATCATAGTTTATAGTTATATGGTAACGAAATTGTTTAACATTCAACCCGTTCTTTTTCATCAGTATTATTTGTGATTTAAATTTTGTGACAGGAATTCCTCTTTTTGCTTTCACTTTCACGATCTTGAAAGTGAAAAGATCACTTTCACTTTACAAGAAAAGAAAAATTGTCTGTTTTGCTTATATCTATACACCTTTCACTTTAAGACTAAAACAAAAGATGGATTCATTGTTATTCTTAATTAAAAAGCACAACAACAATAAAACAGTACTTTACAATGACAAACTAGCATAACATTTATTAACAAAAACGAATAAGAGGAGGTATGGCATAGGACACATCACATGCTGTATTATACAGACTAATACATAACAGAATGTTTAGCAAACACAGGAATCAAATAATAATAATATAAAAAAATAAGGAAAGCCTCCATACCTTAACATGAGGTAAAGATAACAAGCTTTTCAAAACGAAAACAAAAAGTCAAACTAAACTGTCTGTCGCTGACAGGATTTGCATGTTTTCTCTACAAGAAAACCAACATGTTCACCTTCTCTGGTTTAAGAAGCGGTCTTTTACTTTAGTTTGAAAACCAAATCCTCCGCTGCGCGTACCTTCGCGCTCATGCTGACACACCGAGTGAAAGCGCAATGGGCGCGCGCTGCTCTTGCTCTGCATACGCGCCGCTTCTGCGCTCCCTCTGCTCTGCTTTTACGCGTGCGGTGTGAAACCAGGCTCTACTTAAGCGCTTGCACCTGATCAGTGAAATCTTTCTCCTGCTACAATGTGCTGCGGCTGGCAGCACTCGCGTTTTGGAGCAGGCAGACCATGCACTAGCACAAGTGCGACCACATCAAATTTTTACTCGCACACTCTCAAAAAATGTTCGCATTTTGGTCGCAGTCTAGATCCCTGAATATATAAAATAATTTTATAAAATAAAGAAAACAAGAATGAGCCGTCTCGTCTTGAACAGGAGCACTTCACAAAAATTAACCGAAAGTCAGCGAATACATGACTCACAGACATGATAAATATATCTATAGAAAGCTTTAAATTACTACTTAACGAAATAAACCAAATCGAAAACAAAAACTCTTTCATTATAATCCGTGAAGATGTGCTTCTCTCTAAAGGCGCGTCTAATGAGGGGATGGCGAATCAGGATCTTCATCTGATTCTTCATCGACACAGAAAACACTAGTTTATTAGTAAATAATTCAAATATCTCCTTACTATTTCCCCCTGACACATTCATGGTAATTACTTTTGCTGGGGCTTTATGGCAAGCTTTATTGCGTGTATTTGAACGCAGAACTCTTCAGCTGCGCTTACTGGACACTAAACACCGTCGAGCCGCTCTTGACTGCCGCGGCAGCACGGTCTCGTGTTGTTTCTAAAATATAAACATAAGGAGAAGCCTAAAACAGGCCCGAGGCCCGGCCCGCGTCTGAACTATGACGTGAAAATTGGCCCGATCGAAGCCCGGTCGGGGCCGGGCTGAAATGCAGGGCTCTAGCGTTCCCCTCAGTAGAAATCACGTTTCTCCCTCGGGGGCCCCTCCCATCGTCGGGCCCTTAGAATCGTCCTAACCTTTCCCCCCCTAACGGCGCCCATGGCTACATGTTTCCTACATGTTTCACCCCAGTAATCCCTGATAGCATTTAAATGGAGTGAACACGGAGCAGTTTTTCCGTGAGCGGGAATGTAAAACCCGGAGTGGATCCAGAGCGGAGTGATTACAGAACGCTTAGAGTGGAGAGAGGAACGTGCTTAAATCCACTCCAGGCTTTGATCACATCCCCCTCAGCAGACTGAATACACCTCGTCTTTCCTTAATTTAAGACATATTCAAGCTAAAATCAAGACAGTTATAACACTATTTCAGAAGTGTAAGCGTATTTACGGTCTTAAAATTATGAAAAGGGAATTTAAGAAGGCGGGAACCCTGCAATTGACGGGAATCCGTCGCCTCGACGGAGAACTGTTGTGTGTGAGAGACGCGGGAGCTGATGGCAGCGGACGGTGGATATTTGTGGCGGTCGATGTGGATATTGTGGATGACTTCTCTCTCATCACATTCTACTAGTGCTTCAGTTTCTGAACTTTCACGCTTAGTAACACATGCAACTGTATCCTCGTCAAAATGCAATAGTGAAAAGAGACCCCTCTCTAACAGTGTCGCATTCAGAACGTTAAATGAGACCGGTATTGCGGTATTTAAAAAATTAATATCATAAGAAAAATATTCGGTATGAACCGGTATACCGCCCAGCACTACTTTGCAGGTGTTTTGAGTTGATTAGTTGATTGGCACGTCACCATATTATAATTTGTTGGGTTTTTGTTAAATGTGAGCCAAATCACAATTAAAAGAACCAAAGACTTAAACTACTTCAGTCTGTGTGCATTGAATTTATTTAATACACGAGTTTCACAATTTGAGTTGAATTACTGAAATAAATGAACTTTTCCACGACATTCTAATCTATTGAGATGTCTAATTTATTGAGATGTCTAATTTATTGAGGCTGAAATGATTTCTTGAGTAACTCGGAAAAAAATTGAGGCTAATTATGTGCCTCGAAGCATCATTTAGTCAATTTTATAGGGATGCACTGACATTTCGTATATCACATCTATTAACAACAGACAGTTGACCCTTTTGTCTGCAAAAGTTTGTCAATTTTCAAAATGTGACTGCATCTTGAGACATCAAAACCGGCCAAATCTTTTAAATTTTTTCTTTTTTAAATCTTAATCTTCTAAAAAAATTTTTTTTTAATTTTAAGTCACACTTACCTTTGTGTAATGCAATTCTGCTGGTAAAATATAGTTGTCTCAATAGCAGTCAATGCCATCTGGAATTTCTTGTGCGGTAAATCCTTGACCACATGGATTTTACATTGGATTGTAGTTTGTTAAACTTTTAACACTCAAATTTGCTGTGTTGTGGAAGTGATCTCTGAGTCAGCGGCATTTCATGCATTGCTATACTAATAATAATGGAAAAATTGACCTTAGTTTATAAAATTTTGCAATTTTTGCTAATGTGACCATGATTTGTAAAGCAGATATATAATAATCTTGTCTAACAAACCTGCCAATGTGTGCTATGGATATTGTTGACTCTTTTCCTCTGTTGTAAGTCACTTTGGATAAAAGTGTCTGCTAAATGCATGCACTTAAATAATAACTTTGTTTGAGAGATGTGCCTGAGCTGCTTTTGATTTTGGAAATCTTTTTAATTGTGGCTCCTGACAGAGAAAGCCACATCCCAAGGCCCTGAATAAGCCTTTGAACTGCCCTGGATGTGCCGCCATCTCTTCTTCTCCATGACAAATTAGAGGACATTCTGTCCTGATTACAGAGGACAGCTCTGACAGGATGACTTTCATGAATACACAGTATTCAAAAAGAGATCTTCACCTGTTCAATTTAGGGCTGAAATGATTTCTCGAGTAACTCGGAAAAAAATTGAGAAATTATGTGCCTCGAAGAATCGTTTAGTCCATTTTATAGGGATGCACTGACATTTCGGCCACCGAAAATATATGCAGCGCCGCACCATCCAGCAGTTACCGCTCATGCTCACCGGAAAAGCAGAGTCAGCTAAAAAAAGGCACCGACAGGAAGTTTCTATGTAGTGAATACTTGTTCCTGTTTGCAGTAGCTCTACTGTGGAGATGGTCCTCACTGCAGAACACAAGATCCAGGGGGCATGGTTGGATCTAGATCCAACTCCTCCCACCTTACATATACCTAAACCTACCCGTCTCCACCCCCTGATCCCTAAACCCACCCATCTCCACCCCTAAACCTACCCGTCTCCACCCCCTGATCCCTAAACCCACCCATCTCCACCCCTAAACCTACCCGTCTCCACCCCCTGATCCCTAAACCCACCCATCTCCACCCCTAAACCTACCCGTCTCCCCCCCGATCCCTAAACACACCCATCTCCACCCCTAAGCCTACCTGTCTCCACCCCTAAACCTACCTTCTCCACCCCCTGATCCCTAAACACACCCATCTCCACCCCTAAACCTATTCATTACTGAACAAAATTACTATTGTTCAGCAGAATGTACACACTACTACTACAAATAATTACGAAATTTTATTTTTTAAGGAATGATCAAACAGCATTTCTTCCATGTTTTAACTTTAATAGTAAATCCCCTTTGTTTGCCAAAAAGTTTAATTTTCAATCATTTAAATATAAATGACATTAATATTTTATGCCTTCATTTGATAACCAGATACACAACACAAAATTTCTGAGAAAAAAGAAAACATTTCATAAGGCTATTTTAACAAAAAATAACAATACATATTAGGTGACAGAAAATAAAACACGACTTTATTGCAATTTCTTTAATCATAGCTATAATAATTATAACACCTGAAATATGTTATGTGTAAAAAGTTGTGCACTGTGTTTGCAACCATGCTCCTTTAAAGGATTACACACACATCAGTATGCAGAGAGACATTTAAGAGTGTTTATTCTCCAAATAACTTTAAATTCATGTTGCTGAAAAATGTGTTAATGTTATGTACAGTCAGGTCCATAGATATTGGGACATCGACACAATTCTAACATTTTTGGCTCTATACACCACCACAATGGATTTCAAATGAAACGAACAAGATGTGCTTTAACTGCAGACTGTCAGCTTTAATTTGAGGGTATATACATCCAAATCAGGTGAATGGTG
Organism: Ptychobarbus kaznakovi; assembly: GCA_027422405.1. Taxonomy (NCBI): domain Eukaryota; kingdom Metazoa; phylum Chordata; class Actinopteri; order Cypriniformes; family Cyprinidae; genus Ptychobarbus; species Ptychobarbus kaznakovi. The sequence goes on along the minus strand of CM049802.1, from coordinate 27,036,745 downwards.
TAGGAATTACAACAGTTTGCATATGTGCCTCCCACTTGTTAAGGGACCAAAAGTAATGGGACAGAATAATAATCATAAATCAAACTTTCACTTTTTAATACTTGGTTGCAAATCCTTTGCAGTCAATTACAGCCTGAAGTCTGGAACGCATAGACATCACCAGACGCTGGGTTTCATCCCTGGTGATGCTCTGCCAGGCCTCTACTGCAACCGTCTTCAGTTCCTGCTTGTTCTTGGGGCATTTTCCCTTCAGTTTTGTCTTCAGCAAATGAAATGCATGCTCAATCGGATTCAGGTCAGGTGATTGACTTGGCCATTGCATAACAGTCCACTTCTTTCCCTTCAAAAAGTCTTTGGTTGCTTTTGCAGTATGCTTTGGGTCATTGTCCATCTGCACTGTGAAGCGCCGTCCAATGAGTTCTGAAGCATTTGGCTGAATATGAGCAGATATACAGTGGGTACGGAAAGTATTCAGACCCCCTTACATTTTTCACTCTTTGTTATATTGCAGCCATTTGCTAAAATCATTTAAGTTCATTTTTTTTCCTCATTAATGTACACACAGCACCCCATATTGACAGAAAAAACAGAATTGTTGACATTTTTGCAGATTTATTAAAAAAGAAAAACTGAAATATCACATGGTCCTAAGTATTCAGACCCTTTGCTCAGTATTTAGTAGAAGCACCCTTTTGATTTAATACAGCCATGAGTCTTTTTGGGAAAGATGCAACAAGTTTTTCACACCTGGATTTGGGGATCCTCTGCCATTCCTCCTTGCAGATCCTCTCCAGTTCTGTCAGGTTGGATGGTAAACGTTGGTGGACAGCTATTTTTAGGTCTCTCCAAAGATGCTCAATTGGGTTTAAGTCAGGGCTCTGGCTGGGCCATTCAAGAACAGTCACGGAGTTGTTGTGAAGCCACTCCTTCGTTATTTTAGCTGTGTGCTTAGGGTCATTGTCTTGTTGGAAGGTAAACCTTCGGCCCAGTCTGAGGTCCTGAGCACTCTGGAGAAGGTTTTCGTCCAGGATATCCCTGTACTTGGCCGCATTCATCTTTCCCTCGATTGCAACCAGTCGTCCTGTCCCTGCAGCTGAAAACACCCCCACAGCATGATGCTGCCACCACCATGCTTCACTGTTGGGACTGTATTGGACAGGTGATGAGCAGTGCCTGGTTTTCTCCACACATACCGCTTAGAATTAAGGCCATCAGACCAGAGAATCTTATTTGTCACCATCTTGGAGTCCTTCTGGTGTTTTTTTAGCAAACTCCATGCAGGCTTTCATGTGTCTTGCACTGAGGAGAGGCTTCCGTCGGGCCACTCTGCCATAAAGCCCCGACTGGTGGAGGGCTGCAGTGATGGTTGACTTTCTACAACTTTCTCCCATCTCCCGAATGCATCTCTGGAGCTCAGCCACAGTGATCTTTGGGTTCTTCTTTACCTCTCTCACCAAGGCTCTTCTCCCCCGATAGCTCAGTTTGGCTGGACGGCCAGCTCTAGGAAGGGTTCTGGTCGTCCCAAACATCTTCCATTTAAGGATTATGGAGGCCACTGTGCTCTTAGGAACCTTAAGTGCAGCAGACATTTTTTTGTAACCTTGGCCAGATCTGTGCTTTGCCACAATTCTGTCTCTGAGCTCTTCAGGCAGTTCCTTTGACCTCATGATTCTCATTTGCTCTGACATGCACTGTGAGCTGTAAGGTCTTATATAGACAGGTGTGTGGCTTTCCTAATCAAGTCCAATCAGTATAATCAAACACAGCTGGACTCAAATGAAGGTGTAGAACCATCTCAAGGATGATCAGAAGAAATGGACAGCACCTGAGTTAAATATATGAGTGTCACAGCAAAGGGTATGAATACTTAGGACCATGTGATATTTCAGTTTTTCTTTTTTAATAAATCTGCAAAAATGTCAACAATTCTGTGTTTTTCTGTCAATATGGGGTGCTGTGTGTACATTAATGAGGAAAAAAAATGAACTTAAATGATTTTAGCAAATGGCTGCAATATAACAAAGAGTGAAAAATTTAAGGGGTCTGAATACTTTCCGTACCCACTGTATATTGCCCGAAACACTTCAGAATTCATCCTGCTGCTTTTGTCAGCAGTCACATCATCAATAAATACAAGAGAACCAGTTCCACTGGCAGCCATACATGCCCATGCCATGACACTACCACCACCATGCTTCACTGATGAGGTGGTATGCTTAGGATCATGAGCCGTTCCTTTCCTTCTCCATACTCTTCTCTTCCCATCACTCTGGTACAAGTTGATCTTGGTCTCATCTGTCCATAGGATGTTGTTCCAGAACTGTGAAGGCTTTTTTAGATGTCGTTTGGCAAACTCTAATCTGGCCTTCCTGTTTTTGAGGCTCACCAATGGTTTACATCTTGTGGTGAACCCTCTGTATTCACTCTGGTGAAGTCTTCTCTTGATTGTTGACTTTGACACACATACACCTACCTCCTGGAGAGTGTTCTTGATCTGGCCAACTGTTGTGAAGGGTGTTTTCTTCACCAGGGAAAGAATTCTTCGGTCATCCACCACAGTTGTTTTCCGTGGTCTTCCGGGTCTTTTGGTGTTGCTGAGCTCACCGGTGCGTTCCTTCTTTTTAAGAATGTTCCAAACAGTTGTTTTGGCCACGCCTAATGTTTTTGCTATCTCTCTGATGGGTTTGTTTTGTTTTTTCAGCCTAATGATGGCTTGCTTCACTGATAGTGACAGCTCTTTGGATCTCATCTTGACAGTTGACAGCAACAGATTCCAAATGCAAATAGCACACTTGAAATGAACTCTGGACCTTTTATCTGCTCATTGTAATTGGGATAATGAGGGAATAACACACACCTGGCCATGGAACAGCTGAGAAGCCAATTGTCCCATTACTTTTGGTCCCTTAACAAGTGGGAGGCACATATGCAAACTGTTGTAATTCCTACACCGTTCACCTGATTTGGATGTAAATACCCTCAAATTAAAGCTGACAGTCTGCAGTTAAAGCACATCTTGAGAAAATCCATTGTGGTGGTGTATAGAGCCAAAAATGTTAGAATTGTGTCGATGTCCCGATATTTATGGACCTGACTGTATATGGACTCTTGTTTTTGTTCAACATTAGCTTCCTGTCCACTAATTTTTGCCTCTTACAAAAGCCACAAAGTCTTCAAAGTAAAAGCTTATGTCATGCCTGAGCTGTAATTAGGCTGAACCTTTAAAGTTAAGTAGCACAATGTTTAGGTTTTATTATAATTTTTTGATTACTATTATTTTGATTTATGGCTTAGTTTTAGTTTGTACAATGTTTACCTTTTTTAATTAATTAGATTTTTTTTTTTGCTCTTTGAATATAATATGACAATTAAATGCTCTAAATGGGTGTTATTACTGTATGCAATTTCAGCAATAACATTTTTTATTTTTCTAAAAGGGAAACAAATTACTTGTTCATTTTAAGAGACCTGCCTTAATTTCTCTTGTATATTTAGTATTGCTCTTTAATAAAGAAAAATATTTTCTTATCCGATTACTGGATTAATTTATGGAATTTTCTGTAGAATACTGAATATAAACCTAACAGAGCACCCTGATCATTAGGATCGAGTCAGTTAGAAATATCAAGGGTTCACACAAAACAAGGGGAGTCCGCTTTTAGCTATTTTGCCACCTGCAGTTGTAATCAGCTTCCAGAAGAGATCAGATGTGCTAAAACATTAGCCACATTTAAATCCAGACTCAAAACTCATCTGTTTAGCTGTGCATTTACTGAATGAGCACTGTGCTACTGTGATAACTGATTGCACTTTATTTATGCATAATCATTTTCTATTCTTAACTGTTTATTATTTTTAATTCCTTGTTTTTATTGCTGTGATTATTAATGACCATTTCACTTCCTTTTATGTAAAGCACTTTGAATTGAGTGCTAAGATTTTGTTTGCATGCAGTACAAATACCCTACAGCGACATTTTAGTGTCACACTGAAAAATAACTAAAGATTAACATCATACTAATTTAAGAATAAAGTCAAAATTACGATAATAAAATCATGTTATATTGTGAAATTAATGTGAAAATTACACTTACACAAAATTTTACAAAATAAAGTCTGTGGCATCCAACCTGTTGTTCTTAACACGAAAAATAGCAATAAAACGTAAAACATATTTTTAAAACTCTAATTTATTGATTTCATGAGATATTTGTTTGTAACAGTGTTTACAGAGTAACAGTAAATTGGATCCGTGCGGCTCTTAAAGTGACAGCAGACTATATTCCTACTGCGACTGTGCTTTATATTAATAATCAAACAACAAAAGAAAAATTCAAAATCACTCTCTGTTCTTGACTGAAGCACTTTTTGTAGCTTTAAGAAACAAAAGAAGTTTAATTCTTACAGTGAAGACTATGCTGTTTTATTTTACATTAGGTTATTCAATTTCTCTAAGCTGTTAAGTGGATAGCTACTTTAGACTTGCATTAAAAAACGTAAAGCACAGTTTGTTTAATTTATATTTTATTATTTCACTTTTTTATTGCTGGCATTGTATTCCTTTGCTTTTTTATTACTGGCAGTTTAATTAGTTGCAATTTAGAGGACCTTTTTATTTATTTTAAATTTTTTACTAATATTATTTACTCTGGCCGTGACATTTCGCTGGTCTCTAAAATATAGATGTCATAGCAACCTTATTTACAGAAAATATATATTTGATTTATATCACTCTTTAAATAAATCTTTCATTTAACGTTTTGGTCATATGGCCCACTAATAAATGTTTTAAATAATCGTGATTACAATATTGACCAAAATAATCGTGATTATGATTTTTGTCATAATCTAGCAGCCCTAATTATAACACAAGCAGTTCTCCTTGCGCCAGTGGTTTTGTTGTTCTAGTCCGAGTGTTCAACTAATTTCAAAAGACAGGAAGTGTTTGAGCTGTTTAGAGCCAACTCTGATCAACTTCAAGAGCATTTAAAAATCAAAATGATCCCAGCTGCAGAGTTTAGTTGTTTTCTTTAATGTTTGTTATTGAAATTCCTTCCTGACATCTCATCCTCTGCTGGAAATGTGTTTTTCTCTCTCACAGACAACCCGGCGGGCTCATCCTACCGCCCCCCGCCACGCACGAAGGAGGTCGTCATCAATCAGCAGGTGGTTAAACTCAAGTACTGCTTCACCTGCAAGATCTTCCGGCCGCCGCGCACCTCCCACTGCAGCATGTGTGACAACTGTGTGGGTGAGAGGAGCTTCCAGAAATGTACAGCAGCACTTGCATGCAACATATCTGAGGCTGCTTTTAATGATAATTATTAGTGGTGATTGCTTATGCAAGTGTCATTATCGCTTATTGCTCATACTAAAGATTACAAGTTAAAGGGGTCATATGATGCTTTTTTAAAGATCATTATTTTTTGTTTGGTGTAACAGAATATGTTGTCATGCTTTAATGTAAAAAACAAACATTATTTTTCAAATACTGTACATTATTGTATATCCTCTATGCCCCGCCTCTCTCAAACACTTTTTCTACAAAGTCATTCCTTTCCGAAAAGCACAGTCTGCTCTGATTGGCCAACTGGCACTGGCACAACTGGTGCATTGTGATTGGCTGAACACCACAAGCATAAGTCGGAAATGTAATGCCCCTTTCCATAATAGAGAGCTTCAGCTTTCAAAAATAAAGACAGTTAATAATGTCCTTAGATTTACCAGCGGTTCAAGCTCGAAGGGGGAACAGTCTCGCGTGACTGACACAGTGATGATGCTCGTATGTGTTTGCAAACAAGCCACGATTAAGAAAGCTGACTCCACTGTGACCCTGTCTCTTTCTCTCACACATGCGTGACGTGAGCACACACACACACATACGACGTGCAAAACTCCGCATTTGAACAGTCAAAGCAAATACTTAAACTAATAACAAAACCTACTTACAGCCGCTGATTTAGAAGTGCCAGATTGTCAAAGTCGGAGTTACCAAAACTGTCGTCCATAAAATGCGTTACTGTTCTGTTGTAAATAATCTGTATTTACAGACGAAATATATCAAACACCACTGCCTCTTTTCGTTTTCATTTAAACATATTAATAGCCGCAACAAATGTTGTTCAGGAAATGCACATAAATTACAATGAAACAAAATATTATATCAAACATTGCCTGTTTTCATTTTCATTTTAACATATCAATAGAACAGTAGAATGAAGACCAAAGATTACCTGTTTGATTTACCCAAAACGAATTATATCTTATGTTTAACCACTACAGAGACATCAGAGCCAGCTGTAAATGTCAGAAGGACTAGCCGAGGTTATGCTCCTCTCCACTGTTGGGGAAAGTTACTTTTTAAAGTAATGCATTACAATATTGCATTACTCCCTAAAAAAGTAACTTACGTTACTTAGTTACTTTTTATGGAAAGTAATGCATTACATTACTTTCACGTTACTTTTTAAATATGAGCAGCGCTTGATTTTTTTTTTTTTTTTATACAACAAGTTCTATTTATAGCAAATGTAAAAGCCATTTCACACCAAAAAGTGCAATAAATAAACCTCAGGCTGAAGAAAGAAGAGTAAATCACGCCTGTACAAGAGAATGCAGAAGTTCAACACTCTTCAGCAAAAATAAAACACTGAAGCACAATTGTTAGTTTATCTGAAGTAATTTTTTCTTATTAGTATGGTTGAACTTGATCATCAAAGGTCAGCAGCAAAAACATTGGTTAATAAAATGGGATTAGATACATTTGTGTTTAACATATTTAATTATTGCAGGTTTGCTTCATATTCTGAGTTTGCATTTCACTGTTTTAATTAATTTTGATGAGTACTAAATCATTTTTTGTGAGTGGGATGAATTAATACACATTCACATTTAGTCAGAATTACAGTAAGTTACAATTACAGTTCACACAGCGCACTGTCAGTCAATAAATGGAATAAAGTTACTGGTGTTACTTAAAGAAAAAAAAAATAACTCAGATATTTTCTTGTAAATTAAAAAGTAATGCGTTACTTTACTAGTTACTTGAAAAAAGTAATATTATGTAACTCGTGTTACTTTTAATGCGTTATCCCTAACACTGCTCCTCTCTTCAGGATACGGTGATCGCGTGGAGCTCACGTCTACGAAATCGGCGAAGAAAATTTTCTAATAGGCGCTGTCTTAAAAAATATACCACAGATTCGAGTTTTAAATAACTACATTCTCGCCTGAAATACACGCGTCCAGTGTAGGCAGGCTTTAGCGGCGCACTGCTCGCGTCCGGTGTAGGAACGGTGTTACTCATCTATCGAGAAGAAACAAAGCAACCTCGGTGTCCAACCTCGCAGGCCTTCCACTCCTTGAATTCTCTCCAGCGTCAGAAAGCTGATCCGATATTTACACGGGTCCTACTTCTTGCCTTATCGCTCCGCAGATGTTTTCCTCTTCTGTTTTTTATCCGCCATCTCTATATTTCTGTCGCTCGTCTGTTCACTGAACGCTCTCTCCTCCACATCATGAGTAGACACACCCCTTACTGCTGATTGGCTGCAAGTTTGTTTTGGTACTCGGCCCCGACTCAGTTTTCTAAAACACTTTTGAAAGATTGCTTACCCTGCCTTTAATCAAACCAAACAGCTATGAGATCAGCTAAAGGGTACAAAAATGTACCCATTAAGCACAGACAGACTTTCTTCATTTAATTACGTATATCTTAATTGAAATGCTTTTGTCATTTAAAATAAAATATTAATATTTTATAATATTTTTAACATAACTTTTTGTACTGAAACCAATATCTTGTGCACTAAAAATGTCTCAATTTATATTTTGGCGAGCTTAATAGGTACGTTTACCCTATACCATCTATTAACAGCGCTGTGACTCTGTCTTTAAGGCCTTGCAATTTTGTTGAAAAAAAATTCCTCTATGAAGAAAAGTAATATCTTTTTACTTCACTATTGCTCTTGATTTTGTACAGGCTAACACTGCTCAGAAAATATAACTATACAATGTGGTTACTCCTAACATACAATATTAATTGCCAGCAGGGCCGGCCCTGGCCAATTTGCTGCCCAAGGCAAGATTTTACCTGCTGCCCCTTGTCTCACATTATTGAATATTAACTAACTTGAACTAACAATGAACAATACATGTGTAACAGTATTTATTATTTTTGTTAGTGTTAGTAATTGACAATTAACCTTATTTTAAATTGTTTCCAGTGAAATTATAAAAATATAGGTGCTGCCTAAGTCACTTTATAAAACAAACACAATAAAAAAATCAATAATAATTACATATGGCATTCTTGTAAAACTGTATTAGCATACAGTAGGCTACTGTTTAATCTTCAAAATAAATTGAAAAAGTGTTCTATTTCCAGTGGATGCAGCAATGTTCTACTAGCCCATTCGAATGTGTTCACTATGAATTATAGCCTACTGAGAAACGTACATATTTAAAGTGAATTTTACATGAATTGTACTTGTTTAATAATTCCAGTTATAGTCCTATACAAACATTACAAAATTTGCCAATTCAAATAAAAAAATACAATAAATTCCCAAAAACTACACAACTGTAGCGTTAAAATATGATTAAAATGTGTTGTCATGTTACATTAAAAATTACACTTATGTTACAAAATCTCTGGCACTCGAGAGATTGTTATTATCCTATTTTAAACTTTTAGACTATAGGCTTTCTAGACCAGGCTAACATAGTTAGCGAACCGAGAGATCATTCACTACCTTCTCCCTCCTTCAGTTTTGAAAGTTAGTCATCAAATTTCTTAGTAGGTATTCATCAATGTATGCAGTATAAACAATATAACGAAAACAATAATAAAATATAAGAGTGTGCCTGTTTTCTGATTACTTTTTATGTGTAAATATATTTTTCCAGCGCAATATATTCCTAAATATCTGATGATTCGATGTGCACTGATTCTTTCTTCCTCCAGGTGGCAATGTTTAAGAAAAAATGACGATGTGATGTTTCACTCAAAATTACCGCAGGCATAAAACAAAAGAATATCATCAGAACTGGTTTGAATGGTTTTACTGCAGAGCAATTACTGTACGCATTTGTCATTTGATGGTGGATGTAGTGAATAAGCAGCCGGTAAACAAAATATTGATTTTGAAGTTATTGAAAATGATCGTTTTGAGAATATGGTAGAGATCGCGAATATGAGCCAGTGGAAGTGCGATCTGACGGTGACAGCGATGGTAAAACCATCTGCTCAATTTAACCATTCCAAGTTTCAAAAGGTAATGAAAGATGCTTTGTGTTAATCTTCTGCAATTGTCCTTAAAATATCAAGGGTTGTCTTGTTTTTTTTTTTTTTTGCTATTGCAGAGGTTAGAGATTTGCTTGTGCTGGATATATACAGGTCTTTAAAGACATGAATATCATGATTGGCGAAACATTTATGCATTTAAGGGGCTAGTTTATTTGACCATAATCATTCATTACATCACATTACCTCTGTCTTTGTCCCGTTTTTATTCTTCTCCTATTTAGTTTTCTTCCCTAGGCACCAGAGGGCTTCGGTCTTTTGGACCCAGTGATAAGTTATAAGTGAACATCTTTTAAAATCAGGTAACTGATGTATGTGGAAGTGCGGCTATCCTGGTGAAGATCATGCGTCGAACTGAGGAGAGCAATAAAATAGTTGTTTTTGTGGGACGATCGCTTTATGTGTAACATTTTAAATGTATAGTATTGAAGTAGAATTGTTAATAAAAAAATATACATATTTACTCATTTTGGCGCCCCTATGGATCGGCAGAGCCCCTAGCATTTGCCTATTCCGCCTATGCCACGGGCCGGCCCTGATTGCCAGTATGTTTATTGTGTGCAGTTTCACACTCTTCTGCTTGTGAATCCATGTAGGATGTTATTTTTCTCAGATTTAGCTGTGTAATTTATAGCATTAGGTTCATGAAGCTGGTTTGAAGCGGTCTGCGTTTTGGTTTGATCTCTGAAGCTCTCACTTTTTCTTAAGCCAGCAGGTCTTTTAATTCCTGCTGTAATAAATCATGAGCCTGTGTGACGGCCTGCTGTCGTGTGTGTTTGACAGAGCGCTTCGATCATCACTGCCCCTGGGTCGGCAACTGTGTGGGAAAACGAAACTATCGCTCCTTTTACACCTTCATCGTCTCACTGTCTTTACTCACGGCCTTCATCTTCGGTTGTGTAACCACACACCTGGCTCTAAGTATGTGTGATTTCATTTTTCTTGACAACTCTTTCTGTATCTGTGAGCTCAAACAAATATATACATGCCTGAGTGGTGTGTGAATTTAACATCTGTTCAGTGAGGTCATAGCGCTCTCTAGTTAAGAGCTCTTATATATATATATATATATATATATATATATAGAGAGAGAGAGAGAAAATGTATTGCCTTTCCAAAAAAAGACGTTAGAGACATTTACAAAATATTTATATTTGAAATTAATGCTGTTCTTTTGAACTTTGTTCATCAAAGTATCTTAAAAAAATCCTAATAAATCATGCTTTTTCAAAAAATGCACAGCAGCACAACTTTTTTTCCAAAAGATAACACAGTGTTTACTGTAAAAATTATACCAAGCAAAAACTTTTGAATATTAGTGTAACTTATAATATAGACACTTACTTCATGAGTTGCATCATGGGGTGTTTGAACAGCATCGAATGGGTTTAAAAAAGAAAAGAAAATGTAATATAGCATTATTACAAATTAAAACAATTTATACAAAACTAATTTCCAGTTTTTAAGCATAAACCATTTTATTTAGATGATAGACTGGCAGTTTTTACATTTTTAAATGTAAAGCGTTGTTTTTTTTGCACTATGCTGTATTTATAAAGGCAAGCACAGATGCCAAATGAGCTGGTGAGAGGCCATGTGAATCTCTTATTGGACCTAAATAGCTTAAGATCTGATAAAAGCTTTTAGTGAATAATGCTCTCTTTTTTTAGGGTCACAAGGAGGAAATGGGTTGGTTTTCGCTCTCCAAGCGAGTCCTGCCAGATATCCTTTCATTTGTTGTTTGATTTCAGATGTTTAGCTTACAAAAGGTCTGTTATTGCCATAAAGGAATGTGCTGGGTTAAATAAAAGTGAAGTTCAATGAACAAGAAATAACACAGGATGACACAGAAAATAATGTCAAATTTTGCCTCAATTTATAAAAACAATCGGAAATTTGGTTTGTTGGAATGTGCTTACAATGTAAATATATTGGGGGGAAAAAACAACTATATATATATATATATATATATATATATACACACACACTCACCGGCCACTTTATTAGGTACACCTGTTCAATTGCTCTGTAACACAAATTACTTATCAGTCAATCACATCGCAGCAATGCATTTAGGCATGTAGATGTGGCGAAGACGACTTGCTGAAGTTCAAACCGAGCATCAGAACGGGGAAGAAAGGGGATTTAAGTGACTTTGAATGTGAAATGGTTGTTGGTGCCAGATGGGCTGGTCTGAGTATTTCAAAAAGTGCTGATCTACTGGGATTTTCACGCACAACCATCTCTAGGATTTACAGAGAATGGTCCAAAAAAGAGAAAATATCCAGTGAGAGGCAGTTGTGTGGACGAAAATGCCTTGTTGATGTCAGAGGAGAACGGGAAGACTGGTTAGAGATGATAGAAAGGCAACAGTTACTCAAATAACCCATCGTTACAACCAAGGTATGCAGAATACCATTTCTGAACGCACACCACGTCGAACCCTGAAGCAGATGGGCTACAGCAGCAGAAATCCAGCCGCTCCTGTCAGCTAAGAACAGGAAACGGAGGCTACAATTCGAGCAGGCTCACCAAAATTGGACAATAGAAGATTGGAAAAAACATTGCCTGGTCTGATCAAGTCAAGTCAACTCACCTTTATTTATATAGCACTTTTAACAATACAAATTGTAACAAAGCAACTGCAGAATATCAAAATAGGAAAATAGTGTGTCAATAATGTAAAATGACAAGATTTAACACTCAATTTTCAGTTGAAGGCATTTCATTATTGAATTCAGTGATGTCATTGTCGAGATCAGTTCAGTTTAAATAGTATCTGTGCAATCAAGTCGGTGATATCGCTGGAAATGAAGTGTCCCCAACTAAGCAAGCCAGAGGCGACAGCGGCAAGGAACCAAAACTCCATTGGTGACAGAACGGAGAAAAAACCTTGGGAGAAACCAGGCTCAGTCGGAGGGCCAGTTCCCCTCTGGCCAGACGAAACAGTAGTTTGTTCCAACTGCAGCAAAGTCAGATTGTAAGGGCTCCACTGGTTCCAGTGGTCTTTTCCCTATGGCTGTCTAGGTGACAAATTCCTCACTGGAGATCTGTCTCTGGGACTCATCTAGGTGTCCTGGTCTCCGCTGACGCTCAGAGCTGTAGAGGTTGTCTGTATGTGATGATCCACCATATGATCTGGATACGGACTGGATCTGTTGACTGCAGTGATCATCTGGGCTGGATAAGGACCGGATCTGGTGGCTACAGTGACCTCTGAATAAGAAAGAAACCGACAAATATTAGCGTAGATGTCAATCATCTTAAGATGTAACCAGTACATCGTGTTTTATGGGAAGTGTTCCCAGTTCCGGTTGACCTAATTAATGCAGCCTAACAATCCTTCAACGGATTTGAATATTAGAAGCATATTAGTGTGTTAAGTGTACGCCAGGTTAAAGAGATGGGTCTTTAATCTAGATTTAAACTGACAGAGTATGTCTGCCTCCCGAACAGTGTTAGGTAGATTGTTCCAGAGTTTGGGTGCTAAATAGAAACAGGATCTGCTGCCGGCAGTTGATTTTGATATTCTAGGTATTATCAAATGGCCAGAGTTTTGAGATCATGTCGGACGTGGAGGACTATAAGGCGATAAGAGCTTGCTCAAGTACTGAGGAGCTAAACCATTCAGGGCTTTATAAGTAATTAACACGATTTTAAAATCTATACGATGTTTAATAGGGAGCCAGTGCAGTGTTGACATAACCGGACTAATGTGGTCATACTTCCTGGTTCTAGTAAGAACTCTAGCTGCTGCATTTTGGACCATCTGTAGTTTGTTTATTAAGCGTGCAGAACATCCACCTAATAAAGCATTACAATAATCTAACCTTGAGGTCATAAACGCATTAATTAACATTTCTGCATTTGACATTGAGAGCATAGGTCTCAGTTTAGATATATTTTTAAGATGAAAAAATTCAGTTTTATAAATGCTAGAAACGTGGCTGTCAAATGAGAGATTGCTATCAAATAGCACAACTAGGTTCCTGACTGATGACGAAGAATCGAGAGAGCAGCCATCAAGTGTTAGACCGTGTTCTAGGTTATTACTTGTGTGAGTTTTAGGTCCGATAATTAACATCTGTTTTTTTTCAGAATTTAGCAGTAAGGAATTACTCGTCATCCACTTTGTTATATCAACTATCCATTCCATAAGTTTCTCAATTTGGTGTGTTTCACCGGACTGTGAATAAATATAGAGCTGAGTATCATCAGCATAACAGTGAAAGCTAACCCCGTGTTTCCTGATGATATTTCCCAAGGGTAACATGTAAAGCAAGAAAAGTAATGTCCCTAATACTGAGCCTTGAGGTACTCCATACTTCACTTGTGATCGATATGATACCTCTTCAATCACTGCTACGAATTGATGGCGGTCAGATAAGTATAATTTTAACCATGCTAGTGCACTTCCACTGATGCCAACTAAGTTTTCTAGTCTATTCAAAATAATTTTGTGATCGAAATTGTTGAACGCAGATTGCTCTGTCTTTCTAATGAGCCTTGAATTCTGCTGCGACATTCAGATGGTCGGGTCAGAATTTGGCATAAAGAACATGAAAGCATGGATCGATCCTGCCTTGTCTCAACGGTTCAGGCTGGTGGGTGGTGGTGGTGTAATGGTGTGGGGGATATTTTCTTGGCACACGTTGTGCCCCTTAGTACCAATTGAGCATTGTTTAAACACCACAGCCTACCTGAGTATTGTTGCTGACCATGTCCATCCCTTTATGACTAAAGTGTACCCATCTTCTGATGGCTACTTCCAGCAGGATAATGCACCATGTCACAAAGCTCAAATAATCTCAGCGCTATTATGTTAAACTGCTTTCAATTACTTTTTTTCACATAATTCTACACCCCACTCACCATAATGACAAAGCAAAAACCGGATTTATCACAACTTTGCAAATTTATTAAAAAGGAAACACTGAAAAAAATACCTATCATACTCTTAACGCACTTAGATATTAGGGCACTTTGTATTTTTTCTTTTGTTTTAGATAAATTGTTCACATGATTTATTTGTAAGTTACTTCATTTTAGTTAAATCATGGCCATATTTTACTGACTCATTCCCTTTGGTTTAGTTAAACTGTGGCCATGATTTTACTTAAACAAGGCAATGAATTCCTAATCCTAATTTGTTTTTCCCTGTGCGTGTAATATGCAGGGCTCAGCACTTTGGCAAACTTCCATTATACGTGCAATGTTTGTACAAACTGAGGGACTAGTCAAAATGATGCTGTTGATCAAGTTATATTTAACCCAGAATATGCCTGTACTGTGTGCTATTAATATTCATTATTGGTGCAAATTCTGAAGTTTTCCTTTACTTACTTCACTGCTCTTGAGTTAGTGGTTTGCTTCTTTTCAGTTTGGTCCATTTTGGGCCTCTCAGGCTTCCATACATACCTGGTGGCTGCAAATCTTACTACCAATGAGGATGTAAGTGTTTTCCGTTCATAACTTGTGGGTTTTTACCTCTAATACTCTCAATTTAACAATTTAAACCTTAATTTAAGATAATTTATATGTAATTAAAATACATTTTTCTATAATTGAATTGCACTGCTTTGTCATAAATGAATCAACTTAATGTGATGCTTATTTGTTAGTCATACAAAAAGAAAAAATCATGGCACAAGTTCCATATTCATAAATAATTGTTTTCAAAATTATTGATTGAAAATAATTATTTAAATAGCTTAGAATCAGGATAAATCGGTTATTTGTGAAAACAATTCAGTAAAAAGTATGATTTGTTTTGATGACATTTACAATTAGTACTGATTAGTTGTGAAACAAGCAATATTTAATTAGATATATTTATGAGATTGACACAAACTGCATTTATTGATCTGCATTAAATATATAAATCTGTTTAGTTTGTATTTAAACACATTCAGTTTAGCTAGTACTATTGCTTAAGACTTACAGTTAATTTTTTGTATGACTAAATTAAGTTTATTAGATACAACTTATGTAATCCAAATGAATGAATCTGTTTATGTGAAAATTACAGGGGCTGAGAGAATGTCTCACATTGAAGAAAAAAAAAAACACGCACATGCAAATAAAAAAAAAACACACCAGCAAAATTGAGAACATTTTCATCAGTGTTACATGTGCTACAAATACTCACAACACAATCAAATATAGAAACACACTACCAATACTCACAACACAATCAAATATAGAAACACACTACCAATACTCACAACACAACCAAATACAGAAACACACTACCAATACTCACAACACAAATACAGAAACATACTGCTAATACTCAAAGTAACTAAATATAGAAATGTTCTCCAAATACTCACAACATAACCAAATACAGAAATGCTCTGCAAGCACAACACATCCAAATACAGAAACAGGCTGTAAATACTCACAACACAAACAAATACAAAGTATTTGGTTATGTTGCGCATATTTGCAGAGCATTTCTGTATTTGGTTGTGCTGTGAGTATTTGATGCATGTGTTGTCAAACTGATGATGTTTTCTTAATTTGCTGGTGTAAAGTTGCAGCACATTGAGCTTTCTTGACCACTATAGAAAATACATACAAATAGATTTTTATTTATTTATTATTGTTATTATATATGCCTAAATATTTCATGGATTGTATGTGCATTTTTGTGTCCGTATTAAAGATTAAAGGCTCCTGGTCAGGTAAAGGTGGAAATGAGGACGTTGGGAATCCTTACAGTTATAACAGCATTATCAAAAACTGCTGTTCTGTGCTCTGTGGACCCATGCCACCCAGGTGAGACGTGTGTAGATGACTGTATATTGTCTCCAGTATGCCAGTAAAAACTATATCTACAATATGAAGCCTCTGTTTATCACTGTGGCTTTGTTGTAATTTCTTTACCTCCTCTCTTGTCAGTTTGATTGACAGGCGAGGCTTTGTGCCCTCCGATGACTCTGTCCAGACCAGTCCTGTGGAAATTGAATTCCCGGCTGCTAAAAACGACATAAACATGGTAGGAAGAGAAATCACCTCAGGCCGACCTCCTCCACCCCCGGTCGTAACCCTACAGCAACCTGCCATCTCCATTCAGAGCCACTCGACAGCCTGACTTCCTGTGTCTGATCCAAAGCTAGCATTTTCTCCTTTTGCTGTGTTGTTTGATGTGCATGGTTCGCACCCTTCATTTAGATGTCAGACAGCGTTCGGCTCGCTGGGCTGCAGCCAAGTGCGGCTGTCTCAGATTTGTTTGGGGTTGAGGAGAGCTGTTTGGTCAAAGTCACAAATATAGATGAGATTTGCGTTGTTTACTTTGAGTTTGAAAGGGAAATAAATGTTTATGTACTCATTCTCTATGGTTTGTCTCCCTTGTGGATCAGTGGGTTGGAGTGTATATGGTTTACAAAGCAATGGGTGTTGCCATCGTGTTATGTTGCGCAACTGTTCATCATCTTATTACATTAAAAGGAAATACAACTTTTGGCTTCCTGTGACGCTAGGTAGAATTCATAGTTTGTGAGCAGGAAATACGCTGTAGTTTCAGGTGATGGTGTTTATTTTTGAAGCTCTTCGAAGGTTCAAATTCTTGTGAGATTATGACGCACAATTGTGCTCTTGAAAAAACGTCGGAGGATAAGCAAACGCCTCTCACAAATGTTGTTTATTTTTCATTAATTTATTAAAGTTGTTTGTTTTTAGTATATTCTGAGCATGTAAAAACAACTCAAACTGTTTGCTTGTATAATTCAGGTTGTTTGATTCAAACAAACAAGCAACTTGTTTGTTTTTAATTTTTTTATTTTCATTTGGCTGTTTATCAACTTGAATGTGCCTTGAAGTTTTTTCAGATCTTTTTGGTTTGTGCTCAGATGTTGAACTTGTCACCAAAACAAAAGTGCCTCTCATCAGTGAACAAACAAACCAACAGCTCTAGTGTTTATGTACATTTATTTGGTTGTGAGTCGGCCGAAAATCCATGTCATCCTGTTTTGTGAAGTCCAAAATTAATAGCTATGGTAAATATGACTTCTATTAAACTATGGAAAAATTGGATTTTGAAAAGTTTGATTTACAGAAAAAAATGCAGGTAAAGTTAATAAGGTGCTAATACGTCTCTGCACAGTAGTGTAGGGATCTGGTACTCGCACTTGACATGTGGTTGTGTCTGTGTGCATCTGCATATATTGTGAAATAGTTTGCATGTGACATGGAAATTTCCCTATGGGATTTTATGTATTATGAATGCATGGGTTTAAATCCCTGATTATTTTATTATTATTATTTTTTAAATGAAGAACATTGCTGAAATTTTTTACTTTTTGAACAAATTTGTACTTTTATTGACAATGCATTTTAATGTTAAATAAATATTTTTCAAACTAACCCACAGAATTCTTGTCCTGCATGCATATTTGTTGTTTTGAGTATGTAGGTATAGAGTTGTTTGTTTATTCACAGTTGCACATGTTTACCTGGCATGTTTTGACGCATTAGTGCACATTAGTGCTGTTACACTTATCGGTCTTAGCACATTAACCCTTGTCCCTCTATATGTGTGTGTGCATGTGTGTTTAGGAGAAAGATTGCCTGGATTTCACCCTGTCTTGTGCCGGCTGATGGTTCTGTGGGAAGAAGTAGGGGATTGTGGGGAGGTTGGTAAGACTCCGGCGGGTGTTTGGGGCACACTGATAGATTTCTGTAGGTGGCATCACATTGGCTCCACGTGCTTTCGGCCTGCATGCTGCCTGAATGAGTGCTGCTGCCAGAGCTAATTGTGCTGATATACGATGGCTGATGTTTTACAGCATCAGCACATGATCAGCACTGCGCCGCCTCCTCCCATTCTGACCACTAACCACTATTTCATGTTTCGTTTGTGTATATATGTTTTGACTTTGATTTAGTCAGTCTGTTTCAGCTGTAGTATCATGCCATGGACCATGGATAATTTTAAACAACATGAGGATGAGTACATACAGTACATAACCATATAGTTTAGATTTTTCAGTGAAATGCCCTTTAAGATAGTATTTTGTCTAATCTGTTCTGATTTGACTCATCGGTAAGTCTCATGATTTTACTGCTGTTAATTTCCATTGTTCTCTCCTAGCAAAATTTACACGAACACTTGAATATGACTCAGTTTATCATTTTTGGTTCTATATAGCAGAAGAAGAATCATCATCTGCATGAGTCATCAGTGACGCTGATATCTGATTGGCTGTGACTTTACTGCTCAGCTATATAAGCTTTTCTTTTTAAACCACCTCAAAATATTTTACTTCCACTCTTTCTAACGTTAATTTCTTTTTTGTCTTTGTCACACTCATTCCCTTATCCCTGGTTCTTCATTTCCATCATAACTCTCCATCCATATTTGCTATCTTCCTCCTCAGTGCACACAGGGAACCAAAGGT
Organism: Ptychobarbus kaznakovi; assembly: GCA_027422405.1. Taxonomy (NCBI): domain Eukaryota; kingdom Metazoa; phylum Chordata; class Actinopteri; order Cypriniformes; family Cyprinidae; genus Ptychobarbus; species Ptychobarbus kaznakovi. Next base: position 27,018,040 of record CM049802.1, on the reverse strand, counting down.
CTGCTGGAAATGGCCTCTCGATCTCCTCTCCTGACGAGCTCTTGTCCGAAGGTCAAACACCAAGCAGTGCCAGCCATCTTGGAGACTCTTCCAGAGATCGTTCCATCACCTGCCCCAGAGCCGCCCAAGACCACTGGAAGACGCCAGTCGACCAACACCCCTCACAAACATCACATACACCACATATCCAAGGCAAAACAAACCACTCATCACACCCACAACCCCACCCACAAGACCGCCTAATCCTCTCCAATACCTCATCACAGCCACAGTTCAAGACGGAAAGACTCCAAAAACAGATACCCAAAATTCAGTTCTCTGCGCTGAGCAATTGGATCAGCAATGTCCTGTGATGGTGCATGTTAATGCATTTCTTGGATTATTTGAATGTGAAATTGATTGATTCATCCATCTAGTTTTGGTTGTGACTTCAAACAAACAGGAAACATTCCCAGAAAGACTTCCAGGTTTATGAAACTGGCGGCTGTATTATTCTTCTGTAGAGGAATACCATCTCATACCAACTCTGCAACCTGGAGAGCAAATAAGAAGTATGGACTTCTGTTAACAGATTAATGACTGGAAAACTTTAAGTGTTTCCATATAGACGAGCACAAATGTCTCAAGAGTGAACTGCAGAGCAATTACCTTTAAGACAATTGTCAATATTAACAGTGAGTTCCAAAATGAGTTTCACCAGAACAGCAATAATGGAACAAGAACACTCGTCCTCGATGTGGACATGATCTCTGGGATCCATTTCTCTGGCCTCTTTTAAGTCTCATTGGGGATGCATTGGTCAACAATAAGCAAATAACCAATCTTCTTTATGCAAAAAATAAGAGCATGCCTGGAGAATATAGCTCACAGTCATTCTTTATCCATCATAGGGCTGCACAATGAATTGCATTATAATCATGATCATGGTTTCTGCCCCTCCCGAATTTTTGAAAATTGCCCCTCTTCGAAAATATCTGCGATATTTGCCCACTGTAATTTGTCCTGAAAACCTTTGATTAATTTGTCATTTGCGTTACCAGATGTCAAGAGTTTAAATCCCCCCAATCCTAGCTCTTTTCATGAACTGATACTTTTTCTGACTAGTGGTTTACTTGATCAGTGTGGCCAACTTAGCGACTTTGTCACTAGCTTTGTCAACTTTTCAGACCTTATAAGCAACTTTTTTTTTTTATGTAAAGATGCATTTCTATTACAGATTTTGCACAAATCTTTTGCAATGTTTTATAAATGTCGATAAAAAACTTTTGTGAAATTACGTTTTTGACCAATGTTATGTGACTAAAACATAATTTATTGCTCTCGCAATTAGTTATGGTGGCGGATGTTGATAGTTTTATGTATATCGTAGCCACCACACTAGTCTTTATTTTAGGAAACAGAGGCGTTATCTTTAGCAAAGCATCGTGGATCCGAGCCTCTTCTGGAATGCTTCTGAAACATGCTGTGGCACGACTGGTATAAACATGAGCATTGACTAAAATGGCCGTGATCAGCTCATGGCCGTCTCAGAGCCGTAACGCGCCACAGGTGTGTGCAGTGGAAATAAGGGGTTATTCAAGTTATTTAATGGCAAGGAATGCCCTTTATGCTTAACATGAAAAACCACCTCATGCGAGCGTATAACATTTTTGCTATACATGGGAGTTTTTGCAAAGTTTCCATTGAGCGTATTTTCAATTAGCAATTTCAGTTTGCGCGATTTGAAGTGTTAGCTACTTTCCGAGACTACTTTCAATTGAAAATAATGGGCAACACTAATCTTCCCAACTAGGCAACCATTCACACACGCTTTCTCTGCGTTATGGAAAAAGCACTTTTGAGCTGAAAACATCGGTTTAGCGATCTCTTTTGATATTCTGCTCAAATAAAAGTTGTTTTCTTTCACGCGGTCATTTGTGCTGTTTGCAGCAACTAAATCTGCAAGAAAACCATGTGAGTTGACATTCTCTTAATTATTACTAAATGAAAGTGCAATAATTCTGATTAAATGAAAAAAAATTACAATTGTCGGGATTATATTTTTGAGCAAAATAATCACGATAAACCATTTCACCATTATAATGCAGCCCTGATCCATCATGTTGAGCAAGACTCTTCTCACCAGTAATTAATTATTTTCCCAAAAGATTTCAGCATGATTTTGTAACATTGTCTTTGAACATGGTATTAAGTGTGCACAAGTACCTGCTAATGTGGATGAGATGAAGCCTCCGAGTTCCCTGATCACCGTGTTGAAGATCTAGTTCAAAAGTTAACTGGTTAATCTGAGTGTTTCTCTCTAAACCTTAAATCACGTCTGCTGTTCTTCACGTTGCATTCCTAACCCACTGCTGTCTATCAGTAATTAGTAAAATAACAGCCTTAATGCACTAACTCTCAACACAGCAATGCTATAATGTTTTAGTTATTCATCTTTGGACTCATGTGCTACTGTGTGCGTGGACACTTTGTGTTCGATTGGGAATGGGAATGCGGGTGTTGTATTGTTATCCAGGTTTTGACTTAATATGCAAACTGAATGTTATTTATGAATGCTGAAATTGATCCTCTGTTTCTCAAGACCACTGCAACATTTGCACAAACAAATACAAAGTACTAACAGGCTAGTCTGGAGTTTGTCATGCATTCTGTTGCCTCAAAAACGTCAGACGTGGTGCACATACATTTTTTTTAGTGTGCTTCTGAGTACCAGAATATGTGTTATAGGAAATTTCACTTGGCAATTCTGATATTCAGGATTTATGGATTTAAAAGTGTACTATAGCTATGATCAGAACAGAACACTAGCCATACTCTAACCCCTGTGAAAAAGAGGTACATTTTGGCATACTTTTAAAAATAAATATACACTAAATACAGACCAAATGTTGTCTTGAGACAATTATAGGCTACATTTATAAATGTATTATATTTTAAATTTATATAAAATGTGATTAGCTGAACTTTATACGTTTTTTGACACGCACATATAGGACACGCATCATGTAATTTCACAATTCTGGTCATTGAAATATTGTGTATTGCAGAATGTATTGAAAAGTACGGTGGCCGAGAGAGCTCAACGCGCTGCAACTTCAGAAAACACATGCAAATAGAAAAATCACCAGCAAATCAAGAAAACATTTTCATCAGTTTGACAGCAGATGGTACAAATGCTCACAACACAAACAAATAAAGAAACACGCTGCAAATGCTCACAACACAACCAATTACATTTTATTTGCAGCGCGTTTCTTTTTTGGTTGTGTTGTGAGCATTTGCAGCGTGTGTGTTGTCAAATTGACGAAAGTGTTTTCTTAATTTGCAGGTGTTCTTTTTTTGGTTGTGTTGTTAGCATTTGCAGCGCGTGCATTGTAAAATTGAGGAAGTTGTTTCCTTAATTTGCATGTGTTTTCTGAAGTTGCAGCGCGTTGATCTCTCTCGGCCACCGTAGAAAAGCCTATAAAACATTTACATTTATTCATTTAGCAGACGCTTTTTATCCAAAGCGACTTACAATTGAGGAATACAGTAAGCGATACATTATAACGAGGCAAACAGACACAGGAAGTGATTGTAATACAAATGTCTAGGCAAATTCTAGCCAGACAGTGAGAGGTTAAGGGAAAGAGAGCAAAGTTAAGGAAAGAGAGCGAAGGATTTTTTTTTTTAAAAGTTAAAGACAAGTGATGACGGAAGAGTTGAGTTTTCAGGTGTCGCTTGAAAATTGTCAGGGACTCAGCGTTCCAGATGGGGGTGGGAAGTTCATTCCACCAGCCAGGAACGGTGAATGAAAACGATCTGGAAAGTGATTTTGTGCCTCTCTGTGATGGCACCACGAAGCGACGCTCGCTCGCAGATCTCAGACTTCTTGAGGGGATGTAGATTGTCATAAGGGAGTGAAGTAGGCGGGTGCTGAGCCTGTGGCTGTTCTATATGCAAGCATCAGTGTCTTGAAATTGATGCAACCGGGAGCCAGTGCAGGGAGACAAAGAGAGGTGTAACATGGGCCCTTTTGGGTTCGCTGAAGACCAGTCATGCCGCTGCATTCTGAATCATCTGTAGAGGTTTGATTGTGTTTGATGGAAGTCCAGCTAGAAGAGCATTGCAGTAGTCCAGTCTAGAAATGACAAGGGCCTTGACAAGAAGTTGTGCAGCATGCTGTGTCAGAAAGGGCCTGATCTTTCTGATTTTGTGCAATGCAAACCTGCAATATTGAGCAGTTTTTGCAAATTGGTCTTTGAAAGTAAGCTGGTCATCAAAAATTACACCAATATTTCAGACTGAACTTGATGGGGTAATTGTAGAAGAACCTAGCTGGATGGTGAAATCATGCTGTAACCAATCAGATGTTCACGGAGAACATCAGATAACCAGGGGTTAGAAGGGGCAGCACGTGCTGGCCTGGAGGAGAGAGGACATATATGGTACTAAACTAAAATATATGTTAAAGGATTAGTTCACTTTCAAATTTAAATTTCCTTATAATTTACTTACCCCCATCTCATCCAATATGTTTACGTATTTCTTTCTTCAGTCGAAAAGAGATTAAGGTTTTTTATTAAAACATTACAGGATTTGCACCCACTGAACTTCAATGGACTCCAAATAGTTGAAGGTCAAAATTACAGTTTTAGTACAGCTTCAAAGGGCTATAAACGATACCAGATGATGAACAAGGGTTGCATTTGGGGCAGTCGTGGCCTAATGGATAGAGCGTTGGACTTGTAATCCGAGGTTGTGGGTTCGAATCTCAGCTACGGCAGAAATTTTCCACGACTGAGGTGAGACTCTTGAACAAGGCACCGAACCCTCAACTGCTCCCGGGCGCCGCAGCGCTGGCTGCCCACTGCTCCAGGTGTGTGTGCACTTGGATGGGTTAAATGCAGAGCACAAATTTCACTGCTGGTTATACTTTGTATAATTGTGTATGTGACAAATAAATATATTTTCTTCTTCATCTAGTGAAAGCGGTCATTAAAAAAATGATGTGCTTTTTAAACACAAATGCTCGCCTGTTTTCGATGCGCGTCCCAGACTTTACGTTGAAAAGGTCATGCTTGAAGTAGGCTCCATCTCATCTTCTCCTCCAAGTTTAAAATCGTCCGACATCGTTGTTTTACCTTGTAAACTCGTTGAGTTGTAACTCCCTTTTTTTGTAAACAATGTTTGACTTAGTATTTGCTTGTTCAACTTGTAAACACTGACTCGGTACATCCGCCTAGGTCAAGCGTAACCTTTTCAATGTAATTACTTATTACGTGAAGCATGCATCGCAGAATAGAGCAAGAATAAAATAAAAATCCTGGAATGTTTTCATTAAAAACCTTAATTTATTTTCGACTGAAGAAATAAATACATAAACATCTTGAATGACATGGGAGTGAATTATCATAACATTTTCACTTTAATAATCCTTTAACTAATCCTTTAATGAAAAAATCATGAACTTAAATATATTTGTAATTACACATGAAAAATATGCAATATAGGGCATTTAAATGTAATACACATTAATATTAACAATAAATGTAATATTAAATAAAACTTCAATACAAATTATAATCAAGTACTTCACATGTGCTTTAGTATGTTAGTCAACACAAAGTAAGCGCACTATTGAACACTTAACAAAAGTTTATTAAAATGTGATAAAACATAACACTTTTAATTTCGATAATAACTTCTAGTTGTCAAATAAAAAAGGGTCAAGAAAGGGACAAAAAAAAATAAAAAATAAATACAAGCAACATTTCTCTAATATTTACCAGTGATTGATCCTTTTAAGAGTGCTCTTTCTTAACATGAACTCGACTCATATTTCAACCTAGGATCTTGTACGCCACTAGATGGCGCTAGTATCTACTTAAATCCAGCCGGAGAATTTGGATTTAGTTCATGACGCCTGAGTGTCAAGAACACAGTTTGATCCATGCAACATCTCTGGAGACTATTCTGTTGGAATGCATACTGAAATTGTTATTTATAGTTGCCATGTTTGCTTACCAAATATTGATTAATATCATTAAATCGCTGCATATAAAAAGAAAAGAAAAGCCTCCCTAACTAATAGTTCCTAAAATCATTAAATGTTTTATTAGCTTCTTCTGGAACTGATCTGAGACATTTTCATGTTTTTCAGTGTACCCACAGATCTGATATACTGCGTTTGGAAAAGTGTTTTACTTAGGCTATTAGGCCTATGTTACACCCCCTCCCGGGTCCATACCACCACAACTCGTTCGTGTTTCAAGCGGGTCTCAAACCCAGGATTCCGGTGCGGGAGGCGGGCGCTCTAACAAGGAACGCCAAAGGCTACAGCCTCTAGCGTCAGTCGCTAGAACGCCTCTTTTTGAGGTCAGGAGAGTGAGGTTTACACACAGCCCTTACTGGCATACATCCGTTACACCTACTCACACAACAGCATAGATATGCTTCTCCAGAAATGAATATGTATGCAGTTTACAGATTTTCTGTATAGAACACGCACGCACAAGACCTTCTACGTCTGACAGAATAACGAATGCAATGCACTCGACCAGTTCCAGTGTGATACATTTACTAGGAGCAATTACGTGATTTTTAGCACTCTGTCTGACTCATTATTTGATCTTACCACCCGACGTTAAGATTAATTGGATTAATAACTGTTTTCATTCTTCTTTGAATTAAGCACGTAATGAGGTCATGTGATGATACAACAGTGTCTTTTCAATCAATGTTGCATTAAATTTTAAATAAGCAGCATTTCATGTATATTCTGTTCCATTCTGAACACAGCCACCGCATGATAATCACCAGTGTTGGGAAGGTTACTTTGGAAATGTAATAGGTTACAGATTACAAGTTACCCTACTTAAAATGTAATAAGTAGTGTAACTTTTCAATTACTTTATAAAAGTAAAGTAACTGATTACATTTGATTACTTTTTGATTACTTTTCTAAATTTCTAATGTTTTCAACTGTCAATCATTTTTAAACATGTAAACCAGGCAGGGTTAACCTTACAGTAGTGCTCAACACTGACTACTGTCAGACTTTCCAAATCCTTCATCACTTGAATTAAGATGATAATATTATAATTTTAAAGGAGACAGTGGATGCAAAATATCTTCATTTGCATATAAATATGTCTTTGCAGTGTGGACACAATCACCCTACAATGGTAAAAATGAACTCCTTTTTCAATCCCCCCAAAGCCTAAACAGTCTCAATTATCAAGCCATTTTGATTTTGTAGTGAATAACCAGCACTCTCTCCGTCCTCAATACCACGACTTAAGTGAGACCCTTGTGCAAGGCACCGAATCCCCAACTGCTCCCCGGGCGCCGCAGCATAAAAGGCTGCCCACTGCTCCGGGTGTGTGTTTGTGTGTGTGTGTGTGTTCACGGTGTGTGTTTGTGCACTTGGATGGGTTAAATGCAGAGCACAAATTCTGAGTATGGGTCACCATACTTGGCCACACATCACTTCACTTTCACTAAATTAGTTTATTTCTGGCTGCGTAAATCATTTTACTCCAGACTGCTTTCTGAATGAGAGACAATTCAAGGCAAGTTTTGTTAAAAAGTTAAAACTAAAGGATGGATTAGCAACCATTGTTCGTGATCCAGCTACACATCCAGAAGAAGTAAGTTTGACACTTTATATTTTTTTATGATTATCTGCAAATCGCCTTTGCTCTTCCACAGAAGAGAGTGGCGGGGTGAGCAGAGCTCATTGACATGTAAAGAGATATGCACCGAAACGAGTCGCTGTGTTCTTTTACACGCCCACCGAGACCATTTCAAGATTACACAAAATAATCATACCAACTTGTGGAAAACAGGCATCCGATGTCCCCTTTGAAGCACAGCCACCTCAAAATCAGACTTACTTCAAAATCATTATGAGGTTAAATACAGATTTAAAATCATAAGAAATATTTTAATAGCTATGATACTGATTTTGAAATCAAATATTTGCATAGCTATGACAGGAAACACTGGAATCTAATGATGCCTTAGAAAAAAACTGTTTATCTTAAAAAAACATATACATAAACCCATATAGGAAATTTAAGACGTATTGGATAAGCATGTTATAGACTTCTGAAACATTGGTATTTCATATTTTAGAGCAGTCACTGCAATTTATGAAATAAATAAATAAAATCTTTATGTGGGAGTGTGTGTGAAAAAATCAGATGTAACCCTCTTTGTAATCCTTAACATTTTCATAAGTAACTAATTTAATTACACATCTTTTCTTAGTAACTGTAACTAATTACAATTACTTTTATTTTGTAATTAAATTACGTAATTCCGTTACATGTAACTAGTTACTCCCCAACACTGATAATCACACAGCGAGCTTTGCAACACTGTAAACACATTTTTTTCAATTATATCATCAATGAAACTGTAGCGCAAACTGTAGCCCAAAACCAATACCCACTGGAAAGCAGCAATAGCTGTCAGAAAAACAAGTCCTTAGTCATGCATGCAGGTTATTCAAGCATATTATTGTTACGTAAGGACTCACAGACACAAAGGGAGATGTTAATGGTGACGTTTTAATGACAGTACTGAATGAACAGCAGGAAGCAGGTGAGTAACGGGTGTGTAGATACTTTGGAGGATGAAGAGCAGATCAGACGGATGGTATCGCTACAGGTCCAGGAGATCGTGGATGGGGACAGACGCGGGATTCTCAGGACTGGAACAGGAGGATGATATGGAGAGGAGGAGGACAGAGGACGAGGAGAACACACTGAGGAAGACACAGAAGGTAAGTGTATATATTTTCGTACAATAACAATAGAATGGATAGGTGCTAGAGTCCAACTGTGTCGAAACGAGACTGGACACTGAAGTGATCTGGTGCTGGTGTTTATGAAGGCTGAGTGCTGAGTGAATGACTTGCAGGTGATGATGATTAATACTCGGGTGAGTTGGTGCGCTGTGATTGGCTGGGTTGGGGAACCGGCTGTTCTGTGTCAATTATCATGTGATTTGAGTTGTTCATGCTTTAGGCATGTTGGCCAGCCCCAATTTGTTCACTGCATTTGATTGAAATTAAATTAAATCAAAGATGGCAATGCATTAAGCAACTGCAGCTATTTTTTTTGAAGAGACAACACCATGCAGCTATAGTTTTAAAGAGATTATTGAGCTCTACGGGAGATTATCAGAAAGTTAACTCTCTGGTTGTGATCAGAATAAAACTAGTATACTGCTAGTATACCACACAGTATAGGGCAAAAAAGGGGCAAGATCCCCCACAAATTTATTCTCAACCACAGACGGCACAGAATCTCATATCAGCACATTTGATGAGCAGCTATGCTATTTTTTATGTCGTCATTTCATCTGAATATCAACATTTGTGAGACTTAGTCATTTTAAGCTGTTTTGAGGTTAATTAGTTTAATTTTATGAGTCTGCAAAATATTGATCTATGACATTGTATTATGTCAAAGTTTTTATCAAATATTGAAAAGCAAAGTTTTTTTTGTCTATTTGCTGATAAAGGATTTGTGGGCATGCACATGCTTTGGAAGAAAAATACAGTTTTATTTCTAAGTAAAAATATAAAATTAGACCCTTCTGGTAAAATACCCTCCCAAGTTACTTCTCACCCTAGGTAGGGGCCATCTTACCCTCCTTAACTGTACCTTTTATGCTATATGAGAACTAAATGATTAGATGTTTATTTCCCGTGACACATTGGCTGATGCATCATCATTATACACATGCTGAACTTATATGTTACAATGTTGTTACTTATGTTGTTACTTGTTATATATGTTACTTATATGTTACAATTTAAAAGTAAATGCACATTGTTCTCAATTAATATCCTCCCCAATCTTAACCTATAGCTACTCCTGCTGTATAACATGATATTTAAATTTAAGCAGGCTGAAATTAATTTCAAGCAGGCTGCACACTGTCACAGGACGGTGAGAGAAGGCACTGAGGAAGAATAACGTCTGGGTCCAAATGCAGGAAAATACTTTAATAAACAACAAAAAGGCCAACAAGGCAAAAAACAAAGCAGGTAGACGACTGGGACACAGAAAATGGCACACAGTGCATGTGTCCCTAGCGTGAGAAAAAAAATTTGACAAAATACATACATGCACAATTCCAACAGGCAGAGTAGCGGGAGTGAGGTGTATAAATAGTCCATGATGACAGAGAACAGCTGGGAGTGTGATGAGTGACATTTGTGTGGAGTTTAGGGAAATGAGTGCAGGAGGAAGGGAGATGGCAACCTCTGGTGGTGAGAGGGCGAATGGATTCATGACATGAACTCCCCTTTAAGGAACGGCTTCCAGATTTTCCCAAGCGCCCAACAAGGAGAACGGCAGAGCAGAGGTAGGGATGGGGGGGCAGGCCCATGCAGAGGAAGAGGGCCTGGAAATAGAGGCAGACACGGGTGCCGCCGGCAGAGCAGGAGGACCGTGAGCAGACACCGCCGCCTCAGGAGCTTTGTGTGCGGACTCTGTGGGCTCCCAGACCGGAGCGGGCTCTGGAGCGGACTCTGTGGGCTCACGGAACGGAGTGAGCTCTGGAGCTGACTCTGTGGGCTCACGGAATGGAGCGGACTCCGGAGTGGACTCTGTGGGCTCACGGAACGGAGCGGGCTCTGGAGCGGACTCTGTGGGCTCACGGAACGGAGCGGGCTCCGGAGCTAACTCCACCCTGAAGGCTGAGCCGCTTAAATTCAGAGCCAGGATGATGTAGTCCTCCAGCGAATCATCGGGGACCCAGTAAAGCATCCAGGATTTTAAGGGCTTGGCCAAGCCTCCCAGAAGATGATCATAAGGCTGGTCTTTTCCGAAGCCGACTGGCGAGCCACTCCCATGAAGTCCCTGGCATAATCCTCAATTTTCCAGTCTCCCTGGCGGAGGACCGGAAGCTGAGAAGCTTCCCTGCTTGACCCATTCTTGCTGTTGGAATTCTGTCACGGGACGGTGAAAGAAGGCACCAATGAAGAATAAGGTCTAGGTCCAAATGCACAAAACTACTTTAATAAACAACAAAAGGGCCAACAAGGCAAAAAAAACAAAGCAGGTAGATGACTGGGACATAGAAAACGGCACACAGTGCATGTGTCCCCAGCGTGAGAAAAACAACGTGGCAAAATACATAAATGCACAATTCCAACAGGCAGAGTAGCAGGAGTGAGGTGTATAAATAGTCCATGATGATAGAGAACAGTTGGGAGTGTGATGAGTGACGTGTGTGGAGTTCAGAGCATGTGAGCGAATGTTCCGCTAATGTTCCGCTCATGCTCACCGGTAAACCAAATCCCGCTCAGATCACGCTCTGACATTAAATGTCTCCAGTAGGCCTATTTTTTTCCCTGTTTATAATGAAATTACTCAATACATGTCTCAATTAAAGCAGTAGTCCGATAAGTAACGGTTATATTTCAGCGTGATGTTATTAATTTAAATGTATTAAATTACAATTATTAATTTAAAAACATGTTTTGTTTTTGAAGCCACTTAGCAAACTTTCTTAAAAAAATTTAATAACTGAAAAAGTATACGTTTCCATTAAAACGCAGCTTCAGTTATTGTGCAAACATTCAAAACACGCACACAAGATGAAATGCAGATATAGAATTTCACAAAATACACCTTGCCTATCAGGCTAATGAAAACACACACAAGATGAAATGCACTTAATTAATTATTTAGTTGCGCAAATAAAAGAAACACACTTTCTAAAATTAAAATAAACCAAAACTGCAGGGAAATGCAGTCTAACAAACCGCCTTTCAATCTTTTAGAATAGATTGTAGAAAACAATATTTTAGGATTTTAGAACTTGGTTTTAGAAACACTACCGTAGACAAACTATTGCTTAGCCCAGGGGTCGGAAACCCGCGGCTCGCGAGCCGCATGCGGCTTCATTCCTCTGCGGTGGCTCCCTGTAGCGTGGGTGTACAATATGCAGGGGAGGTGGTCCCCCCGACTTTTAATACAACCTAAACTCTTCCCCTGCACTTTTTCTCGGTCAAGTGTGTTAAAGTAGATGTTTTCAAGGGCCAATGTGAGTAAATATAGATTTAAATTAAAAGAGAAAAGATAGTAACGTCGTTTTGGATGCGTTTTATCCGTATCCAAAACTATGTCAAACATCACGGAGCGCAGTATGTTTCATTCATTCTCGAAGCCAGAGGGCGCTCTCGTGCAGAAAGTCCAAAACGGACTCAGAAAGGTAATAGTAACTTTTTACAGGCATCCTGCTATCGCTGTAGCTAAGCTGAATGACAAGCTTAAAACTTAACTGATGAAACCTGAAGATGATATGGTTTATGTGTTTTTCAAGTCTTCTCCAGTAATACATATGAATGATACAGCATTAATTGACAGCATTAATTACAGTACAGAAGCTATAAAATGTGACCCTGGACCACAAAACCAGTCTTCAGTGTCAATTTTTCGAAATTTAGATTTACACTTAATCTGAAAGCTGAATAAATAAGCTTTCCATTGATGTGTGGTTTGTTAGGAGATACAACTATTTGAAAATCTGGAAACTGAGGGTGCAAAAAATTCTAAATAGTTTTTAAAATTTACATTTACATTTAGTCATTTTTCAGACACTTTTATCCAAAGCGACTTACAATTGGGGAATACATAAAGCCATTAATCTTGAAGAGGCAAACAGACAGAGGAAGTGCCATAACACCAAGTCTCAGGCATTGTTCAAATAAGTTTTACGGTACAAAATATCTTCATGGAACATGATCTTTACTTAATATCCTAATGATTTTTGGCATAAAAAAATAAAATTGATAATTTTGACCCATACAATGTATTTTTGGCTATTGCTACACTTAAGACTGGTTTTGTGGTCCAGGGTCACATATATTTTATTCCTTATTCTGTGATAAAAATGGAAAAAGTGTTTGCAGTATATACTGATTGTACACTCATAACCATAAAATTGTCATTAGTAAAATATTTATAAAAAATAAGAATACAAATTATTGGTTATTGTCCTGCAGTATATTTTATTTCTGAGCCAACTAAAAGTAAGAGATATATATATTTTTTGTCAATTATACATGCATAAATATTATAATACTTATTTATTATTATTACTACATTTTACATTTATGTCCCCCTCACTTCTGAAATGATTGCTACTCCTCTGCCCTGTAACATCTGAATATAAAACTTTAGCTATATGCCGTGTTATCTTTATTTGAGCATCAAATATTTTGTGGCTCCATTTGAATTTTATTGTAGGAAAGGGGCGAAAATGGCTCTTTTGGCGTTGAAGGTTGCAGACCCTTGGCTTAGCCTATTCCACAGATTCTGGAATTAGCAAATTACCAAAGGGCATTTTGGGCTAAGCAAGCGGCACTGAGCATATTGAGCGAGCTCTGCTCGCGCTCCACTCTGCTCACATGCTCTGGTGGAGTTTAGGGAAATTAGTCCAGGAGGGAGGGAGACCTCTGGTGGTGAGAGGGTGAAACACAGAGCCTGGACTCATGATACACACAGCAGTGAAGTTACGTTCTTGAGCCAGAGTTTTAAAACAAACGATAATTAAATATGTTAAATAATACAAATATCTTTGATGTATTTAATCTTGTTTTATTAACCTGCAACCTACTGAACTTCAATAATCTGATTCAACTATACTAATAAACAAAAAGGTTTTTACTTAAGCATAACATTTGTTTTTCATTTTGTTTTGTGATTCAGAAGAAAGTTTTTAACTTCCTTCAACTGCATCTTTTTCTTCATGCAATCCAGTATGGCAGCACAGCTAAAACGTTTGATTGAGCTTTTTGAATTTACTTTTTAATATAAAAAAACAAGCAAGCCCAGATTAGATGAAAAAAAGTAATGCAATAGTAACGTGACACATTACTTTCCATAAAAAAGTAACTATAATGCAATTAGTTACTTTTCAGGGAGTAACACATTAATTGTAATGCATTACTATAAAGTAACTTCCCCCAACACTGCGTGTTGCTGTCTGTGGCGTTGGTCTGGCTCTGGTTTTTGCCAACGGCATGCTCAGTCGCCGTTTGTCAGATTGTGAAATATCTGATAAATTACATTTAATCTGGTGATTGTCGCTGTCTGTCGGTGCAGTGTGGATTAGATCCGCCTGCCCAGTTCTGTGAAACAAAAACAGCATGCATTGTTGCAAAAATAGTGGACACGTTGAAATCAAGTAACCATAGTGTAGTTCATTCAACCTGTGTTTAGCCTTTTACATTTAAGCCCCGCCCATATCCGATTCTATTCGTATACTAAAACAGACAATTTTGTCATCGCAACATATACAGAAACATGTACAGCTAATGGCGCACCTCTACTGGAGTTCACATGTGCAAATGTTTTAATTTTTCTAATTAACCAGATATTATTTAATTCTAGAAATATTTTCCTTACACGATGCTCCAGCAAAGCCAATAGTATCGTGAAGAACCCCACCCATGCGTCCCACAGTCTCTTCCAGCTCCTACCATCAGGAAGACGCTACCGGAGCATCAGAGCCCGCTCCGCCAGACTGCACAACAGCTTTTTCCCCCAGGCCGTGAGAGCCCTGAACTCAAATCAGCCCGCTCCTCTCTGAAACCCCATACAAATCCCCTACCTCCTGAAACATGGACCCCCCCCCCCAACCTTACCACATCACAGAAAAAATTTTTTTTTTTTTTTTGTGCAATTCAAAGTGTGCTACACACAGGTGAGTGGGCCTGTACAAACCACCTGTAGTAACACACTCTCCTCTATTCGCACTAGACACTTCACACACTACTGTGTGTACATATTCCCATAAATGACTCTGTAATATATGTATGTTTACATGCTCATGCACTACAAATCACCTTACACTGTTCCCCAGCCAGCTGCTTGAATGTTTCTCTTTTTGCACATGTACAGTATTTGTGAGGTATTTGCACAGTTTGTATTTTTTAGTTTATGTATAGGTAACCTATATTTATAGCATATGTATAGTCAAATCTGACAGTAGGTTAGTTGTGTATAGGTTTATACTGTTTTACTTCATTGTTGTATGTCTGTATTCATGTAGCACCGTGGTCCTGTGAGGCACGACCTTTCATTCCACTGTATGTCCACACATGTAGCCGAATGACAATAAAGCTCAACTTGACTTGACTTGAAATAGAAGTTCAAGACAGCCGTTCTGCATTGTGGGCTAGATAATTCAGTGCAGTGTGTGTGTGGCTCTTGTTTGCATTAGTAGCTAACAAGCAGTGCTGCATAGTAATTGTAGTAAACTGATTGCATGTAATCTGGATTACGTAATCAGATTCCAAAAATGTCGTATTTGTAATTAGATTACATCACATTTTAAAATGCTCATAATCTGATTAGTTACTTTTTTATTGATTAAAACAATTATACCGTGTGTCATATTGAGTACAGTGAGTATTCACTATGTTGAATGGCCATATAATGAATGCCATATAAATTAATTTGCTATTCTCGCTTCTGAATTTGGGGACAAAAGCACGTCTCACTCACTTATACCTTGTATGAGACACATAATTATGCAATTTAAAAAAAAATATTAAAATCCTGGAAGACTTTGACCATGTCATTGCTGTTGGTGTTCAATTGAATTGTTTTTTTAAGACATTTTAATTTTACTATTGCTGATTATACATGAACAAGTCCAAAAAGTAATCCAGAAGTAGTCAGAATGCATTTTGTAATCTGGATTACAGTACAATATACTACAATTTCTGTCAGGACCACCATCGTCAAAGATTATTGAAAATTAGCATTCAGTTTGGATATGGTTCTGTTCTGGGCAAGAACTCTCTGTGCATCCATGTAGCCTATAGCGAGTTGGGGATGGAGGAGGGTAATTAGCTATTGAGCAATGCAAAAACTGCTGATAATACTGAGGGACTTTATATATTGATGCTTAGATAGGTGTCGTATTCCTATAGCTAGCTGGGGATCAGCTGAGAGTCAGCTGATGCGAGCTTAACTAACGTGACCTGCCAGAACTAGCGATACGCTTGATTTTCATCATGTAGTTTGTAATCAGTAGACTACAGTTTGTAAGTAATCCACCCAGCATTGCTAACATGGACCTGCAATAAAATCTCAACCTTCTCTCCTCTCCACATGCCATTAATTCGCCTGCTGTTTGTTAGCTTAGATGAGGGACAACGGAAGAGGATAAAAGCAACTCTGAAGCATTTATGAGCTCTTTAGAAAAAATAAATAAGGCTTTGGAGAGCAGCCAGGCGGGGGGTTGAACTCGTGTGGCTGGCTGGTATGAGATGAGAAAGGATATCCCATGTCTGGGGCACATGAGAGGCACCTTTGTCTGGGAAACGGAGCTCCGGGTCACAGCTTTTCAACACAATTTACTCTACGCTCCTCGACAAAGCTCATGTTACTCCACTCTTGCCCGAGCATGTTTCAAATAATCGATAAAAAACAATGTACGCTTTTGATGTGAGATAAAGTGTCTTAAAGTAGCAAGTGCTAGTCTGAGAAGATGAAATGGAGGCGGTGTGTTCAGTATGTCAGTAATAAGCACACATCAGGTAGGAATGGTTCTGCTTGTTTATGGGGTGGGTTCTGGTCTCAGAGGGCCAGTGAAACAGTCACATGTATATGGGGTTTGTTTGGAGATGTGGTACATTACAGTATATCTCTGGGGCTGGGCAGTGTGTGAACTGTCTAGTGAAAGCAGAGACACAAACTGTGTGGAAGTGTGTGTCACGGACGTCTAAGGGCTGGAATACACTGCACGACTTAAAATCTGAACAGATTTAAAAAAAAACTAGGCATCATACACTTACCGACTTTATAAATGGTGACAAAGGAAAACTGGGCATCATACACTACGTGTCTGAAGATCATACACTTCCAGACTTTAAGGTTATTCCGATCACAACGAACTCACGCAGAAATGTGCGCCTTGTTGCTAGGAAACGCATGACAAATGAAAACATATGTGTTCTACAATCGGCTGAAAATATCAAACATGTTTGATATATTCCGACTGGATAGAATCAAAGTCTGAAGCTAAAAAATCGGAGTCTGTGGCCACAATACACTACGAGATTTTCTGTGGAATCTTTCAGCTGTAATTTGCAGACTGGCTGTGACTTTCCTCAACTAGTGTCAACTTGTTCAGACTGTAAAATCGGGGGGAAATCAGGGCAAAAATCGTGTAGTGAATTCCAGGCTTTAGTATTCAGAATTCCCACGCTCACTGAAAACATTGAAAAATCAGGGAATTTTTTAAATGTGATTATTGTGAGTAAATCATGGAAATTAAAATACTTCTGTCTGTCTGTGTGTGATTCATTAGATGGAAAATGTTACTAACTAACTACTATCCTTTATGATTAAGCTCAGATGAGCTTTATTTGTCACATACACAATTATACAGAGTATAACCAGCAGTGAAATGTGTTCTCTGCATTTAACCCATCCAAGTGCACACACACTTGGAGCAGTGAGCAACCGACACTGCAGTTGGTGCCTTGCTCAAGGGTTTCACCTCAGTCGTGGACAATTGCTGCCGGAGCCGAGATTCGAACCCACAACCTCGGGTTACAAGTCCAACGCTCTATCCACTAGGCCACGACTACAGAGCAGGGGTTTTCTGACAGTCAGCCAAACCCCATAGATGTTAAATATTTACTTGAAGTCTGATGTTGGCTAATGATCAAATACCACGCAGGTAAATGGAAAAAATATTTTATAATTTTTGCAGTTAATGTTTTATTTTAATTGTATTTATTTAAAAATAGTTTATATACATGGCTCAACAACTTAGGGTTAGGGTTAGAGTTGCAAGTAGTTATAAGTAATCTTGCGTTACTTGGTAATGCATTACCCCCAACACTGAAATTACTGAGACACTCCGTAATTCTAATTAGGCATTAATTCTAATTATCAAAATGTTAGAACAGTAGTTTAAAATGATGGGATAGTATCAATCTTACCAGGACAAAATCTCCCTGGATCAGTCTTTGAGCATTTTTCACTGGAATATTTGCTGCAAAGCTGCTCAAGCTCCATTCAGTTGAATGGAAACTGCAATAGCATTTTTTATAAATCATTCCACAGATGCTCAATTTGAGGATCTGTACTTAAACAGGACTGTTCCAGGTCACTAACGTGATGTTTTTAAAACATCACGGGTCACTGTACTGTTGGAAAACGAATCATCTTCCAGGTCCCAGTGCTCCTGTGGAATTCTGCTGATTTTTATTGGATTTTTCTGCACTTAGCTTCATCCATTCTTTCTTCTTTATAAGTTTCCCAGTTCCTGTCACAGAGAGGATTCCCAAAGCATGACGCTGTCACCACCATCCATCACTGTGCCGGTCATGCTTTTTGCTAATGCATTTTTGGTTCTGCAAACTTCAGAGTTTCTGCAGACCTCTTGAAGGCCACTCTTCTATGGCTCTTCATGTCTGGAAGATCAGCTCCAAGCAAATTCACAGTTGTTCCACATTTTTTCATCGTTTTATGACAGATTTCACCTGCTTCACCTATCATTGACCTTGACTGGTATTTTCCAATAATCTTATCTTGGAGCAGCGCTGTGTGTTCTTTGTTGGAAATGCTGCCCGAATGCTCCCAGATGCACGTCTGTTTACTCTGAAATCATGTGAAACACTTCAACAACACTGAGGTGAGAAGACTGGCAGTGCTGTCCATCTATTACGACTCCATGACGTTTGACCCTGATCCTCAAACAGAGATCAAGCTCTTCATATGCTGGACTGGAATTATTTCAGTCTAACCTAATATTCATGCAAAGAGTCCCCCTGATCATCCATTTGTGGCTCCAGCTTTAGTTCACTTGGTTTATGAGTGAAGCAACAGAAGCTCAAAGTGCAGGATTTTAAGTTAAAAGTATACGAGAGACGGGCGTTGCTGAAGTTAAAAAGGTTAGATCTCAAAAGTTAACAAAGCAGTGTGAATACGTGAAGGAAAGGCTCATTGCATGAGTTACAACTTAGTTCCAGAAGCTTAAAGGGAAAAATTCAGGACACACAGGACGTATGAACGGCAAGCATTTATCGAGTTTGCTAGAGAAAAAAGAGGTGCTGCACAGATAGAATATAGCTTAGGAAGCTTAAAGGTTCACCCAAAAAATATATTTCTGTCATCATTTACTAACCCTTATGTTGTTCAAAATCTGACTTTCTTCTGTGCAACGGGCTCAAATATTTGGTATCAAGTCAGATATTTGTTCATTTCAGTGAATTGGTTTATATGGTTTACCATCAAACTGATTCATTCACAAATCAGAGACCCAATATGTGATTGCAATTATTCTTGAGAGTTAGTTAGAGAGGAAATGGTTATCAGTGAGTAAAAACAATGAGTTATTATATGATTTCAGAAGACTTGGAATACAGTATATGAGTCATATGGCTACTTTTTTTGGGCTGATTTGGTGTTTTCTCAATCTCATATTTAGAGATTGGCATCAAGTCAAGTCAAGTCAAGTCACCTTTATTTATATAGCGCCTTTAACAATACAAATTGTAACAAAGCACTGCACAGTATCAACATAGGCAAGTTGTGTCAATAATGTAAAATGATAGGATTTAACACTCAATTTTCAGCTGAATGCATTTCATTATTGAATTTAGTGATGGCATTGTCCAGCTCAGTTCAGTTTAAATAATATTTGTGCAATCAAGTCGATGATATTGCTGGAATGAAGATTCCCCAACTAAGCAAGCCAGAGGCGACAGCGGCAAGGAACGAAAACTCCATCGGTGACAGAATGGAGAAAAACCTTGGGAGAAACCAGGCTTAGTCGGGGGGCCAGTTCCCCTCCGGCCAGACAAACCAGTAGTTTGTTCCAACTGCAGCAAAGTCAGAGTGTAAGCAGTCCACTGGTTCCAGTGGTCTTTACCGATGGATGTCTAGGTGACGAGTTCCTCACTGGAGATCTGTCTCTGGGGCTCATCTATGTGTCAGTATAATTGCTGATGGTTGGCTTCCTCTGAGGTCCTCCAAAGGGTTGTCATCATCTCTTCTCAGGTGTTCGGTCGTCTCAGATCGTTTAAGGGTTGGATCCAGACTGAAGCTTGTGTAATTCCTAGCTACCACGGGATGTTAATCCCGTGGCAGAAACATAGAAACAATAAGACAATTAGCGTAGCAGTTGTTCCATCCAGGAATAACCCTGGATGAAATTATCAGTATAACCCAAGCTAAAGCATAATAAAGTGCATTTGTTCAGAAAGACTAGCAGTACAAGATTGTGAGGTGCATTATATGTATGCTTGGCTAAAGAGATGTGTCTTTAATCTAGATTTAAACAGAGAGAGTGTGTCTGAACCCCGAACGTTATCAGGAAGGCTATTCCAGAGTTTAGGAGCCAGATATGAAAAAGTTCTACCTCCTTTAGTGGACTTTGCTATCCTAGGTACTACCAAGAGTCCGGAGTTTTGCGACCTAAGGGAGCGGGTTGGATTGTAGCGTGATAGAAGATTAGTTAGGTACGCAGGAGCTAAATCATTTAGGGCCTTATAGGCAAGTAATAATATTTTGTAACTGATACGAAACTTAATAGGTAGCCAGTGCAGAGACTGTAAAATTGGAGTAATATGGTCATATTTTCTTGACCTGGTAAGGACTCTAGCCGCAGCATTTTGTACTATCTGTAGCTTGTTTATTGAAGATGTCAGTCCAGTCAGTCCAATAGTCCAGTCTAGAGGTCATGAATGCATGAACTAACTTTTCTGCATCAGAAACACTTAACATGTTCCGTAGCTTGGAGATGTTTCTAAGATGGAAGAATGCTGCTTTTGTAACATTGGAAATATGATTTTCAAAAGATAGGTTGCTGTCTAATATAACACCCAGATTTTTAACTGTAGAGGAAGTAACATTACATCCGTCTAGTTGCAAATTGTAATCCAGGAGATTCTGTGTACTGTCTTTAGGTCCAATAAGTAATATCTCGGTCTTATCTGTATTTAATTGGAGAAAATTACTGGTCATCCAATCTTTTATATTTTTAACACACTCTGTTAGCTTAGATAGTTTAGAAGTTTCATCTGGTTTTGTTGAGATATATAGTTGAGTGTCATCAGCATAACAATGGAAACTAATCCCGTATTTTCTAATAATATTACCAAGGGGCAACATATATAATGAAAATAATAGAGGACCTAGGACAGATCCTTGTGGTACTCCATACTTTACTGGTGATAATTGAGATGACTCCCCGTTTAAATAAACAAAGTGGTAGCGATCGGACAGGTAGGATCTAAACCATCTTAAAGCCTGCCCTTGAATACCTGTATAGTTTTGTAATCGATCTATCAGTATGTCATGATCTATAGTGTCGAACGCAGCACTAAGATCAAGTAAAACTAGCAGTGAGATGCAGCCTTTGTCTGACGCAAGAAGCAAGTCATTTGTAATTTTAACAAGTGCAGTTTCTGTGCTATGGCGGGGCCTGAAACCTGACTGAAATTCTTCATAGATATCATTTTTTTGCAGAAAGGAGCACAGTTGAGCAGACACTACTTTTTCTAATATTTTTGACATAAACGGAAGATTTGAAATGGGCCTGTAATTTGCCAGTTCACAAGGATCTAATTTTGGTTTCTTAATAAGAGGCTTAATAACTGCCAGCTTAAATGGTTTTGGGACGTGACCTAAAGATAACGAGGAGTTAATAATATTGAGAAGCGGTTGTTCTGCAACAGGTAACAACTCTTTCAATAGTTTAGTTGGTACAGGATCTAATAAACATGTTGTTGGTTTAGATGCAGTGATAAGTTTATTTAGCTCATCCTGTCCTATAGTTGTAAAGCACTGCAGTTTTTCTTTGGGTGCGATGAATGAAGCTGAAGTACTAGACGCTGTAGAATCTACGTTTGTTATTGTATTTCTGATATTATCTATTTTATCAGTAAAGAAATTCATAAAGTCATTACTATTAAACTGTGAGGGAATATTTAGATCGGGTGGCATCTGTTTATTTGTTAATCTAGCCACTGTGCTAAATAGAAACCTTGGATTGTTTTGGTGATTATCTATGAGTTTGCGGATATACTCGGTTCTTGCAGTTTTTAGAGCCTGTCTATAGCTGGACATAATGTTTTTCCACGCAATTCTAAAGACTTCCAAGTTACTTTTTCTCCATTTGCGCTCAAGAATACGAGTTTCTTTCTTGAGAGAATGGGTATAACTGTTGTACCATGGCGCAGCACGTTTTTCTCTAACCTTTTTTAATTTGATGGGTGCAACAGTTTCTAACGTATTGGAGAAGATAGTTCCCATGTTGCTAGTAATTGTGTCTAGTTCATCTGTATTTATGGGTACACAGAGCAGTTGAGATAAATCAGGCAGGTTATTTGTGAATCTGTCTTTAGTGGCTGGAATAATAATTCTGCCTGGCGCGATAACGCAGGAGCCATATGGTTAATATCAGTAATATGCAGCATGCATGATACAAGGAAATGGTCAGTAACATCATCACTTTGAGGTATGATATCTATATCAGTTAGATCAATTCCATGCGATATTATTAAATCTAGCGTATGATTAAAACGATGCGTGGGCCCGGTGACATTTTGCTTGACACCAAAAGAGTTTATTAGGTCAGTAAACGCAAGTCCTAACGCATCATTTGTATTATCAACGTGAATGTTAAAATCTCCAACAATTAGTGCTTTATCAACAGTAACCAATAGGTCTGAGAGGAAATCTGCAAATTCTTTTAGAAAATCTGTATATGGCCCTGGTGGTCTATACACAGTAGCCAGAGCAAGAGATAGGACAGATTTATTTTGCTTATCTGACAGTTTAACATTGAGCATAAGTATTTCGAATGAGTCAAACCTGTATCCTGTTTTCTGAGTAACATTGAGAATATCACTATATATTGTTGCGACACCGCCGCCACGACCAGTCTGACGAGGCTCGTGCTTATAACAGTAGCTTGGTGGAGTAGATTCATTTAGACCAAAATAATCATTTGTTTTAAGCCAGGTTTCAGTCAGACAGAGTACATCAAAACTATTATCTGTGATTATTTCACAGATAATAACAAAGCATCAAACAAAGTACTTAAACAAAGACCACATAATCAGTCTAAATGATCTGTGTTTGCTTCGTTCTGACTCTTTCCTGGCCAGAAAAGCTGTGATTAACGGGTTTGTTGATGGAGGTGCTGGAAAGAAAGATCTGATTGCACACTGTCAAAAAACTTCTAGATTCCACTTCTAGATGGTGCATTTTCACTGTGCTTGCAGTTCTTGCTGCATTATTGTGTGTTTTTTTATTGTTAGTCTTTATATACAAATCATCAGATTGAGGATGGTCAATTGTGTTGTGTTGTGTTTTATTCAGCATTTCACAGGATGGGCAAAGCTTCCGAAATGTCAATTTGGTGTACAAAATTGGTGTTAGAATTTAAAATTGTTGCTGCTTATAAGACTGAAAGTCACTATATATAGTTGCTGTCCAGCTGCTGTATCATTAATCCAAGTGCAAGGTTCAACCCAAATTAAAAAAATTGTTACAGCTTAGCAAAATTAAAAATGGGGCCTCATGGCAGAATCCGTTAAGTTAGATGCAACACAATGCAATGTATCAGCAGGCTCCAGTATCCATGTGACCCTACATAGGACAAAATTAGTAAACAAGTAAATTGGAGATTTCTGAGAAAGTTATTTTTCTTCATGTTCAATAAATCATTTAATTCAGTTAATATAATGATATATTTTGCTTGTCATTCATTAGTGGTAGTTACTTCTGACTGATAATTAATTCAGAATGAGGTTAAATTGCAGAATCTCATCAGGGTTTCTTTGGATGTGCACATTGAGAAGGATATTTAAGTTAACTGGGCTGAACGCACAGGCATGGGTGTATCACTATGAAAATACCTGGCTTATCTCAAACTACCAAATACCAGTCTGGAAGGCAATAGGAACATACCTTGGCAAGCAAGTAATACATATTGATTGTCTTGAGTACCCATGGACACTTTTCAACATTAGATTAATTTAAAGCAACTCTAGGCTTTTTACAGTTAAATTCTTTAGTTAATTAATGTAATGCAATTTATTGTGACAACCTGGAACGTCCCACATTGTCACCTATTCCAGCTAAAAGAGTCATCTTTTTATGTTGCAATGTAAAAGGAAGCACAGTATTTAACTTTGAAGTTACAGCATCGTTTTAAGACTGAGATGTTCTTATATGTTCAATAGATCATGATTTTATTAAATCTCTCCCAATTCCTACTGAATGAAAATGCATTGTAAATTCTATAGGTCTTGGATGCTGTGTGATGTATAGATGTTACAGTATAGTTTCCATCAATGATAAAGTTTAATGGTTTGTCTGTGTCTTATGCATGTGATTGTTTCTCACAACATGACTGACAATCTGTTTCTCAAATCACAGACTAGAATGGTGGATTCATTTGTGTGTCTGTGAGTATACAGTGACTTTAAATGCACATATGCATTTAACACAGTCCTGAGTGACATCTCTGCTAATCTTGAAAACTGTCACTGGAGTCGCTTTCTAATGGTTTCTGGAGGCAGGCTGGTACTTCATACCTCAGTCAAGGTCTCTGTTACCAGATGAAGGCAATGGAATCCATTCCCTCGCTGCTTCTGTCCCTCTT
This sequence comes from Ptychobarbus kaznakovi, assembly GCA_027422405.1. Classification (NCBI taxonomy): domain Eukaryota; kingdom Metazoa; phylum Chordata; class Actinopteri; order Cypriniformes; family Cyprinidae; genus Ptychobarbus; species Ptychobarbus kaznakovi. Next base: position 26,993,395 of record CM049802.1, on the reverse strand, counting down.
TTTAAATGAGATAAGTACTTTCCGTTTTTCCTGTCATTTCTCTTTTCCTTGTCCTTGTAAATATTCAGTGGCTAGCTCCCAGATAGCATGTGAATGGAAACAGCGATGGTAGGCTTGGTCGGCACATGCATGTGTCTCGTCTAAAAATTGCAAACCCAAGAAAGGGAGGCAGGAAAAGAGATTAAGCTTTTCCTCTGGGCTCTAATGCACACCCTGTGATTTTCGTCAGAGCTTCTGTTGTGATGGAATTCCAGCAGCTGCTTGTGGTGGTGTGGGACGGGACTGACAAAAATCATCCAGTGCAATCCTCACGTCTCTGTTGCTCAGTTTTAGATGTTACTACTTTACTCTCTTGCTTACTTCTATACCTTATTTTCTGTTGGACATCTCTGCATTTAATCTGTTTTTCTATGCATAATATAAAAGTACCATAAAGCAACTGCTCTGACTTGATGAAGTTGTACAGTATGTAGTACAGGACAGCCCAAGCACAGACCAGAGACTTTTCACTGAACACGTGATCTATATTGCACACAACATTCAGAAGAACAGGCAGAAAGAGCCAATACCAATCTGACATAATTTTCCAAAATTCATTAGGCACAGAAGTTTTTATCAGTATGCTAGAATTTTTTTTTCAAGGCAGGGGTTTGTACAATGATTGCTTTGAGGAAGAATTACAGTATTTTTCAGATTATAAGTCACTTTTTTAAGGGGGACCTATTGTGCAAAAATCCTGCACAATCTGTGTGGGTCCTAATGCCCCAGTATAGTGATGGGGACACTATACTGTAAACAAGCACCGTCTTTCGGATGAGACGTTAAACCGAGGTCCTGACTCTCTGTGGTCATTAAAAATCCCATGGCACTTCTCGTAAAGAGTAGGGTGTAACCCCGGTGTCCTGGCCAAATTCCCACCACTGGCCCTTGTCAATCATGGCCTCCTAATAATCCCCATCCACTTGATTGGCTCTATCTCTCTCTCTCCTCTCCATCTGTAGCTGGTGTGTGGTGAGTGCACTGGCGCCGTTGTCCTGTGGCAGCCGTCACATCATCCAAGTGGATGCTGCATACTGGTGGTGGTTGAGGAGAGACCCCCCACATGATTGTAAAGCGCTTTGGGTGTACAACAATACACAAAAAGCGCTATATAAATGCATCATTCATTCATTCATTCTTGGCACTCTGTAAGGCTAATTATGTTCAAGCTAACATTGTCTCTGTCGATTTTCACTGATGCTGTCTTCATGAATGATTGTGAATAGGAATGTGGTAGTTAAAAGTTGCATATGAAAACAATGCGAGTCGATCACTTGAGTTTGTTGAGCTCATAATCACGAGTGGAATTTATAAAGTTTGTGATAGCATGCCATGCATCATGAGACCAGCTATGTTGTTATTTTTATCGGGCTGTGCTCCCTGTCTGTGTAATTCATAAATGTGAATTTATTATGCACAGTACAATCAGATGACTGACTTTGAAACAGAGTAAGTTTTCTGTAAAGATAACAGACATTTACTTATAGTCCCCTGACACCGCCTCCCCTTCTCGCGCACCACACAATGAAGTAGACCGACTCTGCTTGCGTTCATTCACGTGATGGGTAGAGATGAGAGGTGATCCCACCTGGGTAGTGTGCTTTACATAGTTTCTATATCATTTCTAATCATATAGCCTAATCACCCAGACCCTGACAATTTTACTTTTACTCAACATGTCTGAACCGGCCCACTTCAATGACTGCTTCTATACAAGCTGCACATTGACTACTCTAAAATATATTCAAGTTTAATTTGTGTGGTATTGTCCCTTGAGAAGATATACTACAATTTTTGCAGAAATGTGAGGGGTGTACTCACTTTTGTGAGATACTGTATATAGGCCCTTTCATACCAAAAGTGAAATTAATAGGCCTCAGACTGAAGGAAGTGCTTCTGCACTCACTCAACATGGAGACAGGAAATGTGTCGGTGAATAAATGGGAAAACAAAGTAACTAAAAAATAAATAAAATACTTATTTGATATTTCATTGTAAATTTAAAAGTTATGTGTTACTTTACTAGTTATTTGAAAAAAGTAATCTGACTACGTCACTAGGGTTACTTGTAATGCGTTACCTTCAACACTACTTACAACACAAAAGTTGTACCCATTTTTTATTTGTTTTTAAACACAATACGTTGAATTCACAAAGCAACAGAACTGTTATAGGATTCTGAAATATTAAATAGCACAAAGATTTTTGTATGGTATGTTTATAGTAGGCCTACCTTTTAGAAGGTTCTGTTTTCATTGTTTGGAAAACAGAAGTGAACATTCTTTAGAACTTTTCTACTTTCAGATGGAAAAAAGTAAAACAGGTTTGTAATAACATGAGATTGAGTAACTGGTGACAGTCTTCATTTTTGGGTGAACTTTTCCTATAAGCTTACGGTTAAAATTGTTCTACATGTGTGGAGAAAGTGGGTTCATTACAGACTTAAAAGGGAGCTGTCAGCAGACTGGGATCTCCAGCAGTTTAAGGTTTTACACTCAAATGACTCACCATGAGACACATAAACCTCATTCTCTCCCACAAGCTCCAGAGAATATCCCTGTGCCACGAGGGAAGCCCTGAGAGAGGGGGTATCCAGCTAATCTGCATGGAAAACCTCTGAATCAACTTTGCGAGCAAGGTCGTTATATCTGTGGCAAGTTATGGTGGTGGTAAAAAGTGCTTTACCGCTGGTCAAAACATCACTTTTCATCCGTCAGGAAACTATTAGTAATTGTTTCCAGAGTCTGATCATGCAGTAGAATATATATATATATATATATATATATATACAGTGCTCAGCGTAAATGAGTACACCCCCTTTGAAAAGTAAAATTTTAAACAATATCTCAATGAACACAAAAACATTTTCCAAAATGTTGACAAGACTAAGTTTTATATAACATCTGTTTAACTTATAACATGAAAGTAAGGTTAATAATATAACTTAGAGAACAACATTTTCAGTTTTACTCAAATTAGGGTGATGCAAAAATTAGTACATCCCACTGAAAGTCTCTAGAGCAAAGCTAAATTTTATACTACAAATGTCTAATTTAACAAGAATTCAACCACAGGTGAGTCTAATTATTCATTACACAGGTGATAGTTGACTATAAAAGGGTGTTACTTAAAGAAAACCCCTTCCCATTTCATGCTGTCAGCAATGGCACCACATGGAAGAGAAATGTCACAAGACCTGAGAAAGAAAATAATTTATTTACACAAGAAAGATGAAGGCTACAAGAAGATCAGCAAAGCTTTACTTATCAGTCAGAATACTGTAGCAAAAGTGGTACAAACATTTAAAAAAGATGGAACTGCAACCATCTCATAGAGACGTCCAAGTCATCCACGGAAGTTAACACCTCGTCAGGAGCGTCTTCTGATGAGAAGGGTTGAAGAAAATCGACATGCAAGTTCACTGCAGTTATCTAAAGAAGTAGAAAGCCAAACTGGGGTGACTATTTCCTGTGACACAATCAGTGGTGGTCAGTAACGAAGTAAAAGTAATTCGTTACTGTACTTAAGTACATTTTTCAAGTATCTGTACTTTACTGGAGTAGTTTTATTTTGAGTAACTTTTACTTTTACTTCACTACATTCCAAAGCATAAGATCGTACTTTTTACTTCACTACATTTCATAAAACATATCGTTACTCCTTATAATACATCACGTGCTCCGAGACGCAGAAGCCGTGGTTTATTCATGAACAAACTGATTATTTTCAATGAACCTGTTAAATCGGTTCGCAAATGGCAACAAACGATTAATTCACGAATTGGAAAGATCCGATTGCAGCTGTTCTCGAGTCGACGACTCACTGATTCAAATGAACCGTTTAGAGCGAGTCTCCAGTGAACTCTACTCACAAGTAAAGAACCGGGCGCGCGTGCGCAACTGATGCTGCGAAAAGTAAGTTACTAATGTCCAATTTTAGGATTAATTGTTGTATCTGAAAATCATATTTAGGTCAAAACTGTCAGTTGTTTGTGAACTAAATCTGCTGTAAAGGGTGATCTATTTAAGCCCAACGAAATGCTCGAATGCAGACAGATCAATGGCAGTGTCTCTATGTTTTAGGTCAAAAAACGAAACATTAAAATAACACAGATTAAATAAAATAACTCATGCACGTTCATGAGTGCTGTAACGTTAGCAGTTTTATTAAAATGCTACGCATTTAGCCCTATGTGATGTCTATTTTTATATTGTTTATCAACAGTATAATTTTTTATATTGTTTAGATCAACTAGCCGAGTAGACAGATATGAATGTTTATTCATAACCATACTGAAAATAAGTAAATATTGTTACCTGATACTAACTGTCTAGCTAACAAGCTTGCTGGTGCTACGTTGAGGAAATTTTTAGATATAAAGTCCAAATATTTTTATTCAACCACCTAGATAGATTACATCTGAGGTAAAAAGAAAGCATGTGATGTTCAGAACATGCTAACTACAGTAATTATCAGAGTGGGAAGTGATGCCCTCTGGGGGCATTTGGCCAGGGGTGTTTTACACCACAGACGAGGTTTGAGAAGAAAAAAATCATTATGAAAATATAATTATATTTTCCTTAAAATGTTCTTCCTAACTTCAGGCCTTATTCTCATGTCATATATAACTGACGTTCTGCAAAACAACAAGCTTTAAAACACTTTATTCTTACTGGTGTAAATTAGATGGTCAAATCTGTTTTCTCTCATGTACATCGCAGTGTAAGCTTCGCAGTGACTACATCACTCTCATCAACGTAGTCCATATCAACAACAAAATATATATCTTGACTCCATATAGTGGTTATTTTGGGAAAATCCCAGGTATTTTGGGCAGTAGGATTATAAAAATATGTGCTAATATAAAATTAAATAAAGTAGTCTATATAAAATTGGAAAATAAATCTATCTATCAGTACTTTTTTACTTAAGTACATAAAAAATCTAGTACTTTTGTACTTTCACTCGAGTAAAATTGAAAAAGCAGTACTTTCACTTTTACTGGAGTAATATTTTATTATACGTATCTGTACTTTTACTCAAGTACTTGATTTGTGTACTTCGTCCACCACTGGACACAATACGGCGTACACTGCAGAGGAATGGCATGCATGGGTGCCGTCCACGAAAGAAGCCTCTCCTAAAGCCCAGGCACAAAAAAGCCCGCCTAGGATTTGCCAGGGCCCATGCTGACAAAGATGAAGACTACTGGGACTCTATACTCTGGAGTGATGAGACCAAGATAAATGTTTTTGGAACTGATGGCTTCAAAATGTATGGCGTCGCAAAGGTGAGGAATACAAAGAAAAATGCATGGTGCCTACAGTGAAACATGTGGAACTGCATGAGTGCTGCTGGTATTGGGGAGCTGCATTTCATTGATGGCATCATGAATTCACAAATGTACTGCTCTATACTGAAAGAGAAGATGCTACCATCACTCCATGCCCTTGGTCGTCGTGCACTTTTCCAACATGACAATGATCCTAAACACACATTTAAGGCCACTGTTGGATTTCTGAAGAAGAACAGGGTGAAAGTGATTCACTGGCCAAGTATGTCTCCTGATCTGAACCCAATCGAACACCTATGGGGAATTCTGAAGAGACAAGTTGAGCATCACTCTCCATCCAGCATCCAATCTCTAAAAGAGGTCATTCTTGAAGAATGCAAAAAGATAGATCTGGCAAAATGTCGCCAACTTGTTTATTCCATGCCTAGAAGACTTGGTGCTGTCATTAAAAATCATGGAGGCCATACAAAGTACTATATTTAGTAGTTTTTGTTGTGGGGTGTACTCATTTTTGCATCACCCTAATTTGAGTAAAACTGAAAAAATTGTAATCTAAGTTATATTATTAACCTTACTTTCATGTTATAAGTTAAACAGATGTTATATTAAACTTAGTCTTGTCAACATTTTGGAAATGGTTTTTGTGTTCATTGAGATATTGTTTAAAATTTTACTTTTCAAAGGGGGTGTACTCATTTACGCTGAGCACTATATATATATATATATATATATATATATATATATATATAATATTTATTTGGCAGAAATTTGACAATGTGTTATGTTTTATATCATAATTTTTAGCGCAATACTTTTTGATTGTTGCTCAATAGATAGTTCCTAATGCTGAAACAGAAGCCTTGGTGTCTTTTTCAATGATACAGTGTTTGGGTTTAATTAAAGATCGCATGGCTGAGCTTCATTTACATTTACATGTACATTTAGTCATTTTGCAGACGCTTTTATCCAAAGCGACTTACAATTGGGGAATACATAAAGCAATTAATCTTGAAGAGGCAAACAAACAGAGGAAGTGCCCCTAACACCAAGTCTTAGGCGTTGTTCAAATAAATACAAGCTAGCAAGGGAAGGAGATAAAGAGAAAGATGAAGATATAGAAAAAGGGAAGGACATTATTTTTTTTTTTATATGATGAAGTCAAGTAGTGTTGAAAGAGATGAGTTTTCAGTTGTTGCTTGAAGATTGACAGGGATCCAGCATTCCGGATGGGGGTGGGAAGATCATTCCACCAGCCAGGAATAGTGAACGAGAATGTTCTGGAGAGTGATTTTGAGCCTCTCTGTGATGGTACCACGAGGCGTCGCTCACTAGCAGATCTCAGACTTCTGGAGGGGATGTAGATTTGTAATAGTGAGTGGAAGTAGGAGGGTGCTGAGCCTGTGGTTGTTCTATATGCAATCATCAGTGTCTTGAACTTGATACGAGCTGCAACTGGTAGCCAGTGCAAGGAGACAAAGAGAGGTGTAACATGTGCTCTTTTGGGCTCGTTGAAGACCAGTCGTGCCGCTGCATTCTGAATCATTTGTAGAGGTTTGATTGTGTTTGATGGAAGTCCAGCCAGAAGAGCATTGCAGTAGTCCAGCCTAGAAATGACCAGGGCCTGGACAAGAAGTTGAGCAGCATGCTGTGTCAGAAAGGGCCTGATCTTTCTCATGTTGTGAAGTGCAAACCTGCAAGATCGAGCAGTCTTCGCAATGTGCTCTTTGAAGGTCAGCTGAACATCAAAGATTACACCAAGATTTCTGACCGAAGCTGATGGGGCAATTGTTGATGAACCTAACTGAATCGTGAAATCATGCTGTAGAGTTGGAGTGGCAGGGAGGACAAGAAGCTCAGTCTTTGCCAGGTTGAGCTGTAGGTGATGTTCTTTCATCTTGAGCTTCATCTTGTTTGATTGTGTAAACATTTACCAAGTCATGAATTCTGTTAGCCCTTTCAGTTTAAATTTTCAGGTCTGTCTGCCTATTACAAAACACATTTCATATACATAGATTGCTGATAGTCTATGCAGTATTGTGCTGTTTTCTTGAGTATTTTTAATCTCCTGTGCTTTGCTGAAAATCCTTTTCCTAATTTAGTGTCCAAAAATGACATGCCTGTTAAAAGTTGGTTGTAAATCTTTAGATATGCTATATTATTGCCAAATCTTGGATTCAGCCTATTTGTTAAAATGTTTTCATTCAAATAACACAGATTTTGAGTTTCTGATGGAACTAATTGAACTCTTTGGAACTGATTGATCATAGGACGAATGTTCACTCAATGAGGCATACAATCAATTAGTTAAAAAAGAAAAAAAGATTCAAGCCAATATTTAGAAATAATATAACATAACGAGAAATGTATTAGCCATTTTTTTGTAGGCCGGACATTTTTGACTGAAGCACATTTCCAGGCTTAATCATGCGGAACACCCCTCGAATTATTTAGCTTTCTGTGTAGCCTTCCTTAATGCCTTCATCAATTTGCTTGCACAGGTTGCTGAATCTTATGTCAGACACACTGTCTCCTATTTGTCCCCCATGGATCTTGAATTCTCGACGCTGTAACATTGCAATGTCTCTGATGGAGACCATGGTGTCAGAGTGAGATGTGCTGTGGTCCCTAAATTCCTGCCTTGGAATGCTGGAATATACAGGATTATTATTGTTTGGAAGATGCGTGTGTGATGTGACTGTGGAAGTAGGAAGTGTGGTAGGCTTAGTTCTACTGGCTAAAATTTTTCTACCTAACTCCTCATAGTTTGATAAAATTATCTGGTACTCATCCTCTGATGTGTCTGTGTTATGAAATGCAATAGATGGCTGAGTAACATTTTCAGTCCTAGCACGTTTCTCTACAATTTCATCAATGCATTCATTTAAATTCATTAACACCGTTATCCCTTGGTCAGGTAGCCTAGATAATTCACAACTATGCATGTACTTGACAATGTAATTAATGTAGCTCTCTTCGTCACCATCCTTTAACGGTGTAACATCTGCATCTGGTGCGGAGCGAATGTCTTTTGTCAACTGGAAGAGTTCACCTGTGTTCAAAGTGTAGACTTTCTTCTTGATGTTCCAGACAAGTCTCTTTCGTTCTTCGTCGGACATGATGCACTTTCAGGTAGATCTGGTTATGTGGTGATGCTCTTGGTCAGGATGATGCTGGTCACCTGCTCCCCTTAGCCTCTCACACACGCGTTGCTCCTTTCCCGAGGAATGTGCTTTGATGTCCCTTGGTTCAAAATCACTGGACCAGGTGTCTTCAGAGTAGCGCTGATCCTGGACGAGCCCCCAAAAATCTGTTACAGGTCCCGGGCAGTCGGGAAGACTGTAAGCAGTAATCTTAGTAGTAAATGAGAGAGACAAGAGTTAGTGGTTGCTTTCACGGTCCTCTTTGTTGTCTTTTAATACACATACCCATTTGTATTTCAGAGTCAGTAAGACACTTTGAATCACAAAGTAATTCATAAACATGTTGGAAAGAATAATACACACTGTATGACGTTAGATACTTAAATCAAATCACAATAACGTTAAATAAATGAATAAACAAATAACGAAATGAAAACGTAACCATATGTACCGAAATGCTCTAATTCTTATACAAAACTAGCTGAATTAGTGTCTCAGGTAAACAACTCAGGTAAGTAGTTGTACACAGATGAATACATGAAAAACATCTTAAAATTGTTAATAAAATAAATAATTAGTTAAAATAAGTTATTTGTATATTAAAGCATGTAAATTACAGTTTGATGTGACATTTAATTAATTTAACTAACCTTAGTAGTAAATGAGAGAGACAAGAGTTAGTGGTTACTTTCACGGTCCTCTTTGTTGTCTGAGGATGCGCTGCAGTCGTCACGGTAACTCAGCTCTCTCAACTGACACCAAGAATTCAGAAAATGCTGCTGAACTGTCCAGTGTAAACTCATTATAATACATTTAAGTAATTTAAATAAAACTTAAATATATATAGAAATATAAATAAACATAAATAAAAATGAAATACATATAAATAATTTAATTTGTGACCCAAACTATATGTGGGGTGGTCACACACTACACGTCTAACAAGGTTGGAGTATAAATTGCCAGAAAAGTAAAAAAATTATCACTAATTTTTTGGAACGTGTTTCTACCCCGTGTAAGCAAAGTCATTAAAAAAACAAAAACAAAATCCTCTCCCAGTCATATTGACCAGAACACAGCACAAGGGTTAACAATGAATCTTGATCTGCAAATCTGTGTATTTCTGGAATACATCATTATGATTAGTCAGTTGAACTGTGCAATTGTGCAATTATTAAAAAAATATACAGTATATATTTAGTTAGTTAGTTAGTATAATGACCTCAAAACTGGATATTTCACTGCTGTCCATGACAACATACAATCACTACTTTCATGTCTCTTCAATTACTTTGCTCTGTAAATGGTTACCACAGATTAAAAGTACAGTATATAATAATCTATAAATCAATCTCCCACAAAAGACGATGCACCATAAAACTTTATAAAAATCGTAAGTTGAATTGTTGTTTTCAAATAATCGTTTGATATTAATGAAAATAGTCTGTATAAAGCTCTATGTATAGAGGGTATATAACTGTAGAGACAGTCCACTTCTTACATATTAATTTAAAGGAACAAATGTCACATTTTGTAATAGAAGCATTCTGGATTGTTCAATTCATCACACAGCCCAGCACAAGTCCTGCATGCAACATTAACCAAGTCATGTTGGCGTTGCACTGATAGATGAAAGTGATAACCTCCAAAGCCTTGCTATGATGCTATCATTTAGGAATAAATGCATGTTGGTTCCATCCTCTTGCTGTTTTGATGTGTGTTGGCAGGTACAGATGATGAATGAGGAACTCAAAGCCATGTAGCAGAGATTACAGGCCGTTTAATGTGAAAGTGTCCCCCTGCTGGGGCACGACCACCCTCGACAAACCACAGTCTCCATTTAAATTTCAGCAGATTAATGAGATTTATGCCTGTGCTTATATTGTAATTACAAAACTTACTGCCAAAAGGCATTACACTGTCTAACCATAAGATTTCAACCTGTATTTTATGTTGTTATTTTTTATTATGTTCTTATAAGTTATAGGTTCATAATTGTCAGTGGGGGCATTTTCCAAAAAAAAAAAAAAAAAAAAACTCTCCTTAAATAGATAAATGTAGAAATATTCAGTATCCTTTAAAAATATACCTGATTATTTATATGCTATTTTTTCTGGGTTGTTGCTAAGCCCTTGTGAAAAAATACACTTTAACATTCTATTTAAAAAAGAGTACTTATTACAGAAATAATATATTTATAAAAAACAACGTTTTTTACACTTAGTTGCATATTAATTGTAATTAAATGAAAATGTATTGTAGATTACATTTTTATTTAACATATTTAAGTAGGACTTAAGTACATATTTATATTAAATAATTACTTCTATTGTCTTTGAAACATGGTTAAAATGTTATGCTGAATGTAGTGACAAGAATTTATAGTAAACTAAAATATACTATAATGTCATTTTTATTGGAATTTGTGTGTTATGTATTTAAAAAATATATTTGTAATTCTACATTTTGATGAAGTTGCAGTTCAGTACATTTAAAATATATTAACTTTAAATGTAATATTTAATATCACACTATAGTTAAAATTATAATCAAGTAATTTACTTGTGATTTAGTTTGCTAGTCAACACATTCAAATACGTGCACTTCTTTAAAGCATGACAAAAGTTTATTAAAACACACAATTAAAACGTAAAACATTTAGAAACATAAGTACGCAAGTGTAAGTACACAATAAGGAAAGTGCATTTTATGTATACTTAAGTGTAATTTTATTATAATGATATAATCGGCAAGTATAGTTTTATTTTTAAGAAATATATTTTTAAGATTAGGTCTACAATTAGTACACATTAAAGGATTAGTTCACTTTCAAATTAAAATGTCCTTATAATTTACTTACCCCCATGTCATCCAAGATGTTTATGTATTTGTGACTCTCTCTGTGAAATCCAGGCTAAAGTCTCAAAATCTAATTATGAGATAACAAGCATCAAAGTTTGATTTCTGCCATTAATTTCACTATAATTTAAATTTTTGACATGACCTTACTGAGTCAATATTAAAAATATAAAGGTAAAATTTTCACAGAATGTTCTTTACCATATGATGGATTATATTTTTGTAGAAAAAAGCTAATCACACACAGAAAAAAAGACTTTAGCCGGTTTTTCACAGAGAGGGTCATGTTTCTTTTTTCAGTATAAAAAAAAAGGTTTTTGATGAAAACATTCCAGGATTTGTATCCATATAGTTAGTTTCAATGGACTCCAAACGGTTGAATTTCAAAATTACAGTTTCAAGTGCAGCTTCAAAGGGCTATAAACGATACCAGACAATGAATAAGGGTCTTATCTAGCAAAAACGATCTGTCATTTAAAAATAATAAAATACATGTATATGCTTTATAAACACAAAATGCTCGCCTGTTTTTCAATGATGTTTTGCGTCCCAGACTTCACGTAATATGTAATAACGTTGAAAAGGTCATGCTTGACGTAGGCTCCATCTCATCTTCTCATCCAAGTTCAAAATCGTCCAACATCGTTGTTTTACCTTGTAAACTCGTTGAGTTGTAACTCCCTTTTTTTGTAAATGGCGTTTGACTTAGTATTTGCACGTTCAACTTGTAAACACTGACTCGGTACTTCTGCCAACGTCAAACGTGACCTTTTCAATATAATTACATATTACGTGAAGCGCGCATCGCAGAATAGAGCAAGGCGAGCATTTATGTTTATAAAGCACATCATTTTATTTTTTTAAATGACCGATCGTTTCGTTAGATAAGACCCTTATTCATCGTCTGGTATCGTTTATAGCCCTTTGAAGCTGCACTGAAACTGTAATTTTGACCTTCAACCGTTTGGAGTCCATTGAAACTAATTATATGGATAAAAATCCTGGAAAGTTTTCATCTAAGTATTTTTTTTCTAAGTTGTTGCTTACTCTCATGATTTAGTTTACCTAGGTTTAGGGTTAAGTTGAAATCCTTGACTCTAAGTATGAGGAATCGTAACAGTAATGCTTGCCTTAGTGAAAGCCACTGACTGGCTCCAAACAGTAGTCTTATCTCATATCAGTTCGGACCAGAGCCTTCATTCTGTGGAGAATCGCAAACTCTTGGTGCATAACTCAAGTCACTGGTGTCATCAAATATACTTTGAAAGATATCAGGATCATCCCAGATCAACTTCAAAGTGCAGGCATATGTCTGCGATATAATGCACATACTTCTCAACATTACTTCAAAAACATGGGTCGTGATAAATTTATGTGGCCATAAAAGAGGATTTTGGGCTTCTCATAAACTGTTTTACATCTGTGCTTAATTTATAGCATAGCGCATAGAAGGCTGCAGAAGGCCTTTGTTCTTTTGATAGGTGTTAGGCGGGGGTCCGTGCTGCGGTTAACCATAATTTGGTCCAACAGAGGAGCAGAGGCCTGATCTGGAGGTGTAGCCCACAGCAACTTCCCCTTTAAACTCTCAATACAGTTTAGCAGGATTTGCTTCTGTTTTGAATGCAAGTGGAAGATTTTCTATCCCTAGTATTAAACACTTTATAATTTATATTCAGTATTTATAACATCCTAAAGAAACACCATAAATCTGCATCATAACTGTCACAGATGGACTGTGACTTATGACTTTAATTTAGGAGCACATGTACACACACAAACAGTTTACACCATAATTCACACACACACTATAGATGCCGGCAAATTAACATCAATTGTAGTAGATGTGTGGTTACTTTCCTGTTTGTGTGCTGTAATTTTATTGTTTGTTTGTTTTGTCTTAATGTTTTGTTACATGATGTAAGCACACCAAACTATTTTACAAATGTTAGTTTATGCTAACATATACTTGTAAAACACTGCCGTACTTACATTTTGAACCACCTTTAACCCGCCAAACCTGTATGCAGGGGAAGCAGCTATATTTAAAGCTTCCAATTGCCCAGTAGGAAGGGCATTTCCATTGTTGGTAACTTCATTGAGGGGTGAGAGCAAGGAACTTAATTTTCTCATGAATTTTGTCTTCAATGGTTATGAATAGTTTAGTAATCAATACTATGATACATATGTTGCATGCTAGCACAATTTTCTCTTATGCATTGGTCTAGTTTTGCTTTGTTTGTAAATTATTGTGCACCTCCACATGGTATGTTCTAAAGTGGGAGGAGTCTAACTCTATAAAAGGGCTCCTGGCAGCCATTTTAGAAGGGGGGTGTGTTCTTTGAGTGTGTTGAAACTGGGTGCAGGTTGTTGTATTTTTGGGCCTGAATATTGGCATAGCCAGAGTACACCCGTGAACATCTTGTAAATAGTTTGAACAGTTTTTGTATATATATCTTTTTTCCTTTTCCTGTTTTTTTTTGGGGAACCACCAATGTTGCACTGAAATAAACACCCTGGACTGAATTCTTCCTTCTCTCGTCATTGATTGTACACCCTCTCTGCCGGTACACCCTAACAAGTGGTGTCAGAAGTGGGATTAGTACCGGGCGAGTGACGAGTGGAGATTGTTTAACTAACATGCCTCCAAAGCTAAGGAGTCAACCGGAAGTTGGTAAAGTTGAGGCAATTAAGAATGCAGAGAGGCCAGAGACCAAAAAGCAGGTGCGATCCTTCCTGGGATTGGTTGGCTGGTACCGGCGGTTTACTCCAAACTTCTCTGCTCGGGCAGTTACCCTGACTAACCTAACCAAAAAATGTCACCCGAATAAGGTCAATTGGACTATGGACTGTGAAAAAGCCTTCCAGGATTTGAAGAACTTATTATGTAAGGAGCCAGTGCTTCAGAGTCCTAACTTTGAGCAAATGTTTACTGTGCAGACTGATGCTTCTGAACATGGCCTAGGAGCTGAGCTGTTGCAGGGTGAACAAGGATATCTAAAGCCAATTGCCTATATCAGTAGGAAACTCCTTCCCGGGGAGACAAAGTACTCAACGGTGGAGAAGGAATGCCTTGCAGTAAAATGGGCACTGGACTCTTTGCGATACTATTTGCTTGGACGTAAATTTCGTCTGGAGACGGACCATCGGGCACTAGCCTGGTTGGGCAAAATGAGGGATACAAATGCCCGAATAACAAGGTGGTTTCTAGCCATTCAACCCTTTGATTTTGAGGTATTGTACAGGGCTGGGACACAGAATTGTACAGCTGATTTTCTCTCCAGGACACCTCAAGGGGTGTCAGGAGAGGGAGGGGGAAATGTCACAGATGGACTGTGACTTATGACTTTAATTTAGGAGCACATGTACACACACAAACAGTTTACACCATAATTCACACACACACTATAGATGCCGGCAAATTAACATCAATTGTAGTAGATGTGTGGTTACTTTCCTGTTTGTGTGCTGTAATTTTATTGTTTGTTTGTTTTGTCTTAATGTTTTGTTACATGATGTAAGCACACCAAACTATTTTACAAATGTTAGTTTATGCTAACATATACTTGTAAAACACTCCCGTACTTACATTTTGAACCACCTTTAACCCGCCAAACCTGTATGCAGGGGAAGCAGCTATATTTAAAGCTACCAATTGCCCAGTAGGAAGGGCACTTCCATTGTTGGTAACTTCATTGAGGGGTGAGAGCAAGGAACTTAATTTTCTCATGAATTTTGTCTTCAATGGTTATGAATAGTTTAGTAATCAATACTATGATACATATGTTGCATGCTAGCACAATTTTCTCTTATGCATTGGTCTAGTTTTGCTTTGTTTGTAAATTATTGTGCACCTCCACATGGTATGTTCTAAAGTGGGAGGAGTCTAACTCTATAAAAGGGCTCCTGGCAGCCATTTTAGAAGGGGGGGTGTGTTCTTTGAGTGTGTTGAAACTGGGTGCAGGTTGTTGTATTTTTGGGCCTGAATATTGGCATAGCCAGAGTACACCCGTGAACATCTTGTAAATAGTTTGAACAGTTTTTGTATATATATCTTTTTTCTTTTTCCTGTTTGTTTTTGGGGAACCACCAATGTTGCACTGAAATAAACACCCTGGACTGAATTCTTCCTTCTCTCGTCATTGATTGTACATCCTCTCCGCCGGTACACCCTAACAATAACATCTTGGTAATTGTGCTGTAGGCAGCATGCAGTTGTGCGTTTGCAAAGGCAAGCATCACTGCTCTTGGCTCACTGCTAGTTGGTCAGTCTAGTTCTTAAAAAGAGAGTTCAGTTTTTCAAAATTAAAATTTGCTGTTATTTTACTCACTCTCAGGCCATTCAAAATGTAGGTGGATTTTTTTATTCAGTAAAACAGTAAAGAACAATTTTAGCTGGAACTGTGGTCCTTGGTGATTCATAAAATACAAGTCAGTGGCTGCCCATATTTTAGAAAAATAATAATAAAAAAGTAAAAAAGAAGCATACCAAGCAACACAAAATTACCTCCTGACAATATACTGAGGTCTTATGAAGAGAAAAGATTGATCTGTGCAAGAAACATTATTTACAACATTATTACCTGTAATCCAGAGCCTCAGACAATCAGTCCAGAGTGATGTCCAGTTCACAAATGAATCATTCTTTTAAACTGGTTCTTTTTAATTAACTATCTGAACCAGTTCACTAAATCAGACTGAATCAGTTCGCAGCTCGAGCAGCACAGATCTACTGTAGATCGTCTACGGTTACTATCGTAACCTCGGTTCCCTGAGAGCGGGAACGAGACATCATGGAGAAATTATCCGTTATAGGAACTCCTTCACTCCAACCTTTCCTGAAGTCCTATTGGCTTACACCAGTCCAAATGACTGGCCAATTGTCGCGAGGCATGCAAATAATGACGAGCTCGAGGCAGTATAAATGCGGAGCCTGCGACAATTACGTCAGAATCTGATACCAAATGCCAATTAGCTGGACGAGCAGCGATCACGGCGACTACCGTGATGTCTCGTTCCCGCTCTCAGGGAACCGAGGTTACGATAGTAACCGGAGACGTTCCCTTATCGAGCTTTCACGAGACATCACAGAGAAATTCTCCGTTATGGGAACGCTATTCAATCCCGCTGTGAGAGAGGCTACGGGCAGCCTGTACAAGTTACACACTCAGCGAGATGAGATACACACTCAGCGAGAACACACACTATTCCCACCAATAGCGTCGCTCGTATTGCGGGCGGGCTCGCAGCTCATAGGTGGAGATAAGCCAATGAGCGTCTAAACCCCAGGTATACTAAATTTGCATATCCGGTCAGTGATAACGTGTGCTGCGCTGAGAACAGGGCAGAACAGAAGCATTAACAGTATTGTCAGAGGCAGCATAAAACATAAATGACAATGGAGGCTGCACTGAATTCAGGGCAGACAACAACAACAGAAATATCATAGAGGGCTGCGCAGAATAATAACTCTGCTAGCAGCAACACCTGCGAATAGATGTAGCAAAACATGAATCAGTCACTCACCGACAGCACTGGTGAGGCTAATGACTGAATGTCCCGCTTGTAAAACTTGGCGAAGGTATTCTGAGAAGACCAGCCGGCTGCTAAGCATATATCCTGAATAGACATACCTCTTGATTATATTCCTTGTTGAGTGGGCCCTAATGTGCAAAAGGGAGAAGAACAGCGGGCAGTGCGCCTTCTTGTTCGTGGCGAACAGATCCACCTCCGCTCTCTCGTAGAGGTTCCAAATCATCCGAACCGACTCGGGGTGCAACCTCCACTCTCCTTGAGGAATCCCCTTACTCGAAAGCATGTCCACCTCGCGGTTCAAGAGACTGGGGATGTGCGCTGCTCTGATGGAGAGGAAGTGACAATCCGGTGATTCACTGCCTGTTTGCACAGAGCACTGGAGCGCACATTGATTTATGTACGAGACCACAGACGCTTTGTCGGTGCGAATCAGTACATGCTGCTGTTCTAGCTGCGGCTGAAAATCCTTTAGAGCTAAGAAGACTTCTTCTAGCTCCAAGCGGTTTATGTGCCACTGGCTCTGAGGTTCTGACACTAAACACGAAGCACTCAAACACTGCTCCCCTGACTCGAGTCGATGCATCCGTCGTGACCACGACACGTGACGTATCTTTGCGCCATGGCCTCAAAGCTTCAATGCTGCCGCGGGAGACCGCGTTGCGCGAACGGCCCGAAGTCCACGTAGTCCAAGTGACTCAAAGTTCAGCCAAATCTTCAGCGGGCGCATGTGTAGTAAACTGCCGGGTCTGAAATTGAGCGTTGAAGACAAATTGGCGGCCAAGTGCTCACGAGAGAGGTGAGCGCGCATCTCCACTGCTTTTAGTCAAAGCACACTCTCAGAAACATTATAGACTGACTCAGGGCGACAATGCTCTTACGCATATTCACACATAGCCTCAAGAACTCCATTAGTGACGGAGCAGTTTGTCTATATGTTTGGCTGGCGTGTCACGTGACTGAGCTTAGATCCGCCATTCATCCAAATAATGAGAACGCGCATCCCGCTCGCTCTGAGGGGGGGACAGAGCCGCGTCCATGCACTTTGAGTGCGCGGGGCCAAAGCCAGCTCCAACAGGAGAACAGGGTACTGGTAAGCAGTGCCCTCGAGAGAACACCTGAGAAAACACATGTGATGCGGTGCTATCTGAATGGGAAAGCACGCATCCTTAAGTCCACGGACACAACCAGTCCCCGGGGCGAATCTGCGCCAGGATCTGTTCCAGCAAAATCGTCCCGAACGGACGCTTGCAGGGCACTCTGTTGATGGGCACATCTACATGGATAGATGCAGTATCGGGCATAGTCCTCCATCTCTCTTGGGCACCACAAAATAGCGGCTGGAAAAGCTGTACTCCAGCTTGCTTGCTGGGACTCGTTCTATCGCTCCTTTTAGGAGCAATTTGCATAGCTCTTGTCTTAGGATCAGTTCATTTTGAGGCAATGTTAGAGACTGCACCACGCTGTTGAAACAGGGTGGTTGAAGGGCGTACCCCTGCTCTTATGCAGAGTAACCAGCGTGAGATTCTTGGAATAGAGGCTCTCAGTAATTGACATAGCAGCTTTAACGTCTTGTTCGTTGGGATCGTCGGCGAGTGCTGCTCGGCTATAACCTGTGTGGGTAGTGGCTCCGTACCGCTCAGAGGCGGGGCGAGCGGAAATGTATTGACTGCGTGAGGAAGAAAGAGCTCTTTTGTGCAAATGTATGCATTTTAATGAACATACACTATCACACAATTTTGAGACAGCTTGCGGGCTCCCCCACTGGCCGTGGTGCTTCTTCCCGGGTCTCTTTACACTTTTCCCTACACATACGGACCCCGGCCACTGCGGTCACGTGCCTGGTGTCCCTGTACTGCCATGCATCAAAGAAGACCTTGATCTTGCGGTCTGCTGCTTTTAAACTGGTGCGGTTGATGGCTCTGATGCGGGGGATTTTGTGGCGCCCGATCCTTGAGCAGATCTGCATCAGGTGACTCCTCGCCTTCACGCGCTTTTCCACGCAGGGGCGTCAGGTGACTCCTCGCCTTCGCACGCTTTTCCACGCAGGGCCATCAAGTGACTCCTCATCTTCACGCTCTTTTCTGCACAGGGGGATGAGGTGACTCCTTTGCACCGCGAGGGTCCCATATCACCCTGAATGAGAGTGTCCCTCTACACATGGCAGCCGCTGATGTGGGGCTGGTATCATGTGAATGAGAGGGTGTCCTCTACACACGGCAGACCG
This sequence comes from Ptychobarbus kaznakovi, assembly GCA_027422405.1. NCBI lineage: Eukaryota > Metazoa > Chordata > Actinopteri > Cypriniformes > Cyprinidae > Ptychobarbus > Ptychobarbus kaznakovi. The sequence continues at coordinate 26,974,308 of CM049802.1, read as the reverse complement.
CTGTTAGGGGGGTTGGTATCGTGTGAATGAGAGTGTCCCTCTACCCACGGCTGATGTGGGGCTGGATTCATGTGAGCGAGAGTGTCCCTCTACCCATGACAGTCGCTGATGTGGGGCTGGAATCATGTGAATGAGTCTCCTCTACACACGGCAGACCGCTGTTGGGGGGCTGGTATAGTGTGAATAAGAGAGCAGTGTCTTCCATACACGGCAGCCGCTGATGAGGGACTGGTATCGTGTGAATGAGTGAGGAGCCAAGTGATTGTACTTTGGACAATGCAGAACGCCGCTCTGAGGCGGGGGGCTGCATGCTTAGACAGTGGGTTTTTCTGTGCGGCATCTGCGGCAACATGAGAACCCTTAGCTCCCGTATCTGCCCTCGGCTCTCCGCACCGCCATGGAAGGGGGACGTGAGAAGCTGGGCTGATGTCCTGTCCTGCAGATTCGACGGGTGAGAGGAATGCGGACAAAGTCGGCATAAGCTCATCACCAGAGTCCTTAAGGTCCACCACTGATTGAGGGCAGACGGACTCATCCTAAAGAAAAAGTCATACTCACCTGAACGCTGCAGAGGAGCGGCCATCCAGGCCTGCCCTCGTATGAGCGATCCTCAACTGTGAGCTGTAATAGTTTAAGCCATAATCTAGGTTGTTCAGCAAGTGAAGGAAAAGATTCTGAAGTAATTGTGGCGGGCTCCGCATTTATACTGCCTCGAGCTCGTCATTATTTGCATGCTTCGCGACAATTGGCCAGTCATTTGGACTGGCGTGAGCCAATAGGACTTCAGGAAAGGTTGGAGTGAAGGAGTTCCCATAACGGAGAATTTATCCGTGATGTCTCGTGAAAGCTCGATAAGGTAACTAACAGATCTACCAGTTATTGGATCAAAACTCATTTTCAGATGTCTGACAGATGAATTAACTGATTCAGTGCTCCAATTACACCAACAAATTACTGAACTGAGGAAACCGTTTGACTTGGACTGAAGACCGATGAGCCACTGATATGCACACGCATGGACCGAACACTTGAACGAAGGCTATGGGTATTCACTCTATATGGTTTAGACATGTAAAACATCCATGGTGCACAAAATTATTGGGTACTTTAATAATATAATTGTACATATATGATGTCACTGCATTATTACGTAAACAAACTAGTGAACTGAACCAGTTCATTGAAAAAAACTATCCGAAAGTATCAGTTTGTGGAAAAGAATCAGATTTCCCAGTTTACCGGAAGCTCTGGATTACAATTGTAAATAATGTTCAGTTTCTTGCACAGAGCGATCATTATGATTTATAAGACCTCAATATATCATCAGGAGTCATGGGTATTAATTTTGTGATCTCTGATAAGCTTTTTTTCTGGGCAGCTGCTGACTTGTATTTTATGAATTACCAAGAGCATAGTTTTCAGTAAAAATCTGCTTTACTGTCCTACTGAAGAAAAAAGGTACCTATATCTTGGATGGCGAGCAAATCAACAGCAAATTTATTTATTGTATTATTATTATTATTATTTGGGGAACTGTACCTATAAGACACAGTCATGATGGCTGTGTTTATGCAACTGGCCAACTTCATGGTGGCAAGTTTTACATAGGCAACCACTACCAACATTTTCTTGAGACCATCAAGTTCTAGATTAACTTTTCAGGTACTTGTTGAGATATGATTTAAATTTGCAAAGGCACATGTCCTTCACTATAATTTTAGATCCAGGTGTAAGCTTTGGCTTAGTTAGCACTGTTACAGTCGGCCAAATAAACTCACTTTGAGTCAACTTATAACTTTTAGGAGCAGATGCACCACACAGTGTCGCAACAATATATAGTGATATTCTATAGTGCTACTCAGAAAACAGGATACAGGTTTAACTCATTCGAAATACTTATGCTTAATGTTACACTGTCAGATATGCAAAATAAATCTGTCCAATCTCTTGCTCTGGCTACCGTGTATAGACCACCAGGGCCATATACAGATTTTCTAAAATAATTTGCAGATTTTCTCTCAGACCAATTGGTTAATGTTTATAAATCACTAATTGTAGGAGATTTTAACATTCACATAGATAATACAAATTATACGTTATGACTTGCGTATACTGACCTAATAAACTCTTTTGGAGTCAAGCAAAATGTCACTGGACACACTCATAATTTTAATCATACGCTAGATTTAATTATATGGCATAGAATTGATCTTACTGATATAGATATCGTACCTCAAAGTGATGATGTTACTGACCATTTCCTAGTATCGTGCATGCTGCATATTACTGATATTAACTATATGGCTCTGCGCTATCGTCCAGGCAGAACTATTGTTCCAGCCACTAAAGACAGATTCACAAATAACCTGCCTGATTTATCTCAACTGCTCTGTGTAACCATAAATACAAATTAACTAGACAAAATTACTAGCAACATGGGAATACGTTAGAATAATACGTTAGAAATTATTCTTATTATTGCCCCCATCAAATAAGAAAAGGTTAGAGAAAAACGTGCTGCGCCATGGTACAACAGTTATACCCATTCTCTCAAGAAAGAAACTCGTAATCTTGAGCGCAAATGGAGAAAAACTAACTTGGAAATCTTTAGAATTGCGTGGAAAAACAGTATGTCCAGCTATAGACAGGCTCTAAAAGCTGCCAGGACCGAGCATATCCACAAACTTATAGATAATAACCAAAATAATCCAAGGTTTTGATTTAGTACAGTGGCTAGATTAACAAACAAACAGATGTCACCAGATCTAAATATTCCCTCACAGTAGTAATGACCAGTGTTGGGGGTAACGCATTACAAGTAACGCAAGTTACTTAATAATATTACTTTTTTCAAGTAACTAGTAAAGTAACGCATTACTTTTTAATTTACTAGAAAATATCTGAATTACTTTTTCAAAAAAGTAACGGCAGTTACTTTTTTTTCCCATTTATTGACTGACAGTGCGCTGTGTGAACATGATCTTACTGTAGTTCTAATGTAGACTAAATGTGAATGTGTATTAATTGATCCCACTCGCAATAAAAAGATTCAGTATTCATCAAAATCAAACCTGCAATAATTAAATATGTTAAACAACACATTTTATTTACCAATGTGTTTGCTGCTGACCTTTGATGATCCAGTTCAACCATACTAATAAGTAAAAATTACTTTAGATAAACTAACAATTGTGCTTCGTTGTTTTTTTTTTATTGCTGAAGAGTGTTGAACCTTCTTCTCCTGTGTTCTACTGTACAGACGTGAATTTACTCTTCCTTCAGCCTGAGGTTTATTCAGTACACTTTTTGGTGTGAAAGGGCTTTTACATTTGCTATAAATCGAACTTCTTGTATTAAAAACAAACAATCAAGCCCTGCTCATATTTAAAAAGTAACGCGAAAGTAACGCAAAAGTAATGTAACGCATTACTTTCCATAAAAAGTAACTTAATTAGTTACTTTTTTAGGGAGTAACGCAATATTGTAATGCATTACTTTTAAAAGTAACTTTCCCCAACACTGGTAATGACTTTATGAATTTCTTCACTGATAAAAGATTTAACATCAGAAATATAATAACAAGTGCAGATTCTACAGCGTCTAGTACTTCAGCTTCATTCATTGCACCAAAATAAAAACTGCAGTGCTTTACAACTATAGGACAGGATGAGCTAAATAAACTTATCACTGCATCTAAACCAACAACATGTTTATTAGATCCTGTACCCACTAAATTATTGATAGAGTTGTTACCTGTAGCAGAAGAACCGCTTCTCAATATTATAAACTCATTTTTATTTTTAGGTCATGTCCCAAAACCATTTAAGCTGGCGGTTTATTAAGCCTCTTATTAAGAAACTAAAACTAGATCCTTTTGAACTGGCAAATTACAGACCCATTTCAAATCTTCTGTTTATATCTAAAATGTTAGACAAAGTTGTGTCTGCTCAATTGTGCTCCTTCTTGCAAAAAAAAATATATCTATGAAGAATTTCAGTCAGGTTTTAGGCCCCACCATAGCACAGAAACTGCACTTGTTAAAATTACAAATGACTTGCTTCTTGCGTCAGACCAAGGCTGCATCTCATTGCTAGTTTTACTTGATCTTAGTGCTGCGTTCGACACTATAGACCATGACATACTGATAGATCGACTGCAAAACTATACAGGTACTCAAGGGCAGGCTTTAAGATGGTTTAGATCCTACCTGTCGGATCACTACCACTTTGTTTATTTAAACGGGCAGTCATCTTAATTATCACCAGTAAAGTATGGAGTACCACAAGGATCTGTCCTAGGTCCTCTGCTATTTTCAATATACATGTTGCCCCTTGGTAATATTATTAGAAAATATGGGATTCATTTCCATTGTTATGCTGATGATACTTAACTATATATCTCAACAAGACCAGATTAAACTTCTAAACTATCTAAGCTAACGCATGTGTTAAAAATTTAAAAGATTGGATGACCAATAATTTTCTCCTTTTAAACTCAGATAAGACAGAGATATTACTTATTGGACCAAAAAACAGCACACGGAATCTCTTGGATCACGATTTGCAACTGGACGGATGTCCTGCAACTTCACAGTCAAAAATCTGGGTGTTATATTAGACAGCAACTTATCTTTTGAAAATCATATTAACCATGTTAAAAAAACAGCATTCTTCCATCTTAGAAGCATTGCACAGCTACGGAACTTGTTAAGTGTTTTTGATGCAGAAAAGCTAGTTCATGAATTCATAACCTCTAGACTGGACTATTGTAATGCACTGCTAAGTAGTTGTCCTGCATCTTCAATAAACAAGCTACAGACAGTACAATATTCTGCGGCTAGAGTCCTTACCAGGTCAAGAAAATATGATTATATTATTCCAATTTTACAGTCTCTGCTCTGACTACCCATTAAGTTTCGTATCAGTTGCAAAATATTATTACTTACCTATAAAGCCCTAAATTGGTTAGCTCCTGCGTACCAAACTAATTTTCTATCACGCTAATACAACCCTCTCCCTAAGGTCGCAAAACTCTGGACTCTTGATAGTACCTAGAATAGCAAAGTCCACTAAAGAGGTAGAACTTTTTCATATTTGGTTCCCAAACTCTGGAATAGCCTTCCTGATAACGTTCGGGATTCAGACACACTCTCTCTGTTTAAATCTAGATTAAAGACACATCTCTTTAACCAAGCATTCATATAATGCATCTCACAATCTCATTAAAATACCGTGGTAACTAGGAATTGCACAAGCTTCAGTCTGGATCCAACCCTTAAATGATCCGAGATGACCAAACACATGAGAAGAGATGATGCCAACCCCTCAGACAATATACAGAATTAACCAAATTGTGCCATAAGTTAAATATCGTCTTGGTTACTTGTGTAACCCTCGTTCCCTGAAGGAGGGAACGGATACGTAACGTCAGTGTGACTGACTAATGGGATCTCGCCCGAGAGCCCAATCACCTTCGAGTGTTAACAAAACAAGCCAATGACAGTTGACGTGTGCACCCCGCCCCACGGTTCGGGTTTAAAAGGAGAGCGCGTGCAAACGCACAACAGTTTTTAGCTGAGGAGCCGAGACTGTGTGCCCCGGTTGTACAGTGGTGGTACAGCAACTATGGCGACGGGACGTTACGTCTCCGTTCCCTCCTTCAGGGAACGAGGGTTACACAAGTAACCAAGACGTTCCCTATCAGTCAGTCACGTTCGACGTAACGTCAGTGTGACTAACTAATGGGATCCCTCGGAAAACGCTACTATTGCTGACCCCCTCCAGTGCCCTGCAGAAGCCGCCAAGTCCCCCCACACCAGTTGGATGGAAGATAGGACAGGGCTTAGGCAGAGATGACCGCCACTGCTGTTCCATACTGTGGGTAGGATAACACTGGGAAAGCGTACTCCAAGTAGGGGAACGCTACAGAGCCACATCCTGCGTGAGGAGGTACCATGTGGAGATTACACATATGGACTGGCCAAGGGCAGTACTACATATGGGAGTCTCTGAGGTAGACTCAGCCAGCCTGGGGTGAGATAGCTACACAGCAGAGAGGGCAGAAGGTCTCTGCCATGGAAGGCACGGGCTCACTGTGAGGGGAGACGTGCCGTGGAAGAATACACATGTGGGATCACCCGAAGGGGATTCACTACACACGGGCACCTAGCCCAGCACAAGGGCTGACCTTGGGCAACACACGAGTGCTGGACCTGGCGTCTGGCGCTCCGCCATGCCTGACTGCCGAGGGTGCGGCAGGAACTTCAACAGGGTTTGCCGTGGGGAACTGAACTGAGAAGCAACAAAGCGCACGTATCCGGTCCGTAGAGGGGAATGGCGCAGCAAGCATGATTGACACCGAGCAGGTTCCAGTGTTACTGGCCATCCGAGACAAGTACACGGGAGGACACCGGCTCTATACGGAGTTAATAAAATATTGCAAATGTATTAGGCGTCGCCCAGCCATAAGCTTTACAAATGTCTGCTATCGAGGCACCCCGCGCCAAAGCCCAAGAGGAAGCAACGCCCCTCGTAGAGTGTGCTCTCACACCAAGGGGGCACGGTAAGCACCGGGTCTAGTAGGCCAAGACTATAGCCTCCACTATCCAGTGGGCGAGTCTTTGTTTGGAGACAGCTTTCCCCTTCTGCTGTCCTCCGAAGCAGACAAAGAGCTGGTCTGAGGTCCTGAAGCTCTGCGTGCGGTCCACGTAGATGCGCAAGGCGCGGACGGGCCTGAGCAGAGCAATGGCTGGGTCTGCCTCCTCCCAGGGCAGCGGTTGCAAGTTCACCACCTGATCCCTGAAGGGCGTGGTGGGAACTTTGGGCACATATCCAGGCCGGGGTCTCAGGACAACGTGAGAGTTACCCGGTCCGAATTCTAGGCACGAATCGTCGACTGAAAATGCTTGCAGGTCCCCTACCCTCTTGACCGTGGCCAATGCCACGAGGAGCACTGTCTTCAATGACAGGAACTTAAGCTCTACTGACTGCAGAGGCTCGAAGGGGTCCCCCTTCAAGGCCGACAGGACCGAGGGGAGATCCCAAGAGGGTACCAGATGAGGACACGGAGGATTTAACCTCCTTGCCCCTCTGAGGAACCTGATGACCAAGTCGTGTTTCCCCACAGACTTATCGTCTACTGCATCGGGATGTGCGGCAATAGCGGCAACATACACTTTGAGGGTGGAGGGAGACAGCCTTCACTCCAACCCATCTTGCAGGAAAGAGAGCACGACTGCGATCGGGCATCTACGGGGGTCCTCACTGCGGGGAGAACACCAATCAACGAACAGGTTCCACTTCAGCATGTAAGCGTGTCTTGTAGACGGGGCCCTGGCAGAAGTGATAGTGTTTACTACGTTGGAGGTAGCTCACCTAGAACCTCCGCGTCCCGTCCAGGGACCACACGTGGATATTCCAAATGTCTGGACGCGGGTGCCAGAGGGTGCCCCCTCTCTGAGAAAGGAGATCCCTCCTCAGAGGAATTTGCCAAGGAGGGGCTGTCACGAGGAGCATCAGTTCTGATTGGGCCAGTAAGGCGCCACCAAAAGGACTTGCTCCTCGTCCTCCCTGACCTTGCACAGGGTCTGTGCAAGAAGGCTCACTGAGGGAAATGCATATTTGCGTAGGCCCTGATGCCAGCTGTGTGCCAGCGCGTCTGTACCGAGGGTCCCCTCGGACAGGGAGTAAAACAGCTAGCAGTGGGATGTGTCCGAGGAGGCAAACAGGTCTACTCCTGCCCGAAGAAAAGCAAGGTCCGACCATGGGCTGAAGGTGTGGCGGCAGGACGGGGTGACTGAGACCCGGTACGTGCCGTGGCGCCATGCCCACCTCGGGACCCGGTCGTGAAGCCAATGCTGAAGTGGTCTCATATGAAGCAATCCGAGCGGCGTGACAGCGGCTGCGGATGCCATATGCCCCAGGAGCCTCTGAAAGTGTTTCAGTGGAGCCGCCCTCTTGCGCTGGAAAGACTCCAGGCAGCTCACCATCAGAGACGTGCTGTGGGGTTGACCGAGTCCAGCTCCATGCCATCTTTCGAAAGATGTAAATATGACTGTGTGTGTGTGTGTGTGTGTGTGTGTGTGTGTGTGTGTGTGTGTGTGTGTGTGTGCTTTAAAGCAGTTATGTAATATGCTGTAACCCTAAAACGCTTTTTGACATTTAAGCAACATGAAAATGAATGCATACAGTATGTTTTATGTATGATACAATATTATATTTTATTATCTAATGCAATGAAATGCAAAAATGTCTCAAGTCCGACTTAAGTCCAAATACTTTCTAGGGCCACTGTACATTTTATGCAATAAACTTGTTGTCTTGTAGTCTTCAAAAAATAATATAGCTAGAAAGAAGTCTTACTAAGGTTTGTCCATTTTGCCATTTATTCATGCTGTTGTACGTTTGCTCTGGAGAATTGAAACAAATTGAAAAAAAACATTGAAAAAGACACTTTGTTCTCCTACACGTGAATGAGAATGGTTTTACTTCAAAGTTGCATGACAGGAACCCAGTTCCAAGTTGTTTCGACAGTATCACATACTCCTACACAATCTTCAGTATTTGAACATTTACACAGGTGTCTTTTTTACTTTCAGTGAACATTTATGAAAAGCAGAACACTCCTTTGTGGTCAGATCACAATGAGAGATTTGAATGCATAAAATGATGTCACAGCTGGCCATATTTGTTTCCCCTCCATCACGACAAATTGATTCTCAGTACCGAAACCACCAAAAAGTGTTTGCTAACTTATCAATGGGCCAAGACGTCTCTGTCTGCATTTGAACGCATTTATAATGTTTAATGGCAGGTTTATCTTTGTGATAACTTTATATCAGTGGTTCTCAATTCGAGTCCTGGTGCAGGTTGTATTTCTGATTCAGATCATCATCTCATTAGTAGAGATTGAATTGAGCTGCATTCCAATTGACAGGGTCCAGTATTTACTGAGCACCAGATAATATATGCAAATAAAGCTAATTTAGATGTGAATCTTGGCAGATAAAATACTTATAACCAAATTGTGTTTATTTTAATATTAAATAAATATACAGCAGTTTAGCACTTAAATACGACAATTTATTTTTAGTAATTTGAAGACTTAATATTTCTATAAATGCAGTATTATAGTGTATAGATCTCATAAATATATATATATAACAGGACTTATATTTACTGCACTTACTGAACTACTATTCTTACGAAGTCTCACACATTCACAGAAAATGTACTTATGTGAATACTTGTGCTTAGTTCCACATTGCAAAATTAGATGGACTTTCAAACTTAAAGGGATAGTTCACCCAAAAAATAAAATTCTGTCATCATTTACTCACCCTCAAGTAGTTCCAAACCTGTATGAATTTCTTTGTTCTGCTGAACACAAAGGAATATACTTTGAAGAAAGTTTGTAACCAGGCTGTTTTGGGGCACCATTGACTTCCATAGTAAAAAAAAAAAATACTACCAATTCAATGGTGCCCCAGAACTGCTCTATTTCCCTGATTTTTCAGAATATTTTCCTTTGTGTTCAGCCGAACAAAGACATTCATACAGGTTTGGAACTACTTGAGGATGAGTAAATGATGACAGCATTTTCATTTTTTGGGTGAACTATCCCTTTATGCTGTCATGTTTTAATCTGATTCAGATCACAGTGTGAACACAATCTCTGCTCTGGGGGCAGCCATGCTTGTCTATCAGCTTGTGTCCGCTGAGTCTGTATCTGGTCAACGTGCTTCTCAGTTTCTTATCTGACGCTGTGTACAGATACTCTGCCATACTGTATTCTCTCTTTAGGGACAGATAGCATTGCATTTTACTCTGTTGTTGAGTTTGGGTTTGCCAATGAGTGATGTAACTCTGTTTGATTTGTGCAGTGATCTGATTGGTTCTGATGTTGTGATTCAGAGCATCAGTAGATGTTAGTGAAGCATCAGGACTGAAGCTCTGGATCAGCTGGAGGAAGGGCTTGCTTTCTTTGCTCATCTCTTGGTATTGCAGGGCTTTTGTAATGGTATGATTGGGGGTCACTGACCCACTGCCATTTTTTGTATCTTTATGATTAGAGGATATTTGCCTAATTCTGCCCTGCATGCGTTTTTTGATTGTGTGCTGGTGCACGTGTAATATATTTTTACAGAATTCTGCATGCAGGGTCTCAATCGGGTGTTTTTCCCATTTGGTGAGATCTTGACTTGGATTTGTCAGTGGACCCCACACCTCACTGCCATAGAGTGCAATGGGCTCAATTACTGATTCTAATATTTTCAGCCAAATTCTAATAGGGATTTCTATAGGACATTGCCGTTTTATGGCGTAAAAGGCCCTGCGTGCTTTATCTCTCAGTTCATTCACAGCATGATTCAAGTTTCCAGTGGATGTGATTTTCAAACCCAGGTAGTTGTAGTGTGATGTGTGTTATCTGGTTAGTGCCTAATGTAAATGTGTGTTGTGTTCCCTGGGATCTGGATCTTTTCTGAAAGATCATAATGTTGGTTTTCTTCAGGTTGACTGTCAGGGCCCAGGTCTGGCAGCATTGCTCCAGCAGGTTCAGGTTCTGCTGTAAACCATGTTTAGTGGGAGACAGCAGAACCAGATCATCTGCATACAGCAGGCATCTGATCTGTGAGTCGTGTAGAGTGAGGCCAGGGGCTGCAGATCGCTCCAGGCTGAGCACCAGTTCATTGATGTAAATGTTAAATAATGTTGGGCATAAGCAGCAGCCCTGCCTCACTCCACGCTCCTGGGAAAGATACCTTGTACGTTTGGTGTTGATTTTTACGCCACATTTACTTTCAGTGTGCATTGATTTGATAAGGTCATAGGTTTTACCTCCTATTCCACTTTCAATAAGTTTGTAGAATAGTCCTTGGTGCAAAATTGAGTCAAAAGCTTTTTTAAAGTCAATAAAGCATGCATATATTTTACCTTTATCTTGGTTAACGTGTAGTGTAATGTATAGATGTGATCAGATGTACGGTAATTTGGTAAAAATCTGATTTGACTTCTGCTCAGTACATTATGTGCGGTGATGAAGTCTAGTAGTCGAGCATTTATTATGTTACAGAATAACTTTCCCAGGTTGCTGCTCACACAGATGCCTCTGTAGTTGTTAGGATCAAATTTATCTCGTTTATCTCATTTTTAAAGATTGGTGTTATCAAGCCTTGATTCCAGATGTCAGGGAAGTAATCTACACGCAGGATCGCATTGAATAGTTTTAGAATGGCTAATTGGAGCTTGTTGCTTGTGTGTTTTATCATTTCATTTAATATCCCATCAGGTCCTGATGCTTTTTTGAGTTGGAGGTTTTTTCTTTTTTCTTTAAGCTCTTTATCAGTTATTGGGAAATCTAATGGGATTTGGTTATCTTTGATTGTTAATTCTAGTTTTTCTAATTGGTTGATTGTTTGATTTTGCTTACGGTTCGTGTCTGTTTGTACTTTATTAAACAATGTTTGGAAATGACTTTCCCATATTTCTCCATTTTGGATTGGCAATTCTTCATGATCAGTTTGTTTCAGATTGTTCCAATTATCCCAAAATTGGATTGTGTTCACTGACTTCTCGATTATTGTCAGTTGTTTTTGGGTGTATTGTGCTTTTTTGTTTCTGAGTGTATGTTTGTATTGTTTTAGTGTTAAGATGGCGGATCTCTGCATTATTGGGATCGTTGTGTTTCTGATTTGACAATGTTCTCAGTTTTTTGCGAATAGTTTGGCAGGTCTGATCAAACCAATGTTTGTCATTTTTGAGTATATGATTTTTTCCTTTTTTTGTTTTCAATTTGGATTGTTTTGCTGATTTTTCAAATATGTAATTGATATCTTTGACAGCAAGATTGACCCCTTCATTAGTGTGAGCATAGGTGTTATTTAGGAAGTTGTCTATCAGCGATTGTATTTTTTGGCTGCTAAGTGCTTTCTGATATTCTTCAGCGCTGTTTTCAGCCTATCTGTATGGTTTTCTGATGTTGTACAGCTTTCTGGGCTTTGTGTTAATGTTATTTTCAGTCTTTTTGAGATACGCAGTGATTTGACTGTGATCAGACAGAGGGGTCAGTTCTCTAACAGTGAATGATCTGAGAGATGACGGATCTATGTCTGTTATCATATAATCAACTGTGCTATTCCCAAGAGGTGAGCAAAATGTGAATCTCCCTAAAGTGTCCCCTCGTAACCTACCGTTGATGATATACAGACCCAGGCTTCGACAGAGCTGCAGGAGGTCTTTCCCATTCTTGTTTACTGTATGATCATGGTTATTTCTGTGGATATGGGAGAATGTGTTGTTAATAACAGTCAGTTTGTTGTTGATGTATTTGCTCCCTTGTGTTTCGGTGAAGTCCGTCTGTAGTCCTGTTCTTGCGTTCAGGTTCCCGCAGATGAGCACGTTTCCCTGGGCCTGGAAGTGGCTCGTCTCTTCCTCTAATGTGGAGAACGTGTCTTCGCTGTAGTAGGGGGACTCTGATGGTGGGATGTATATGGCACAGAGGAATATATATTTTCTGGATGAGAGCAGTTCCTTGTGGATTTTAAGCCAGGTGTAGTATTTGCCTTGCTTTACTTTGTTGATGTGGTTGTGGAGTTTTGATTTGTACCAGATTATTTGTCCTCCTGAGTCTCTTCCCCTTCGGACTGTGCTGAGTTTTTGTGATGGTAGGATGATTTCTCTGTAGTTGGGTGGGCAGTGGGTGATTGCGTCTGCCCTACTCCATGTCTCCTGTAGAATTATAATGTCCATCTCCTTGATGCTCTTCTGGAATTCTGTGTTTAAACTCTTCAGCCCAAACGCTGTTGGATTCAAGCCTTGAATATTCCACATTGATATTGAAAGAGTCATTTCAAGAGTTCAAGGTATAGAGTTCTTGTTTTCAAAAATAAAGGTAATCCTTTTCTAATGTAATATAATATTTTGAAGAAAATAAAAAATATTATTTTTCTTCTCATTGTTAGGCAGATGTTTGTATGTTGTGTGGACCTTCATGCTGTCAGCTGGGCACTGATGCAGTTCAGCAGCTGTCTGATCTCGCTCATCTCCAGTGTTTTTGCTTGTCCTTTCAGGGCCTGAGCGTAGCTCATGGAGTGTGGGAGTGGTGCTGAGATCAGTGTGTTATCAGCTGAGGGTGCATGAGCGGGTGGGAGGCTGATGGACTGGTGTAGGTCCCTCCCCATGTAGTCTTTCATGGGGAGGGACCCCATGAAAATGATCATGGTCCCTTCCCCATGATCTGTTGAAGTTCTTTGCGGTCTTTTTTTAAACGTTTCCCTGTCTTGATACAGAATATACATTTCCCCCTTAAGTTCTTGGATGGACATTTTCAGCTGGTTTCTTATCTGGTCCAGCTGTTCTCTGAGTTGTTCGGTGTCTTTAGTGGTCAGAGCGTGGACTTGCTCACTAAGTTCCACTATTTCCAATTCAAGCAGTCCTAAGCTGTGTTGTAGCTGAACAACTGTGTTGTGTAATCCTGTGCTTGGGGGAAGGCTGATGTTCTCTGTGGTTTCCAGAGTTGACCTGTTCTTTTTGTTGTTATGGGTTGAGTGCTCATTTTGGTCAGTGTCTTCTGGTGTGTCTGTATGGTTTTGCTCGCAGTGGTTTGCTTCATCTTTTTCCATCATTTATTTTAAGCAGTGGAAGGTCTGCTTAAAGTTTGTGAGGGCAGCATTGTTTCCCTGTACCATTACAGTTCCATTTTGATAAACGTTTATTGTCAGGTGTCTGTTTTCTGGGTCTTTTTCTGAGTCCTCATAAATGCACAGTTCTCTGCCTTAAAATATTCCATGTTTGGTGTGATATGGAAACAGTGTGCAGGAAGCTGTGTGCCATGCAGTTGGGCATTCTGTGTAGAAGAGCAGGTTTGTGGTGATGGTTTTGCCCTTACTGTTTGAACTATCTTTAAACAGTGTCTCTGGGTTTTCCTTCTTGGTATTGTTGGTGTTGCCATGGTGATTCCGTTTACAGGTCTTTGGTATTGAAAGTGATGGCTCAGTTAATCCAATCAGAAGGTATGAATGACAACGGCCCTCTTTTGTTGTTTTAAGTTGCTATACAGTTCTACCGCTGTAGTATGCCAGGAAAACTTTTGGTCAAGTTTGTTTGCAAAGTTTATAAAAAGTTTCTGTTTTTTGTTAAATCTCTCTTGCTTATAAAATTAATTTTAGTTGAAATAGAGCTCTTGTTGTCTTACCTCAATCAAATGGGAAGTTGAGGGCCTATTGGTTTGTCCTTTTGCAATTGTTTGGTCCTTGTTGGTTGTAGATAGAAAGGTTATTTCAAATACATTATTTTAGTTAAATCCTTTTTATGATGGAGTAATCCTTTTTGTTGTATCAGTGAAGTTGCAAGTGGTTCTTTTACAGTAGTGTGTTGTGTTTGTTTCCTTCCTTGTGTTTGTTGCCTGGGGCAGTCGTGGCCTAATGGATAGAGCGTTGGACTTGAAACCCGACGTAACAGGTTCGAATCTCGGCTCTGGCAGGAAGTTTCCACGACTGAGGTGAGACCCTTGAGCAAGGCACCGAACCCCCAATTCCTCCCCGGGCGCCTCAATGTCGGCTGCCCACTGCTCCACTTGGATGGGTTAAATGCAGAGAACACATTTCACTCCTCATTATACTCTGTATAATTGTGTACGTGACAAATAAAGCTCATCTGGGCTTAATTTGTTTGTTGTTCTGAAGCCTTGTCCAATGTCCTTTTGTTTAGGTTCCACAAACTTTCATTGTTTTCATGAGATTTTCAACTAATTTCTTTAAATAAAACTTTCTTTTTAGAGTTAGCTTGTGTTAACTATCACATTTTTTGTTATTTTTGTGTTTTTATCTTTGGTTTACCTCATATTAGAAGCAAGAAACTCTAGGAAGTTCAGGAGCTCATGTTGTCCATGTTCTCTCTCTCTCTCTCTCTCTCTCTCTCTCTCTCTCTCTCTCTCTCTCTCTCTCTCTCTCTCTCTCACACACACACAAACAGACACACACCCTGCGATTAAGATAGTTGATGTGCTGAGATAAGAGCTCTGCTACCCGATCCGAGCCCGACGGGTCAAGAAATACTTTCGGGACGGGTTCATGTTTAATGTTTTATGTTTCGGGCTCAGGTTTGTAGCTAAACCAAAACTATATGCAGCTGCTTTCTGAGCTGGACAATGACATCACTGAATACAATATTGTAATGCCTTTAACTCAAAAAAATGTCCTGTTTTGATATTGTGCAGTTGCTTTGACACAATTTGTATTGCAAAAGACACAGAGAGAGTATATCAAATATCGTTATATTGTGTAAGTAAGGATAAGTATAACTAATAGTGAATAACAACATTAAGAAAAAAAAGTGTGGTGTAGTGAATACAGATGCATTGGCAGCTGTGACACTGTAAATTGTTTGGAATTTTCTCAGAAAAAAAGACTAAAAATGTTACAGTATAACCCGTTAATTGGTTACCTGTAAGGTACATTTACATACACAATTGGAAAACTACAAATGGTTTAGTATTATATGTAAATTCACTGTCAAGTGTATTGTGCTTGAAAGTAAAAGCTATCAATTACCATTCAATTTACTGTGAAAAACAGTAAAAGGACTTTCACAGAAGTCCCTGTGTGAAATTTGTTTATTCTCATTTTTGTTAATCATTAGGGGGGTTTGTGTGTCATTTTTTTGTTATTTAGTTAATGTTTATTGCCATTATTTTTGTCATGTGTTTTACCCTAATTGTGTTTTGTCTTTTTTGCATGACCATGTGTACCATCTATTATTGGTTTATAATGACTTTTGATACACTCTGATTCATAATGTGGCATAGTATGTATTTTTATTTATTTCATGTGAATTTTTATTTCAGAAAATAAAGCAGATGTACAGTACAGGCATGCAGGCACCAATTAAATGAATTTCAAATAACTGCAGCTGCTTTTTATTTAATTTTTTACCATAAATGTATTGAATATATATATGAGAAACAAAAACAAAGAGACACTTTAAACACCTAAGGTTCACTAACTTGATACAGTGTCATTGAATAGATACAAAAGGTATATACTGATCAGGTTTTTTCCAAGGCGTGTGATTTGCAAAACCCCAAATGCACATGTCACACATGTCTCTGCTACTCCTCTTTATCTTCTCCCATTCACTACTGGCTTTCTTTACATTCTTTTAAGAGAGTTGTTTTCAATTCCCAGCTGGTCAGACTGAATCCTAAACCTCTGGCTAATCTTCCAGCTCTACTGATTTCCCAGTCCACATTTTCACAGTAATGACATAAACAACCAAATTTGTTCCATACCATACACACACAGGTTGGCTGGAATGTCCATTAGTCATGTTGACGTGAGTTGGTGTATATGGTCTTGTGTAAGAGTTGTAGTGAATGTAAATAGCAGATCTGAGGGCTGGGAAGCAGCTCATTCCAGGAACAACAGTATAGTAACTCTCATGAGACCGATCTGAGCGATTTAACAAAGTCTGACCGTGCCTGTTAGAGAGCCCACTGACGGAGGTCTGTTACTGTAAACAATATTTTTCTGGGCAACATTTCCAACCCAATTTCATTGGAAAACATAACTATTTTACAAAGTGGAGATTTTTTATAGAGACAAAATATTTTAATCTTACATGCAATAATAATAATAAAAAGAAGTATGAATGCAGGTCTACCGCTTGGTTCTTAAAATCATGTGAAAATGTATGAATGAGATTGTACAAATTGGCCACCAATTGGCAAAAATACGAAATTTTACTAAATATATGTATTGCCAAAGTTTTGTTAATGCTCCCATTAAGTTTAATTTATTGAAAAAAATTGAAATGTTCCTGTTTTTATTTATTGATTGATTGATTGATATCAGAGTCAGAATGAGCTTAATAGCCAGGTATATTTACGCATACAAGGAATTTATTTTCATGGCAGAAGCTACCGCAGTGCAACAGAATGACAGTGACAGAGCAAAAAAAAACACATATAATAAAAGAAGAATAAAACAGAACAAGTAAATAAGGAATAACAATTTACAAATTGACAATTGTATTTACATGTATATAACAATAGTCAGTTTTGTATGTACAGATATATTATGTGCAATTGAATAGTAGATTAAGTATGTGTGTTAGATAAATAAGTGTATGAGTGTATAAATAGTGTGTGTAATTATTGTCAATTGTTCATGAGATGGATTGCCTGAGAGAAGAAAGTGTTTCTGTGTCTGGCCGTTCTGGTGCTCAGAGCTCTGTAGCGTCGACCAGACGGTAACAGTTCAAAGAGGGAGTGTGCTGGATGTAAGGGGTCCAGAGTAATTTTGCCAGCCCTTTTCCTCACTATGGATAAGTACATATCTTGGAGAGTGGGGAGGGGTGTACCAATGATTCACTCAGCTGTCCGGACTAACCTGTGTTGTCTTCTGAGGTCAGATTTGGGAGCTGAGCTGAACCAGACAGTTATTGATGTGCAGAGGACGGATTCAATGACGGCAGAGTATAACTTTTTCAGCCGCTCCTGTGGCAGATTAAACTTCCTTAGCTGACGAAGGAAGTACAGCATTTGCTGGGCCTTTTTTTACAATGGAGTCTATGTGATTGTCCCACTTCAGGTCCTGGAAGATGGTGGTGCCCAGGAATCTGAATGACCACTGCAGTCACAGTGCTGTTCATGATGGTGAGTGGGGAGAGAGCTGGGGGTATCTCCTGAAGGCCAGGATTATCTCCACAGTTTTGAGCATGTTAGGCTCCAGGTTGTTAAAACTGCACCAGACAGCCAGCTCCTTAACCTCCTGCCTGTAAGCAGACTCGCCACCGTCAGCTTTGAATCACATAAATAAATGTAATTTTAAAGTATATTATGTATTTTGGATCAAATAAATGCAGACTTGATTAGCATAAGACACATTCATAATGCAGCATAATGATTAAAAACTGGTAATATAATGAAGTTCTATCATGCCACCATTTCGCCAACATACATTTCAAATGAATGTTCCTCTTGGCTCAGTGGTAGAACATTGCGTTAGCAGCGCAAAAGGTTTTGGGTTCAATTCCCAGGTTCCCTGCTAACTCATACTAACAAAAAATGTATAGCCTGAATGCACTGTAAGTCACTTTGGATAAAAGTGCCTGCTAAATGCATAAAAATGTAAAAAATGTAATAATAGGCCTGCAGGTTTGGTCTCGTACTGTATCGCGTCCCTTGTCAGTGTCGTGCGCTTGCTTGGCCATTTATTGTGATTAACAGGAAATTGTGTTTAAGCGCCAGCAGAAGATAGAAGTGCAAATAATACTCTTTGAGAGAAGCAGCCTATCAGCAGAAGTTAAAAACAACTAGTAAGTGTATTTACTTGTCTCATTAGTGTTTAGCGCAGTTGTTGTTGTTGCTAGGGAACGCTTGTTTTGTTTACTGTGTGGAGACCTGCTGAAATCGCGTTTGGTCTCGTACTGTATCGCGTCCCTTGTCAGTGTCGTGCGCTTGCTTGGCCATTTATTGTGATTAACAGGAAATTGTGTTTAAGCGCCAGCAGAAGATAGAAGTGCAAATAATACTCTTTGAGAGAAGCAGCCTATCAGCGGAAGTTAAAAACAACTAGTAAGTGTATTTACTTGTCTCATTAGTGTTTAGCGCAGTTGTTGTTGTTGCTAGGAAACGCTTGTTTTGTTTACTGTGTGGAGACCTGCTGAAATCGCGTTTGGTCTCGTACTGTATCGCGTCCCTTGTCAGTGTCGGGTGCTTGCTTGGCCATTTATTGTGATTAACAGGAAATTGTGTTTAAGCGCCAGCAGAAGATAGAAGTGTAAATAATACTCTTTCAGAGAAGCAGCCTATCAGCGGAAGTTAAAAACAACTAGTAAGTGTATTTACTTGTCTCATTAGTGTTTAGCGCAGTTGTTGTTGTTGCTAGGAAACGCTTGTTTTGTTTACTATGTGGAGACGTGCTGAAATCGCGTTTGGTCTCGTACTGTATCGCGTCCCTTGTCAGTGTCGTGCGCTTGCTTGGCCATTTATTGTGATTAACAGGAAATTGTGTTTAAGCGCCAGCAGAAGATAGAAGTACAAATAATACTCTTTGAGAGAAGCAGCCTATCAGCGGAAGTTAAAAACAACTAGTAAGTGTATTTATTTGTCTCATTAGTGTTTAGCGCAGTTGTTGTTGTTGCTAGGAAACGCTTGTTTTGTTTACTGTGTGGAGACCTGCTGAAATCGCGTTTGGTCTCGTACTGTATCGCGTCCCTTGTCAGTGTCATGCGCTTGCTTGGCCATTTATTGTGATTAACAGGAAATTGTGTTTAAGCGCTAGCAGAAGATAGAAGTACAAATAATACTCTTTGAGAGAAGCAGCCTATCAGCGGAAGTTAAAAACAACTAGTAAGTGTATTTACTTGTCTCATTAGTGTTTAGCGCAGTTGTTGTTGTTGTTGCTAGGAAACGCTTGTTTTGTTTACTGTGTGGAGACCTGCTGAAATCGCGTTTGGTCTCGTACTGTATCGCGTCCCTTGTCAGTGTCGTGCACTTGCTTGGCCATTTATTGTGATTAACAGGAAATTGTGTTCAGCTGAATTGGAGTAGTATTTTGTTAGATGGGTATAAAAAGCTTAGTTTACCGCGGCAGCGGTCGCGGCAGCCGTTGTGTGAAGCCCTCCTCGTGAGAAGACTGAAGAGTGTAAAGACCATCGATTCTACCGTGCGACTCCTCCGGGCAGGACACCGGCAAGGGATATAAGTATCGCTTTTTATTTATCCTCTTTCTTACTGCTTGTTTCACTTCTGTTTTAGTTTTTATAACTAATTCTTACTATGTGTAAGTTGTTGTTTGTTAGCATGTGTTTTTGACAGTGTTCTTTTTTTAGGATTACTGATAACTACTGCTGTTTGATTTATCTATTTTAATTTTACATAAATTATGTATGAATTTCATATGTCTTTATAGGTATTTACTTTAGTTTTAGTTTTAATACATTGTATTTATTTTAGTAACGTTACTTCAACATACTGCATGGAAATGAAATACTTTATATATATATATATGGGTGTTTGGCTTCGTGTCATGTTAGATTCATTTTTATACTCATACCTTTGGTTGTTTTAATATTTTGAAATGTTTTTAGCTTTATTTTTTGTTTTCATTTAAATGTTAAGTTTTGAAATGTTGTTGTATGCATTTGTCATTTTATTTAATTTCTCAATTTTCTTAAATGTGTGTGTATATATAGTATTTATAGACTTGTAACTTATAGTTTTAGTTACTTTTTCTTATTTGTAAGTCGCTTTGGATAAAAGCGTCTGCTAAATGACTAAAAAGTACAAAAAGTAAAAAGGTGGCACTTGGGCTTTATTAACTAAAAGAGTTTCATGAAATAGTAAATGGTGTAGGATATAATACATAAATATAAGTGAATTGAATAGCCTACTGATTACCATTATTGTAACTTTTGTTTTGTGCAGTGCTTTTGTAGTCATTCAGCATCTATTTTATCAGTGATGTAATTTGATTTATAAAATGAGACAAACCGCAGATCCAGATCGCTCCACAAATAAGCTCATTTGTCCCATTTCAGTTTCTACCGATTCATGAATAAGAACAGAAAATGACCGCTCCACTTCAAATCATTGTCCAATGAAATTTGAACTTGAGCTAGATCATGATTGGTTGGTGTATTAGTATACATGACAAACGGCATTGATGAATTATGTAATATTCTAAAACATATAATATATGGATTTTTAATTAAATCGACACACTAGCTTTAAATATTGTATGAAAAAAAGTGTTAAATATTGTTTGGCAATTTTTCCTTTCCGTCGACCCACTCATTGAAATAACTATATATGGCTAGAGCCTATGGTTTCTGAGCAGACTGTGAAATATCAGTCAGTCGAGCAAAACACATGCAACCCATAGCAATGCCTCAGATTGACAGATATAAAATAAAACAGGAATTTTCCGATTTTCTTTAGCGATTAGTTACCGTTTTGTACACATTCCCATGTTAATTAGAATTCAAATGCATTTTGTTTTATTGACCGCAATATCATTGATATTTGTCTGAGAGGGGCACTTTTGAATAATATTGAAAAAGGCCAAGGGCTTCAAACCCCCCCTCCTCCTCCCTCCCCCACACTGTGTAAGGTGGCAAATAGGTAAATAAGTGTAGCATAGTCCTGTCTGTTTGCTTATGTGCATCGATCCGAGTGTAAACAGATGAGGCAGGCAAAAGAGATGTTGAGGCAGCTGAAAAGCATTTGGTTAATGGTGAATATTGACTTATCGTGCATCCTAAGGCCGATCCCCGCCTTAATGCAATGATTGACAGATAGGGGGCGTGCTCGGCTCGGAATGCATTTTCAAATCCACAATGACTTAAACTTTATTCATCGCGGGGTATTTAATGAAAATGCAATTGAAACATCATATAGAGTGGTGGAACTATGATTTCACTTTGTAGGTGAAAACCCAGAAGCGAGTTAGCATTTTAGCACTTCCGGTTCTATCGTCCCAGAGTCAATGTGTTTTTTGAATGGGATTTTAGTTAAATCCCTTAAATAAAGACTGTGGTCCACACAAGCTCAAGATACTTTCAGGTTTCATTCTACGAAATAAAACACACCAGTTACACCACACTCGGGATTTTTTTTAACTGTTACGTTTCTTAAAAAAGGCGGTTGCTAACAAGTTGCGAAATGGGACTACAGGCACTGTCGGAGACATTCAACGTCATCACACCGTACAATTGATAAATTTATAGTATTTTCCAATTATCCAGTAGTATAATTTGTAATACAATTAATTGTAGAATAACCAATAAACAGTTTTTCATTGTTGTTCGACAATGTTTTTTTTTTTGCTTTGTCCCGAAAAGCAACAAGTCTTCGGAGGGAAGATGCTCGTTTTATCGCTTAACGTTACTGATGTGGAGACTCCATAAGTACCATAAGTGTCACGGCCGGTGAGAGGGATCACCGTTAATCAGAGTCTGGGTCCAAATGCAGGGAAAAAGGCTTTAATAAATAACAAAAAGGCCAACACGGCCAAAAAACAAAACAAGCAGGAAACTGGGATACATAAAACGGCAGTACAGTGCATGTATCCCCAGTGTACTGATCACAGAGACAAACAAATTCACATCTGCAATTTAACCAGGCAGAGGGACGGGAGTGAGGTGTATAAATAGTCCAAGATGATGGAGAACAGCTGAGGAGTGTGATGAGAGGCAGGTGTGTGTGGTTAAGGGAAATTAGTCCAGGAGAAAGGGAGATGGTGACCTCTGGTGGTGAGAGGGAGGAGCGCCAGGCCTGGACTCATGACAATAAGGTAAACTCATATTACGATTATTACACGTAAACACCACATTTACCGGCTTTACATGGTGAAAGTGAAACTTTAATGATGCATAGTGCTTAAAGGCACATTAATATTAAATGTTTACGTTAATACAAACATTTCCTAGAAGCAAGGATACAATTATATTTTGTGTAACCATCCTCACAAAATGAGAGCTGGAATTTGGTACTTTGTTCAATAAAATAACTTTAATCTTACCATATTCCAAAACTTGCTCACTCTGCTGTTATGTAAAAGATTAAATATGCGGCGATACGTTTTTAATTCATTTTAATCAAGGATTTATTGACTTTTAAGGGACCTTATATCGAAATGAACATAAATATGTGCTTTCATGTGTCCTTCTGTTATGATTATTTAATGTATTCACTATACTATTTATTACTAATGTCTCATTTCAGTTTTAGTTTGGCTCTAGTTTTGTATTTACTCCAGTTTATATGTTTTTAATATGCATATTAAAACTATTGTAGAACATTTTAATTATATAATTGAATTTTCAGTTTCATTTTGCACAAAATGTTGCACATATGTATGGGAGAATGTAAATTTAAATACAGAAATATATTGCCATTTTACATATTGCATTGCTATTTTGCATTTATATTGCAAATTTACAAACCCGATTCCAAAAAAGTTGGGACACTGTACAAATTGTGAATAAAAACAGAATGCAATGATGTGGAAGTTTCAATATTTTATTCAGAATACAACATAGATGACATATCAAATGTTTAAACTGAGAAAATGTATCATTTTAAGGGAAAAATAAGTTGATTTTAAATTTCATGGCATCAACACATCTCAAAAATGTTGGGACAAGGCCATGTTTACCACTGTGTGGCATCCCCTCTTCTTTTTAATAACAGTCTGCAAACGTCTGGGGACTGAGGAGACAAGTTGCTCAAGTTTAGGAATAGGAATGTTGTCCCATTCTTGTCTAATACAGGCTTCTAGTTGCTCAACTGTCTTAGGTCTTCTTTGTCGCATCTTCCTCTTTATGATGCGCCAAATGTTTTATATGGGTGAAAGATCTGGACTGCAGGTCGGCCATTTCAGTACCCGGATCCTTCTTCTACGCAGCCATGATGTTGTAAATGATGCAGTATGTGGTCTGGCATTGTCATATTGGAAAATGCAAGGTCTTCCCTGAAAGAGACGACGTCTGGATGGGAGAATATGTTGTTCTAGAACTTGGGTATACCTTTCAGCATTGATGGTGCCTTTCCAGATGTGTAAGCTGCCCATGCCACACGCACTCATGCAACCCCATACCATCAGAGATGCAGGCTTCTGAACTGAGCGCTGATAACAACTTGGGTTGTCCTTGTCCTCTTTAGTCCGGATGACATGGCGTCCCAGTTTTCCAAAAAGAACTTCAAATTTTGATTCGTCTGACCACAGAACAGTTTTCCACTTTGCCACAGTCCATTTTAAATGAGCCTTGGCCCAGAGAAAACGCCTGCGCTTCTGGATCATGTTTAGATATGGCTTCTTTTTTTACCTATAGAGTTTTAGCCGGCAACGGCGAATGGCACGGTGGATTGTGTTCACCGACAATGTTTTCTGGAAGTATTCCTGAGCCCATGTTGTGATTTCCATTACAGTAGCATTCCTGTATGTGATGCAGTGCCATCTAAGGGCCCGAAGATCACGGGCATCCAGTATGGTTTTCCGGCCTTGACCCTTATGCACAGAGATTGTTCCACATTCTCTGAATCTTTGGATGATATTATGCACTGTAGATGATGATAACTTCAAACTCTTTGCAATTTTTCTCTGAGAAACTCCTTTCTGATATTGCTCCACTATTTTTCGCCGCAGCATTGGGGGAATTGGTGATCCTCTTCCCATCTTGACTTCTGAGAGACACTGCCACTCTGAGAGGCTCTTTTTATACCCAATCATGTTGCCAATTGACATAATAAGTTGCAAATTGGTCCTCCAGCTGTTCCTTATATGTACATTTAACTTTTCCGGCCTCTTATTGCTACCTGTCCCAACTTTTTTGGAATGTGTAGCTCTCATGAAATCCAAAATGAGCCAATATTTTGCATGACATTTCAAAATGTCTCACTTTCAATATTTGATATGTTATCTATATTCTATTGTGAGTAAAATTCACAATTTATGAGATTTGTAAATTATTGCATTCCTTTTTTATTCACAATTTGTACAGTGTCCCAACTTTTTTGGAATCGGGTTTGTAATTTTTCTACACGTATGCTTCAATATATATACAGTGTTTCCTTTCCCCTAGTATTATTTTAGGGGGGCCACCCTTAAAATTGTACAACAGTGATTTTATAATTTCAAAATATAAAGTAAAAATCAGAAATGAATGACTAATAATCCTATAAGTGCTCATCTACTGGTTATAGTGGTAATTTGATGCCCCTTTTTTAAATTTTTACTAAAGTGTTTGTTTACCAAAGTATATTTTGGTCTTGCCTTTAAAAAATAACATTTGAATTATATCCTTTTTAGACGTTTAAAGTGCTGTAAATAGTTGTGTGAAATACTTAAAAGTGCTTGAATTTCTCTCTCAAAAGGTTGTACAAACCCTGAAATGTGTAATGTAATGAAATTCAAATATTTCTGCCACAACACCATGGTTATAGTTAGTGTTACTACTTCTGTTTATATATCAGCGCTGTTTGACCTGTTTATAACAGATTTCTGTGCAGAATTTGAATGCTTCTCATTAGAGCTCACCGGAGGTGGGGGACTCGAGTCACATGACTTGACTCAAGTCAGACTTAAGTCGCAAATTTTAGGACTTGAGACTTGCTTTACAAATATTCGTAAAAGACTTAACTTGAATTTGACTTGATATTCATGACTTGAGACTTGACTTGGACTTGAGTAAAATGACTCGAAATAACTTGTCTTTTGTTCAGCAGATCCCTAATATTTATGCACATAGGCGGATCCACTGATAGATGTGGCTTTCAAACGTTCCCGTGTGCTTCCATGTGAGCCCTCAGTGAAGAGTGTGAAGTGATTATAAATGTAGTCAATCACGGTCAACATATCTGTTGAGCGTGTTAATACAATGGCCAATCAGCGCTCTTTAAGAATCCGCTCAACAGCGCTCAAATCTTAGCGGGAAATGGACGTTTTTAAAATAACAGTATTGCTGCTTGTTTTTAACCAGCACTTAATATATGCATTGTCTATTAATTGGTCTTCAGAGTTAAGACTTTGAGTGAAAAGCCTATGGATAGTTTAAGGGGACGCACATAAATATATTGTACACACATACAAAGAAAAAAAAAAAGCATAGACTACTGATTTGCGAACCCAACCATGCATACACAAACAAACAAACAAACAAACAAAAAACTCAAACGTGCTAGCACAACCATGCACATGCAAACAATACACTTTTCACTCATACTCAAATAACCTCTCTCTCTCTCTCACTCTCTCTTGCACATGCACACAATTCATTTACTAGGGTTTGAATGGGAAAAAAACAGCTATGTATGACATGATCTTAAACCCTTCCTTTCAGACATGCAAATTAGTGACGACTTCCTATTGGAACAGGTGACTAAGTCTACCTCCAAGAAAGAGGGACGTTTAAAACGACTGATCACAGTAGCTAAAACAAGACCAGTGACTGTGAATTCGGTTCGTCATGACTCAGGCGAGCTAACTGACCAGAACAGACAAACAAAACTTGACTCTGAATTACAGGCTAATCGTGATGCTATCAAGGAACTGACAGCCAAAGTGTCCTCATTAACTAAGCATCTAGCCCATCTGACAACATCCGCTGAGACTATGGAATCGATAGACAACAGCACACCTACTACTGAGTCAGTTCTGAGCCCCAGATAAAAGCCAAAATCTCAAGACATTCACAAAAATAAACCACAATGTCAGGTGGACCCAAATCAACGAGTAACTCAGCTTGGCAAGCGGTGTATGGTTTCGACTTCGATTAATGGTGTACCTCTTCAAATGTTGCTGGATTCCAGTGCTCAGGTGACAATGGTAGGAAAGGTGTGGATGAAGAGAAAATTGCTTACTGTCAAATTACAGCCCCTTGAATCTCTTTTTGCTAGTCAGTCCCTGGAGATAACCTCAATTAATGGCACTGAAGTACCCTTTGAAGGTTGGGCTGAAGTTTACCTCCAGATCTGTAGCCATAATCATGGACACCTGTCTATCAGAGTCCCACTTTTAATCAGTCGAAACTGTAGCTGTCCTGTTTTAGGTAGCAATGTCATAGCCGATATCATAAAAGAAAATGCCTGTCAGAAAAATAAGTTGATGTTTCTACTATTCTGGAATAAGCTTTAGGCATCAGTGCACCTACTGTAGAAGCATTAGTGTTGACTCTCCAGCAGATAACTCTGGCTGAGATATCACAGCACAATGTCCGCACTGGTAAGACAGGTGTAACAATACCCTCTGGATAGATTCGGGAAGTTAAGTGTTGGATTCGGGGATGGTCAAGTGATGGGACAATGCTGTTTTAGCCTATTGTAGAGAATGACTGCATTGATGGTTTAGAGCTTTTTCCAGCTTTAGTGGATGTTCCTGGGGGATTGTCAAAATGTGTCAAGGTTCCAGTCCAGAACTCCACTAAACATGCTGTCTACCTGCCACAGAGGACTATTCTTGGCACACTTGAAGATGTCGTCGATCTTAAACCCATCCAACAATCCACTGACATTTCTGAGTCCAAAAGCCATTATACTCCCCAATCACGCTCAGTTCAGTTAAGGACTGATTATATGCAAAACCTTGAAAAAAATAGGAATCCTTCGGTACATCCAAATAAAGATAAATGGCACCATCCAGTTGACTTGTCACATCTGGCTGAAGATGAACAGAAAATATTCAAGGAGATACTTTTTGAGCAGTCTGAAGTATTTGCTAGGGATGACACATATATTGGTTGCATCCCTGACCTGCAACTCAAAATCTGCTTAAAAGATGATACGCCAGTCCAAAAGTCCTACAATGAGGTCCCAAAGCCCTTGTATAGAAAGGTAAATGAACATGTTCAAAAGCTGCTTGATCACGGGTGGATTCACAAGTCCATGTCACCCTACTCCGCCCCCGTGGTTTGCATAAGAAAAAAAGATATGAGCCTACATCTTTGTGTGGACTTCCGAGGACTAAACAGTAAAACGATCCTAGACCCGTATTCAGGATCTATTGGATAATCTGGGAGGTTACTCGTGGTTTTCCATATTAGACCAAGGCAGTGCATATCACCAGGGCTTTGTCGAGGAGAACTCTAGGCATCTGACGGCATTCAGCACGCCTTGGGGGTTGTATGAGTGGATCCGCCTTCCCTTTGGCCTGACCAATGCACTGACAGCTTTCCAAAGGTGTATGGAATGTGTACTGAATGGCCTGAGGGATGAGTGCTGTTTCCCATACTTAGACGATGTTCTCTGTTTTTCCAAAACCTTTCCGGACCACGTCAAAAACTTAAAGAGAGTTTTCTGCCGCTTATGGGAACATGGTGTGAAATTACGCCCAAAGAAGCGTGAATTATTTAAACATCAGGTGAGATACGTGGGGCGTTTAGTTACAAGTGAAGGCATTCAAGTTGATTCCAAAGACCTGGAGGCAGTGCTGCAATGGAAAGAATGAGAACTAAAGAATGTCAGAAAGTTAGAGCTCTATTGGGCTTTTTGGGCTACTATCGATCATTCATTCAGGATTTTTCCAGAATAGCCCGGCCACTGTTCAAGCTTCAAGAGAGTCCTGGTGAGAATGGGGAAAATCCTCTCAAAACTAGGCCAACTAAACTGGGTGTAAAAAAAGGTCAGTTACCGTCCAAAACACCAGTTCAGTGGACCTCTGAACACAGTGCTGTGGTTGCACGCCTTGTCGACATTTTGACTTCCTCTCCTATCTTGGCATACCCAGACTTTAATTTACCTTTTGTCCTTCACACTGATGCATCTAATGAGAGTCTGGGGGCTGTACTCTATCAGGAACATGGGGGTAAACTGCACGTAATTGCCTATGGCTCAAGGTCGCTCTACTTCTGCAGAGAATAATTATCACCTCCATTCCAACAAGCTTGAGTTCCTTGCCCTAAAATGGGCCATCTGCGATACATTTTGCGATTACCTCTACTATGCCCCCAAGTTCACAGTATTCACAAATAATAATCTCCTTACCTATATCCTGAGTACCGCCAAGTTGAGTGCTGTTGGGCATTGTTGGGTGGGTGAATTGGCTGACTTTCACTTCACCATAAAATACAGGCCAGGCAAATCAAACAACGATGCCAACACCTTTTCACGGTTCGCGTTGAAGCTTCAGGACCACATCCGAGAATATTCTGAGGCTTTACCTCCATATGTTATTTCTGCCATATGGCAGGGAGATAAAGCAAAGAAAGAAAAATAAGAACCATGGGTTGCGGCCCTTCAGCTGGGTTATGGTGATGAAGATCTTCTTCCTGCTAGTACACCCATGTTTCCCTCTGGAGACATTAAATCTGCCCAAAGGGAAGATACTTCCATCTGTGAGGTAATTAATTTGAAATAGAGAGGATGGTACCCCAGTGACAAAGAAAAGAGGCACATGGGATCAACCTCACGACGAATGATACACAAATGGAACAAACTTAGACTTGATGAGGGAATCTTATACAGAGAGACAGGACAACATAGACAACTGGTTCTCCCTAACTCTCTCAAGTCTCTTGCACTCAAACACCTTCATGAGGACATGGGGCATGTGGGGGCTGACAAAGTCATCCACCTGGCAAGGCAAAGGTTTTATTGGCCTTTCATGCAGCGTGACATAGAAGATTGTGTCATCCGCCAATGCACATGTATCAAGAAAAAGCGACCCACTGTTCCAGAAAAGGGACCAATGGTTTCAATCACCACTAGTGTCCCATTTGAGCTACTGTCCGTTGATTATCTCCATCTTGAACCAAGTAAGGGAGGCTACGAGTATATCTTAGTACTCGTAGATCACTTCACCCGCTTTGCCCAGGCCTACCCAACATGGAACAAATCGGGCAAAACAGCCGCAGAAAATATTTTCTACGACTTTATACCACGCTTTGGGTATCCACAAAGGCTTCATCATGATCAGGGCTGAGAGTTCGAGAATAACTTGTTCCAGCGACTGGCTCGCATTACTCATTCTCGAATGACCCCCTATCACCCGCAGGAGGAACCCCGTTGAGCGTCTGAATAGAACACTACTTCAAAAGCTCCGAACACTATCAGAGGAAAATAAATCTAAGTGGAAAGACACTTACCGCACATAGTCCATGCCTATAATTGTTCGAGGCATGAAGCCACGGGCTATTCACCATTTTTTCTTCTCTTTGGAAGAGTCCCACGTTTACCCGTTTATTTGCTTTTTAACCTTGAACCTGAGTCACAGACTGAGACCCATCAGGAATATGTGTAGAAGTGGGCTTCTCGGATGCAAGTGGCATATAAGATCGCCTCTGAAAATAGTAAGAGTTGCTCTGCAAAAGGGAAAAAATACTATGACCGTGGTGTCAGAGGAATTGTGCTTCAGCCAGGTGATCGCGTGCTTGTCCGCAACCTATCCGAGAGAGGCGGGCCCGGTAAACTCCGTCCTTACTGGGAGAACAAAGTTCACTGTGTTGTTGAGAGGATGGGAGACAGCCCTGTATATACAGCCCTGCGTCTTCGATGCAGTATGAGTGTAATCTCGAAAGGGAACGTACTCCGTTACTATCGTAACCTCGGTTCCCTGATATATGTGAACGGGTACTGTTTATCTCCAAGATAAATATTATTTTCACTGAAAGCTAATAGAAAACATCCAAACATATCACAGCAGTAAAAAAGGGGGGTTCAAGAGTTCCAGAAAACTGTTAAAAAGCAGCTTTTTACACAGTTTTTGAGAATATATTGAATTGACTTTTTCTTCTGACATAGTCAAGTCAAGTCAAGTCACCTTTATTCATATAGCGCTTTTAACAATACAAATTGTGTCAAAGCAACTGCACAATATAAAAATAGGAACATTTTTGAGTTAACAGCATTTTATTATTGAATTCAGTGATGTCATCGTCCAGCTCAGTTCAGTTTAAATAGTATCTGTGCAATCAAGTCGGTGATATCGCTGGAAATTAAGTGTCCCCAACTAAGCAAGCCAGAAGCGACAACGGCAAGGAACTAAAACTACATTGGTGACAGAACGGAGAAAAAAAAAACCTTGGGAGAAACCAGGCTCAGTCGGGGGGTCAGTTCCCCTCTGGCCAGAAGAACCATTAGTTTGTTCCAACTGCAGCAAAGTCAGATTGTGAACATGGTAATTTTGGTATCCACATGGTAACCACATTTACTCATGCAAATTGAATAAATATAAACACTCTTTTACAATATTTATACATTTTGAGAGAAAGTTTGCTTTTCAAATACTTCAAAGAAAACCAAGTATGACCCCAATTCCAGAAAAGTGGGGACGTTTTGTAAAATGCATTTACAAAATGTGTAAAACATCCACAAAGCATCACAATACCCGTTTTGTTTTACAATTTCATGCCCAAGGTTTTTTTGGGGGGGGGGGGTGGGGGGTGGGGTAAAATCTAATGCAGTAATATTCACCTTGTTCAGTATTTGCTAAGGTTATGGATAGTATGCTTTACTCCTGTAAACATAGCTTCCATATGCTTTGTTTAATAAAAAAATAATAATGCCTTGGCAAATGTGTATGTTTCAGCATGTTCCAGTATGTTCTAGGATAGATTTATGTGGCAAACATCAAACACAACCACAGATTATTTTCC
Source organism: Ptychobarbus kaznakovi (assembly GCA_027422405.1). Taxonomy (NCBI): domain Eukaryota; kingdom Metazoa; phylum Chordata; class Actinopteri; order Cypriniformes; family Cyprinidae; genus Ptychobarbus; species Ptychobarbus kaznakovi. The sequence goes on along the minus strand of CM049802.1, from coordinate 26,943,223 downwards.
CAAACACACATATACACATTTCTTAGCAACAATCTTAGTAAACAATACTGGATCTTTTTAGGTTTACTTTACATTCTAAGATATTTATAGTAACATTTTTAATTTAAAAAGCTCTGCTAAACCAACACAAACTATAAGACAAACGTTTTAGCACTGAACATACAAGGTTGTATAACTGCGATTCAGTGCAGCACTGAAATACCACAAATGATAGAGAATCAATCAATCATGTATATCTGAATATGTTGTGACCGCCTGGTGGACTAGCATTTGTCACATCTGTTCAGTTTCTTAATCTGTTCACTCATGAGCATACAGACATCATCACAATGAGAGCATTCTAAAATACTTTTCTTTTGTATTCTCTGCCAGTTTCGTTTCTGCTCCCTCACATGATACTTTAACATGCCTTTAACTTTATGTTGTTTAAATGGCCAGAAGCAATAAAGCACATTTCTATGACAGAATAGAAGCAGGAATAAAGTCATATACAAGCAGAGTTTCGAGGACATTCTCTGTATGCTATAAGGAGCCTGGGGAAATAAAGGATGTTTGCAGAGATAAGGCCTTACTGTTTGATCAGTTTATAAAAGGCATAAACTTCCTTTGGGACTTATAAAATATAATACCAGACCCAAAGTTTAAGACTTCCAGGAGCCAAATAAACAAGGCAATAAATAGTTTTTATAAGAGGCAGAATATTGTTAAAATTACTTTCATTGGTGTTTCATTTGGCTGTTGTCATAATAGACTATCTATCTATCTATCTATCTATCTATCTATCTATCTATCTATCTATCTATCTATCTATCTATCTATCTATCTATCTATCTATCTATCTATCTATCTATCTATCTATCTATCTATCTATCTATCTATCTATCTATCTATCTATCTACAGTATATATATAAAAAATAATAATGAAAAATATATATACAAAAATAGTTTTCACCACAGCAGTAAAACTGTCTCATTATCTCCTGTTTAGTTCACTCAAGGTGTCATTTTTTTCTGCTTATCATTCACATTATTCACTTCATTGCTCTGTTCAGCTTACATGTTTTTCTGTAAATTGCTTTCCTGTACTTACTGCTTATAGAATGTTGTTCTATGATATAGAACACATATATTTTGTTTATACAAATTATTATGACGAATTTCCAGTTTAGATTGCTTGAAACCACCCAGAGCACTGATAAAAAAAGATATCAGATTTCCAGCATATGTGTACACATTATATTGTCTTCAGTTTCATTTCCTTTTGAGCTGAGTTCTCATGCTATGAAAAACTAAATACTGTATATTACATTTTGGCCAAAAGAAAACAATATAACAGGTCACATAACTCTTTTAGAACAGCTGCTGTTATAACACTATAACAACTGATAGATTGTGTCACAATGGCACAGTAGCCAGAGACAAATGGCATTTGACCAGCTTAAAAAGCAATGAGAGAAATGCATTTCTGTACAACCTACACCTTCAGAAAAAGGTACAAATATGTGTCATTAAGGTCTAATATGTACACTTTGGGTGCTAATATGCACCTTTAAAGTACTTATATGCATCCATTAGGGGTAAATGAGGTAAACATGTTAACCTTTAGAAAAGTGTACCACCCCAGTGACATCTCTTGAACCTTTTTCATGAGAGTGTACTCAAGGCAGGATCTATTGTAAGTCAAACGCGGGTTTGTGCGACTCCTGACATTGATAACACAATGTGAATACATTTGCATAGATATACTATTGAACAAGCTATGTAATAAAGTAACTAGCTTTGAGAATCCTGGTTTGTGTTTACAAAAAAAACGAACACATGCTCCCACAAAACCACACGCTCCTCCCATAGCCACTGAGCGCAACAGGGAATGTGATGTAGGCGAGGTGGGCGGGCACATAGACTTCAGTTCTTTTGGACGTTCTAATTATTCATAAAGCTGACCAATTGAGCGGCATATGTTAATGAGTCAGGTTTAAATCTATTTGTAGGCTTTTTCCAGACTCAGTAAATGAATGCTAGACTGGAGAGAGTAGCGCGACTGTGTGGAACTGAGACTCGTCTGTTCGTTTGTGCATCGATAATTATATGGCTTCTGTTGCGTTGATAAAATAACCTTTAAAATCCACGCTTTGAAATCGAATTGACGTTCTACTCCTAAACCGAAATTACGGTTAGTCGGGGCATCCAGCTGATATCCAACGAACAGACGCGTGTCTTCACCGGACGGATTTGGCCATGTCCTCCGCGGATGCGTCGGAGCAGAGCCGGCGCCGCTGTGTTTTGTCGTGGGAGCAGGTGCAGCGTCTGGACTCCATCCTGGGAGAATGTGTCCCGATCCACGGCCGAAGAAACTTCCCTACACTCTCCGTTCAGCCACGGCATATTGTACAGGTACAGGATCTCATACTCGCATAAAACACCACGAAACCTCGGTTGAACTCGCCACTTTATGTGCTTTCTATGCTAAAAACGGAATGCAATTCCTTGAAGGATTCTAATGAATTCTCTCCGACACAAAACAAAACAAGGCATCCAAGACAGCTAACACTCACATACTAACATAAAATACAATGAATCTTCGATTGAACTAAGTTTATTCCACTTCATAGGCTTTCTAACTATAATTCCTCCACCTTTATCGGCCCGCTGAATCAAAGTCGAATCATTCATTAATACTGATAAAGCTTATTTTTTAACTCTTGTTAAATTTAGTGTCCTAAACAATTTATTCAGAGGCTTCTGTAATAATATGTAAAAATGGAATGCAGTAGTCTAAGAAATGTGGATAGAACTCCTATTCCAAATGTTACAATAATCTGGAGCATTCCTGAAGTATTCTAATGAATTCTCTCTGACACAAAACAAGACATTATAAGCTAGCACTGTTTCGATTACAATTTCTTTTATCAAAAATATTCACAAAAACGTAAAACAAATAAATAAAAATATGCCACAGTAAATTGGTGCCATTATCAAAGACACTGTATTTACATAGTTAAAATGTAGGACTATTATTAGTAATCAGGGGTTGTATTCCAGAAACTTTCCATCTTAATTATTGATTTAAGATTTGAAAAAGTTCTGTTTCCCATTTCAAATTGTTATTGGTTATGAAAGATTCTAAAGATATTTATGTACAGCTCCAGAATAAAAATATAAAGAAAATAAAACATACTCCACATAATATAGTTTATTATCATAACTGTAGGATGTTCATAGTTGCCAAGCAACATAGAAAGTGAATGTGTGGTCATAGGTATGAGTTTATTGGCTATTTTATAATGTTTTAACCTCATCCATGTAGAGTATGAATTATTGGACTTATGAAATCATATTTACATAAAGATAATTGTTTATGAGAAATGACTTGTTAATCCCTGCTATGTCTCCTGTGTCATGAACAGTTCACTATCATTGGTATTATCATCCCAAGGGAAATGATGGTAGTCAACTCATGTTTCAATAAAGATGTATTAATGTAATATTAATTTACTAATGTTTAAGCATTGACAAATTGATGCACAATTTGTTACACTAAGGTATTGTTAAAATACTAGTGTTTAAAGTTCTGTGCTAGCCTACTTTTTTCAAGTGTAAGTTTTTAAACATCTCTACTTAAGCAGTTTTTTAGCATCTCATCTTCATTTTACATTTCAGTATAATCTGTCAGTTTCACAACAAGTTGCCAATAAGATTATTTTTTTTGATTATTATACTGTAATAGATACATTCTTTTGCAGTCAGTCATGACTTTGGCAGTCTTACTGGAAAAGATTTATGTGGCAGCTTTTCTTCCGTACTGAATTCCAGCAGATATCAGCAGGTGTTTGTCCAATCACTTCACTTCTCTCCCTTTAATCTATTTAACATCCAGAGAGACTCTTCATATTATTTATGATATTAGTCATACACAAATATACACTCAACAGATTCATTTTTACAACTAGAATGAAGTTTCGAGTATAGATTATTTTTTATTAGCAGATTTAAATGTTTCAAACTTTTACATCTGTATAATTCAAATAATTTTGTGTGATTAATTAAAAAGCCTCTGGGTTTGCTTGTTTTTAAGGAATGGAGGATTTCCCTTTATTTAGCTTGTTTTAATTGTAACCTCACTGTTGCAAGGAAGCCAGTTCATACAATTAACTGTGAGAAAAGATATACAGTATTGTTTACCCAGCCATATTAAATGGGCTTTTCGAAATTAGGCCACTCTTTGATGACATCTTTGACCTTTCAAATGAATGTGCTCATTACTCTACCATCTGATTGTATCTTATGTCAGAACCACAGAAATTACTTCCCAAATCTGGTACACTTTGCCGTTTAGGCTGGTCAAAACTGCCTATTTGGACAGGATGAGACGGTCTGACTGACATTTGAAGCAACCAAGTGCGGTTTGTCTTGTTTAGGAGTGGGTTTATCTGGAAATATTTTTCTAAACCCTGAATATTCTGTACTGAAAACACCTTAATTACCTTCCATTCAATTACGTCCACATAATTGCTGTCCATTCAAGCGTAATAAGTACAGATTATTTCCCAGCCAGAAGACAAATCATATACAATTATGCTCATGAATATGTAGTATGCCTGCTACTGCCTCAAAAGCTCTCATCAGTTATACCTTTATATTACACAGAATCCTTTACACTGAATGAAATTCCACATATTATTTCAACTTAAAATCTTAAAAAGTTCAGTTGCTGTTTTAAATAAAGTATAATAACTTGGATATGCAAGGCATTTCAACTTAATTTATAATAAACTGACTTAAAAGTAGAGTTTAATTTCATATAACATTGTAGCGTAGCCTTATAATAGAAGTAGGCAGCTGGATATGTTGATGTGAATATAATTGTTGATTTGCCTCCATATTGAATGTGATCATCTGCTTTCTGTCTGTTATTTACCCCATCATTATATGTGTAAGGTCTGTGATCTCGCGCTCGCAAGATGTATACCGGAATCCCTATGGAGGTATTTTTACGCCTAAAAGATTTGCATGCGTATGGTAAGATTTGTGAAAGTGTACATAAGACTGTAAGCGTAAATTAAATTTGCAAGGGCAAGAGAAGCTTTGTAAAGGTGTAAATCGCGTCTCAAGTGCAAGAAAAAATTATTTGCAGCATTTTGCTGTTACTCGTAAGTGTAATTCATGTATTGTGAAACTGCAACTTCATGCTGACACAAAATAAATATGATCTGCATTCGTATGACTTCCATTTTTCCGCGCTTACACTTTTGGCACGTTTTTTTTAGCAGAGAACGTTGGCTTGTTTGTGGCACATAAGGTTAACAGTGGATTAATCCTGTTGGAAACAGTAGACTTGTGGGCCAGAGCTGACATGGCACCCATGTGGTAAAGAAGAGCCTGGTAAGTCTTTCTGTTTGGCCAGAGTGTAAACTAAGTCCTCAGGATTACATTTTTTTCCTATTTGAAAGGATACACAGACTCTACATCTAAGCCATTCTTATTGTTCCTGTCTTAGAACAGGTGCTTTTCTGAGAATGTGAATGGATGTATTAAAGTAATTCACCCTCCAGCATGTAACATAATCATGGTTAAAACCAGGGGCTGGAATCATTGCGAGGTATAGATTACACCGTTGGTCTCAAACTCAATTCTTGGAGGGCCACATCTCTGCTGGGTTTAGCTCCAACCAGCTCCATGTCACACCTGCTTGGAAGTTTCTAGTGATGCTGAAGACCTTAATTAGCTGGAACAGCCGTGTTTGATTAGAGTTGGAACCTGGGCCATCTCTAGTGGAGTGAAAGGAGGTGACGATTAAAGGGGCACACGGCTGAGGGGAGGACCCCACGACAATCTCAACCGACTGGCTGAGGCCAGCCTAAAAAGACACTCAGGACAGTTGACGAGCAACTGCTGAGCATCGCTACGAAAGCTTATCATTTGCTTGTGTTTATAAGCCTTGCCAATTTAAACATTCAAAAAAGCTACAATCATTCAAACACAAGACGCTGAAAACCTCGACTGAGAAGGCTACTCATGCCGTGTTCGGTGCGCACGCTGAGAGCCGCGTCTCACAGACAGCAACACTGAACCGAGCTCTCCTTCGCGTCCTCCTGCACCTGAATGAACAAATACTAATCGCAGTCTAAACATGCAAACAGAAAAATATGTGAAAGAGCCCAATTCAGCACCCCCGTGTGGTGTTCTGTGCGCACAGGGCACATGCAGAGAGACACAAAACAACAAATTTGCCTCTTCTTGCTCTTGTACCAACAAATACATACAAAATGATGTCAAAATATCCATCTTGGAGAGTATCCTTGAAAAAAAATTGTCGGTTATGTCTTAAGTGAAAGTAAACAGTTGAGAAAGAAATTGGCTGTGCATCATTATTGGATGCATTGTCTCTTAAAGTGACCGGGCCTAATTTACTAGCTGCTGTCTGTGTCCTTAATGATAAGAAAGAAGAAGAAAATTACAAAAAAGAAAATCAATCACTGCTCTTGACTGAATTACTTTGTAGTTTTAACAATAATTAATCCACATTTCACAGTGATTATGTGAGAAATGTTGAAGGTGTCTGAATAAATGTTGCTTTGGTTTGACTGTATATTTATTTTTTACAGTGAAGACTATGCCGTGCTATTTTACATTTGATTATTTGTGTTAAGTTTTATCTTATCAAGTGAGATGAGTAAATGCATGTTCACATTTAGTCTAGATACACAGTAACGTTCAAAGCGCACACAATGACTCTGCACTTACTCCTGATTTCTCTCAACTTGAGAACAGGATAGCTATCAGTCAATAAATGAGAAAAATGTTCTTGCAAATTTAAAAGTAATGTGTTACTTTACCAGTGGTGGACGAAGTACACAAATCAAGTACTTGAGTAAAAGTACAGATACGTATAATAAAATATTACTCCAGTAAAAGTGAAAGTACTGCTTTTTCAATTTTACTCGAGTGAAAGTACAAAAGTACTAGATTTTTTATGTACTTAAGTAAAAAAGTACTGATAGATAGATTTATTTTCCAATTTTATATAGACTACTTTATTTAATTTTATATTAGCACATATTTTTATAATCCTACTGCCCAAAATACCTGTGATTTTCCCAAAATAACCACTATATGGAGTCAAGATATATATTTTGTTGTTGATATGGACTATGTTGATGAGAGTGATGTAGTAATGTTCACTGTGAAGCTTACACTGCGATGTACATGAGAGAAAACAGATTTGACCATCTAATTTTCACCAGTAAGAAAGTGTTTTAAAACTTGTTGTTTTGCAGAACGTCAGTTATATATGAAATGAGAATTAGGCCTGAAGTTAGGAAGAACATTTTAAGGAAAATATAATTATAGTTTCATAATGATTTTTTTCTTCTCAAACCTTGTCTGTGGTGTAAAAACACCCCTGGCCAAATGCCCCCAGAGGGCATCACTTCCCACTTTGATAATTACTGTAGTTAGCATGTTCTGAACATCACATGCTTTCTTTTTACCTCAGATGTAATCTATCTAGGTGGTTGAATAAAAATATTTGGACTTTATATCTAAAAATGTCCTCAACTTAGCACCAGCAAGCTTGTTAGCTAGACAGTTAGTATCAGGTAACAATATTTACTTATTTTCAGTATGGTTATGAATAAACATTAATATCTGTCTACTCGGCTAGTTGATCTAAACAATATAAAAAAATTATACTGTTGATAAACAATATAAAAATAGACATCACATAGGGCTAAATGCGTAGCATTTTAATAAAACTGCTAATGTTACAGCAGTGGGGAATATGAACGTGCATGAGTTATTTTATTTAATCTGTGTTATTGTAATGTTTCGTTTTTTGACCTAAAACATAGACACTGACGTTGATTCTGCATTCAAGCATTTCATTGGGCTTAAATAGATCACACTTTACAGCAGATTTAGTTCACAAACAACTGACAGTTTTGAGCTTAATGTGATTTTCAGTTACAATAATTAATCCTAAAATTCGACATTAGTAACTTACTTTCGCAGCATCAGTTGCGCACGCGCGCCCGGTTCTTTACTTGTGAGTTCAGTTCACTGGAGACTCGCTCTAAACGGTTCATTTGAATCAGTGAGTTTTCGACTCGAGAACAGCTGCAATCGGATCTTTCCAATTTGTGAATGAATCGTTTGTTGCGATTTGCGAACCGATTTAACAGGTTCATTGAAAAGAATCAGTTTGTTCATGAATAAACCACGGCTTCTGCGTCTCGGAGCACGTGATGTATTATAAGGAGTAACGATATGTTTTATGAAATGTAGTGAAGTAAAAAGTACGATCTTATGCTTTGGAATGTAGTGAAGTAAAAGTAAAAGTTACTCAAAATAAAACTACTCCAGTAAAGTACAGATACTTGAAAAAATTACTTAAGTACAGTAACGAATTACTTTTACTTCGTTACTGACCACCACTGTACTTTACTAGTTACTTAAAAAAAGTAATCTCATTACATAACCCGTGTTGCTTTTAATGTGTTACCCCCAACACTGATTATTTGGCTTCAGAAGACTATAGTGCACGAGTTGTGTGGACCACTTTTATGGTGCTCAACATCCCTAGTGTTCATTTAGAAAAAGCGTTTTTGACATGCTGGGATTTTCTTTTGTCATTAACACAAACAAAAAAAAGTCTTGGTATGGAATAGCATAAGGGTAAGCAAATGATGACACACTTTTCATTTTGGGTTGTTGTTTGTAAAATCTGATGAATGATTCTTTAAACAAAGTCTTTACTACAGGAGCACAGAACTGGTGTAATGTAAGTTACATATGAGTAAGTGCTTAAAGCTTTATCCAAGCTTCATATAACACCTAGGATTATCCACATGGCCATAGCTAGAATTTCAAGGATTCCATTAAGTCAATTTTAGGAACGATTTAAAGGGTAAAACTCTTCATAGTCTATTCTAGTACAGTGGATTCACTGACTCATGTTCTGAGCCTGGGCCAGTGTCAGAGGCTCGTAAGTGGTTCATTCATCCCTTTACATTTGGCAGTTCACTGTGCTAACAGTGGTTGTCGGTGTCCAGGGGGCAATGATGCTTTTCTGATGGCCTGTTCCCTAGACTGAACCTGTAGAATGCAGTGTGGAAATTTGCCTAACAGTCATCCTACAAATAAAACAGAGAACCTTTTTTTTTTAGATAGGTTGGAAAACAAAACTAGACATGAGTTTACGTGTTACCATTGCATTGTCAGCTGCAGTCAGACATTGCATTTGTGGAATTTATTTTTTTCACATAGGGTCACATAGTTTTTCACATAGGGTCAAAGGAAGTAGCCTTGTGGTTTTACCTTGTACAGAATACCATAACTCTTAGGTTTCAACCAGGGATACCCAATCTTACTTCTGGAGATCTACAGTACCTACCTGCAGAGTTCAATTCCAACCCTATTCAAACACACCTGTCTGTAATTTTGCAGTATGGCTAAAGATCCTAATCAGCTGGCTCATGTGTTGGAGATGCTCGGGGCTGGAGCCAGGGGCGGCCTGGCCATCTGGATGTTCTGGATAAGTCCAGGACGGCCGTCCATCCAGCGGCCATCGGTCTGGCTGGTTCATCATCAAAGAAAATGTGTCAGATTAAGTGACGTTAATGGGCGACAAAAGGGGGCACTATTGCAATCTATTTTTGCTTAACCGAAACGGACGCAAAGAAGTGAGGGCTCGTGATGGCAAGCAAAAAAAAACAACAAAAAAAACAACGTGAAGATCAAGGCGGTTGGGAGAAGCTAAAAAAAACGAACAGTTTTACCTTTGTTATCTAAAGTTACCTTTGCCCGCCTCTCTCACTATAGAGTAATTTTTTTTTTTTACTATGAGTAAAATCCCAGGACACCCCTAATCCGAATGTTCACTGCTTTTTATTACTCCGCATTGTCTGACATGAATATTCCATTCATTCATAGAGACTCTACAATGGGTTAAATTTACAATCGATTCTACAACTCTACAATCGATTCTACAACGGGTTAAATTTGAGATATATTGAGTTAGAAAATAGATTAAATGAAGTCACCTATAAGGTGATTAGTCTGATTAACATGACACACACACAAAGAGACATATGTATACTCAAATTGAATAATTCTGTTGTTTCAGGTTTCTAGATTCTAGGTTTATGTTTATCATTGTCAGATTATACATTTTGCGTTCTGCTTTTTCTAAGTAGATTTCAAATATTTTAGTTCATACAATAACATATATTTATTTCAATCCCCATGTTGAAAAAAAAGAAACCATCACATAATTTGTAATAGTTTTAAATTGTATTGGTGTTAATAGAAACTGTAATGGTGCCTGTTGGTCTCTACTGGTAATTGGTTGCTTAAAAAACAAAAAACTAACAACCCCCCCCCCACACACACTTAATCCAAATTTAATATATCCCAAAACACACTGTACAGGAAACCATTATTTAATGGTCTTATTGGTTAAACGTTGATAGTTTGTAATGTTTGTAATGGTATTTGTAGTGCAAACCCTTAGGCCTTCTGTGATGGTTTCTTTTGTTTTTATCAGCAGGGTCACCATGGTTTTGTGATGTTATTTGCCATAAATGTGACAGGATTGCTGTAAAATTGTGAGATATAGCGACTGTTTGTACTGTAGTCGTGGTGGGCCTATTTTGGAGAAAATTTAGGGCCGTTTTTTAATCCCAGTCTGTCCCTGGTTGCAGCTGAACTTTGGAGGTAGTTAGACCTACAGAGACAGGATTGGGCACCTCTGATTTAAATGGTCAAAGAAGGATTTTGCAGTATAGCAAGATAATTTTATTTAAATATCTAAACACTCTTTTGTTCAGTGACAAGTTCTCACTATTAACTATTACTTTTTTTTCTCTCCATAAACTCCTAATTTGCTTCTTATTAATAGCTAGTAAAGTAGTTGTTAAGTTTAGGTGTGGGGTGGATTAATGGATCTTGCAGAATAAGGCATCAGTGGCGGAGCTAGAGTTTTATACATGGGGTGGCCAAGAACCATGACAGCAAATTTGTGTATAATTAAAGATTATTTGTATAGCGCTTTTTACGATACAATCGTTACAAAGCAGCTTTACAGGAAATTAAGTTTATACAATATATTTAAATATATTTAACTTATGGCAAAATTTGGTTAATTCTGTATATTTTCTGAGGGTTTGCTTCCTCTGAGGGGTTAGCGTCATCTCTTCTCAGGTGTTTGGTCATCTCAGATAATTTAAGGGTAGGATCCAGACTGAAGCTTGTGTAATTCCTAGTTAACACGGGATGCTAATCCTGTGGCAGAAACAGAGAAACAAATAGAGACATAATTAGCGTAGCTGTTGTTCCATCCAAGCAAACATATCTGGTCAACCCAAGCTAAAGCATAATAATGTGCGTTTGAACAGATATACAGTATCTCACAGAAGTGAGTACACCCCTCACATTTTTGTAAATATTTTATTATATCTTTTCATGTGACAACACTGAACAAATGACACTTTGCTACAATGTAACAGCTTGTATAACAGTGTAAATTTGCTGTCCCCTCAAAATAACTCAACACACAGCCATTAATGTCTAGACCGCTGGCCACAGAAGTGAGTACACCCCCTAAGTGAAAATGTCCAAATTGGGCCCAAAGTGTCAATATTTTGTGTGGCCACCATTATTTTCCAGCACTGCCTTAACCCCTTTTGGGCATAACGTTCACCAGAGCTTCATAGATTGCCACTGGAGTCCTCTTCCACTCAAAACAGTAGAGTATAATTTTTTCAGGTTTCTTTGATCAATAGAAAGTTCAGAAGAACAGCATTTATCTGAAATATAAATATTATAAACTAATCTTTTGATCTCTGTATCCAGTAAAATAATCCTGAAAAAAATTACTCAACTGTTTTAAGTATTTATAATAATAATAATAATAATATGTTTTATTAAATATTTTCTTATGTAAATATGTTTCTTGAGCAGCAAATCAGCATATTAAAATGATTTATGAGGGATCATGTGACACTGAAGACTGGAGTAATGATGCAGAAAATTTAGCTTTGCTCACATGAATAAATCAAATTGTAAAATATATTCAAATAAAGCAGTTATTTTAAATAGTAAACATATTTCACAATATTACCGCTTTTGCTGAATTTTGTATCAAATAAATGCAGGCTTGTTGAGTAGAAGAGAATTCTTTAAAAACATTAAAAATCTTATTGTTCAAAAACTTTTGACTGGTAATGTACACTTTATTTTTGCTATTTGTTTTCTAAACTAAACTATACAGGTTAAAGTAACAATTGGTTTGTATAAAAGTTCATATTAGAATTTTTTTTATAATAACGTTATATATATATATATATATATATTCATTTGTATTAATTATAATAAAAAGAGCAATTATGAGTAAATATTTCAATGTAATCTTTTGCAAAATTCTCTCTTTTTCTCAGAAGTTTATGGACACTGGGTGGATTTTCTGTAATTATGCGACAATGTTTTCTAGCTGCTCTCTTTCTGCAGTTGAAACACTCATTAAGTGATTACATGAGACACTATACACTCAGTAAGTGACAACTAGTAAGTGTATTTACTTGACTCATTAGTGTTTAGCGCAGTTGTTGTTGCTAGTGTAAGAGGGGCTGTAGACCATAGGAGGAAGCTCCAGTCTCTTTAAAATGGGTCCGTCGAAATAATGCAGGCATACACATGAACGGGAACTTGACTGCCTTTTATTGGTCAGAACTCAGGTATGAATATAGCTGACAGCTCGCGTCATGTCTTATTACCTTGACACACTTTCCGAAAAAAAGCCCCGTCTCACATGAGAACCACTGCGCATGTCATCGCGCCAATTCACTGCGCATGTCATCGCACCAACCTATCCCTCACGTCACATACATAAACCAGATTATCCCACTTATCTAACAGTTTTCACACAATATAAAATAATCAAAATAAATCTCACATTTTTCCCCCCTTTGTGAAAGAAATGTCCTCATTTCAAATATAAACAAATACATCTCTCATTTTTTTTTTTTTTTTATGTCACGGTTAACATAAGAGATATAACATGCCATAACACAATATCAAACAGTTTGTAACCATCGCACCAAAAATAAATGTTATCACTTTGTATTTAGTCACCTTGTATTTTTTTTTTTTTATCATCACAGATCTTTGGGCAGACTAGAAAATAAATTACATAATGTAAAAATGTAAGTGTTTATACATAGTAACACAGTAACACTGCAAGCAGTAACAAAAGTATCAGTTATGCCCACTTTATAAGTATTACAAGAATACTTCCTAGGCCTTTTACTAACACGCCCTGAACGAGTGGCTACACATTTTGACACATGGTCCCCACCTACTGAGGAGGTATGTTCAACCAATTGAGGTAGTTGCCGCACAGCATGAGGAACTTGCACTATGCGACCGGAAGGCCTTCGTACATGAGGATCAGAAGAGAGTACAGGAGCCTCATTTTCACCAACCCACAGCTCTCCTGATGACAAAGGGAGAGACCCAGATAAAGCGGTGTATAGTGGTCTCAAATCCTGAGCCATTTTGTTCTTATCCTGACCAGCACATGTGGAAGTAAGTGCTGGTTCTGTCCACTTGGACCTGTAAGGCTTCAAACGTTCATAGTGAACTACCTTAGGTTCTGCCTTTACATTTCTCACATTCAACACAGTGTAAATAACACCAGCCATGTCCACCGTGACCACCCGATATGGTCCTGTCCATTTTGGCTCAAGTTTCCTTCTTTGTGTGGTTGGATCATTCATCCACACCAGGTCACCCACTTTAAAAGGTCTAAATTTCTCATACCTATTAAAGTAGTACTCACGCTTTAGTCTCTGATCTGTACTGGTGTTAAGCACTTCTCGAAACACAGTTTCCATACGATTGACTAGAGCTGAACCATAAGTCTGTGGAGTGTCCACGGCTCCATCTGATGGAGAATCAAGGTACATGTGTGCTGGTAAATGAGGTTCACGTCCATGGGCCAAAAAGAATGGCGAGTACCCGGTGCTAGAATGAGGTGTAGCGTTAAATGACAGTACAACTGCAGATACATACTGGTCCCATTCGCCACCACTATGAAATAGAACCTTCGCTAACTGATCCTTTAATGTTCTATTGAACCGTTCTACCATTCCGTTACCACGAGGGTGGTACGGTGTAGTTCTCTTTTTACTGATGTTCAATCTCTTACAAATGTCCTGCAAAATCTCTGACTCATACTGATGTCCCTGATCAGAGAACAATTCCTCTGGGACACCATGTTCAGGTATGTATTGTTCACACAACAACCGTGCCACTGTACTGGCTGTTTGGTCCACCATAGGATATGCGTTGACATATTTAGTAAAGTGATCTTGCACCACCAACACATACCTATTACCGCTGGACGTGACAGGCAATTCTGTGATATCAGTGCACACAAACTGAAAAGGTCGTACAGCACTAATAGACTGGAGAGGTGCCCTTCGCTGAAGAACAGGCTTTCTCCTAGATTCACAAGCTTCACACGACTCACAATGCTGTTCAATGGCACTTCTCATTCCTGGCCAAAAACATAAACTCTGAGCTCTCTTCAGTGTACGTTCAGCACTGTAGTGTCCAGAAAAAGCATCACCATGCAAATAGTGTAATGTGTGCTGAATAAGAACATCAGGAAGGACCACCTGATAAGTTTGGGGTTGACCTGGAGCACTACAGGCTGTCCGACACAAAACTCCACCCTTCAACACCATACGGGGAACCTGCCACCAAAGCTGTCTCAATTTCCCCTTTACTTGTCTAAGATTAGGTCTCTTTTGATTTTTAACCCAACTACAGACCTGTGAGAGCAAAGCATCTGTTTTCTGATAGTATGCAATGCCCTTTTCCTCATCACCCAAAGAGGTACACAGCATCTGCACAGTAGATTCAGACAAACCATCATCGGTATCACATTCGGTCAGACAAATTTGAGACTCCACCGTAGGCTGACTCTCTGTGACATTGGCACTAACTAAATCAGCAGTCTGAGAAGTGGGAGGCAAGTCATCTGTTTGAATTGATACTGGTTGTACGAGAGGTGACAGAGTCGTAGATGAATTTACAGGAATACGAGACATGGCATCCGCATTAGTATGTCTCTTGCCATCTTTGTGAATGATCAACCATTCATACGGATCCAGCTCCATAGCCCACCGACCTCTACGTCTTGTGGGATCAATATCAAAGTTCAGTTTTCTCAAGCCAACAAGAGGTTTGTGATCGGTGACAATTGTAAAAGGGCAGTTACTCAAGTAGTGACGAAAATGTCTGAATGACCAAACTATTGCCCACAGTTCTTTGTCATAAGTGGACCATTTTGACCCATGTACAACATGACCCATGTACGTTACAGACGCCTTGCAAAAATGACACTTTGCAGGGTTAAGCTTGAGACCTGCATCCCTGAACCTGGTCAAAATGTCTGTGAGATTTGTCATGTGATCCTCAAAATCTTTACCCATACAAATTATGTCATCCAAATAAATGACACACTTTGTCCAATGCAACCCTCTAAGGACTAACTCCATTAGCCTTTGAAACGTGGGCGGACTGTTTTTAAGGCCCATAGGCATCACTTTGAAATGATACAGGCCATCCCCTGTGGTAAAGGCCGTCTTTTTCCTGTCATTTGGATCTAATTCTACCTGCCAATAACCAGAAGACATGTCCATGGTAGAGAAATACTGAGACCCTGACAAAGCATCAAGACTATCGTCTATTCGCGGTAGTGGGTGTGCATCAGTAATGGTTACAGAATTCAATTTGCGATAGTCAACGCAAAATCTGTAGGTATTGTCTTTCTTTCTCACCATTACTACTGGACTTGACCAAGGACTATCACTATCCTCTAGTATATTTTGTGCTTTGAGTTTTTTTACCTGACGGTGGATTTCTGCCTTTAGAGCAGGAGAAGTCCTGTACGCTCGCTGGGAAATGGGAGTATCATCTGTGGTCCTGATTTTGTGGGTAACCAAGCTGGTTCTACCGTAGTCCCGATCATGCTGACTGAAAACATCAGAAAAAGAGATTAGCATATCTGTCAGACTCTTTTGCTGCATCACAGATAGCTCAGTATTAGAGAGATCTGGCAGCACAGGTGACTTGGGGATTGACACTTGACTTGATACTTAACACATTTTGAGCATTTACATTGTTCACACTTTTCTCAAGTATCACAAAACTATCCTCATCGCTCTCAGAAATGGAATGGAAAGTACCAATTGGAGTACCACAGTACAGAGAGATGTCATCTGCAGAGGGATTGACCACCTTCACATAGATTAAACCCTTATCTGCTTTTGTCACAGTCCATGCAAATCCTATCTTGGAGTCTTCACGATAGTAAGGCTCAAACACACCCGTGTAACCATTTGACTGCAAACCTGTGTGGGGTGATGCGAGTTTTGCAGTGATTACAGCCTCTGACAGAGCAGGAACAACCGTTGTGGTACACACTGTCACATTCACAAGCTTAAGGGAATGCTGATCTACACCCACAAATGATATGGAGTCCTCACCTAGCTGAAAAGACATGTTCTGCATGTTAATCACAATTTTGTGCATAGACAAAAAGTCCCAACCAAGTACAAGTGCTTTTGAACAATTTCTGATCACTTGAAATGAATGTGACACTGTATGCTTTCCCAGAGTGACATTCGCTGACAATGTACCCACTGAATCTAAAGTGTCCCCAGAAATGGACGTCAGAGGTATAAACTGTTTCACCAAGGGTCTTTGACGCAAGGTAGGGGTAGACATTCTGAAATCTTCACTGATAAGAGAAACATCAGCACCAGTATCAATGAATGCATGGACTATTATGTCTTCGATGACAAGTGCCACATTTTGTGTCACGGCCTGACCAGTGTCTGAAGTCACATGATGTTCAACAACGTTACCAATGGGCCCGGTGTCAGTAGTAGTTGGCAATTGGCCCTCATTGTCAACTACTAATAGTTTCCCTGGGGCTGATGAACACGTGAAGGAGACTGGAAACGCACGTGACCAGGACTTGGAGACCGATGACTCCGCCACTTTGAGTAGCTGTCTGATGGTCAATCGCCACGACCATTGTCCACACAAGGAGCATGATCCAGAGCGTCCCGAGCTCTAAAGCGCTGTCCATGTTCTGGTGACATCCTAGGACTTTGATCACGATAGCCCTCGTGTCTGCGTGTTTTGTGATAGTCCTTATCGACACTCGTATCTCTGTATGATGGTCTACTTCGCTCATAAAAAGAGTCACAGTCAGTATATGAATGTCTGTCATACCTGTGACGTTCTGATGTGCGCCCACGTGAATCGTCTGGGGTGAGACTGCGACGCTCTCGATCTGGTGAAGAAGTGTGTCTGCCGGCATACCTCTGTCTGCTAAACTCAAGTTGAAGTTTATCCACTCTTTCTGTCAAACTTTCCAGGGTCCGTTGAAGTTTCATGAAGTCCCCTGATGTAGCTGAGTTAACCGCAGGAAGGACTGTAGACATCGTGGAGCAGGGAGAGGTAGGTACAGTCTGTGGAAGAACGTTGAGGGTATATCCAGGAAAAACTCCTGCTGCTGAAGAAGTGCACTGTTGTGGATGAGATGGCAGCAGTACCTTGCTGGCTTGGTGTGCCTGTTCAATCTGCAGAGCCAACGTAAGAGCAGCATCCAGTGTATCTAAACCCTGTTCATGTATGCGAAGCTGTAGATAAGGTTCAATTCCAGCAACAAATCGTCTGAATTTTTCTCCATTCTTTGCATTAGCCTCATATGTGGGAAAAGCTTCATCCACCAAATGGCTAATTTCTGCTGCGAAAACTTGGAGAGCCTCACCAGGCAGGCGTGTGCGTGCATTAACATAACTTTGAAATGTGGACAGATAAGCTCGTTTTCCAAAAACAGCTTTTATTTTTTCTTTCACTTGTTTGTAGTCTTTCTTAATGTCACTAGGCAAACTGTCCCAGTAGGTAAAAGCAGTACCACCAAGACAAGTTGGCAAAAACTTTGCTAACCTGGCGTTGTCAAAATCAGCGCTTGCCTCCACGGTCACTTCAAATCGTCTGCACCAGTGAAGAAAATCTTCTTTCCCATCACCCAAAAAGATAGGCGGAAAATGTCCATTAAAGCGCTGCACTGCCTGTGAAGTAACGTTGCTAGCGCCAGACAAATCGCGTGCTGAGTCTGCTTCACTCATTATAGTTCACAGTTCAAAACTCACAGTATCCGACGATAATAAAATGTCCCCAAAAGTCCATTAAATTAAACAAGGATTACTCTATGAAGTTCACGTCGTTCTGTTACTTTAAAGTTTCCGGTCCAACCGCCGCTGTAATCTCGTGATCAGACACTGCAGTGAAAACGCAGTAATAAATATGTCCACGGTTGAAACAAAGCAAAGCATACGTCCCGGATAAAAGGAAGCTGAAATCTTGAGCTCAATATCAGTTTCCAACGTCGTGATGCCACATCCATCGCATTTAGTATCCACCGAAGAGAAAGTTAACTCACGCGCCGTGCACGTCGTCCAAACCCGCTGCCACCAGAAATGTAAGAGGGGCTGTAGACCATAGGAGGAAGCTCCAGTCTCTTTAAAATGGGTCCGTCAAAATAATGCAGGCATACACATGAACGGGAACTTGACTGCCTTTTATTGGTCAGAACTCAGGTATGAATATAGCTGACAGCTTGCGTCATGTCTTATTACCTTGACACGCTTTCCGAAAAAAAGCCCCGTCTCACATGAGAACCACTGCGCATGTCATCGCGCCAATTCACTGCGCATGTCATCGCACCAACCTATCCCTCACGTCACATACATAAACCAGATTATCCCACTTATCTAACAGTTTTCACACAATATAAAATAATCAAAATAAATCTCACACTAGGATACGCTTGTTTTGTTTATTGTGTGGAGACCTGCTGAAATCGCCTTTGGTCTCGTACTGTATTGCGTCCCTTGTCAGTGTCGGGTGCTTGCTTGGCCATTTATTGTGATTAACAGGAAAGTGTGTTTAAGAGCCAGCAGATGATAGAAGTGTAAAGTAATACTCTTTGAGAGAAGCAGTCTATCAGCGGAAGTTAACAACAACTAGTACGTGTATTTACTTGACTCATTAGTGTTTAGCGCAGTTGTTGTTGCTAGGAAACGCTTGTTTTGTTTATTGTGTGGAGACCTGCTGAAATCGCGTTTGGTCTTGTACTGTATCGCGTCCCTTGTCAGTGTCGGGCGCTTGCTTGGCCATTTATTGTGATTAACAGGAAAGTGTGTTCAGCTGAATTGGAGTAGTATTTTGTTAGATGGGTATAAAAAGCTTAGTTTATCGCGGCAGCCGTCGCGGCAGCCGTCGTGTGAAGCCCTCCTCGTGAGAAAACCGAAGAGTGTAAAGACCATCGACTCCTCCGGGCAGGGACACTGTCAAAGGATATAAGTATCGCTTTTTATTTCTCTTCTTTCTTACTGCTTGCTTCCCTTCTGTTTTAGTTTGTATAACCAATTCTTACTATGTGTAAGTTGTTGTTTGTTAACATGTGTTTTAGACAGTGTTCTTTTTTTTAGGATTACTGATAAAGTACTGGCATTTGATTTGTTATCTATTTTAATTTTAGATAAATTATGTATGAATTTAATATGTCTTTATAAGTATTTTCTGTAGTTTTAGTTTTAATACATTGTATTTATTTTTGTAACGTTACTTCAACCTACTACATGGAAATGACATAACATATGCATATATGGGTGTTTGGCTTAGTGTCATGTTAGAATCATTTTTATACTCATACCTTTTGTTGTTTTAATATTTTGAAATGTTTTAGCTTTATTTTTTGTTTTCATTTAAATGTTTAGCTTTGAAATGTTGTTGTATGCATTTGTCATTTTATTTAATTTCTCCATTTTTCTTAAATGTGTGTGTATATACAGTATTTATAGAGTTTTAACTTATAGCTGTAGTTACTTTTTCTTATTTGTAAGTCGCTTTGGATAAAAGCGTCTGCTAAATGACTAAAAAGTAAAGTAAGCAAAGTAAGTTGAAGTGTATCTTTCAACATGGATTGGATGTTCATTCAATGTATACTTCAGTCTGATAAGAATGCACTCCTGCTTCGCTTGAACTTAAAAAGTGGGAGCGCGCATGATCCGTCAAGCCAGCTACTAAACACCCCCGAAACAGTTTTTATCGTTTGAAATTCTTTAAAAAACTAACAGAATTGAATGTTAAGACTTTGTTTCATGTTATTATAAGTGACCTGTTCTGTCGTGTCCGTCAGCTCGTTGTCTATGTCCTCTCTTCTCTGCAATGTTTTTCACTCCGTAAGAAAATTAAAGTTTGGCGTGAGAGTGTATGAGGCTAATTTGATATAAAATTTTGGGGTGGCACCCAGGGTGGCCGATCTGATGTTAGGGGTGTCCAGTGCCACCCTGTACACCTCTCTGGCTCTGCCACTTTAAGGCATTAATATGTGCTTTATAAATACTAATAAACAGTTAATATGCTTGTATTACGCATGTTTATAAACAACTAGTTAATACTGAGAATTTGTCTGTAAACTAAAGTGTTACCAGTCTCATATTTGGTGCATGTTGGCAAAAAAATATTAATCGTAATTATAAAATAAATAAACAAATAAAAGTACGTATTTGAGTTCAGATTTATGTTAGTTTAGTTATTTAGCCATCTGTCTGAAAGAGTTTAGTTCCCAATGTAATGGTTCTCCATGCTGAAAAAAAAAGTTTTTCCGTCAGCTCTTTTTCATGGTTATTCAAATGTATCATTCCATAGTGGAAACTGATCTAAAAGCTTAATTTTATGTCCCGACCTTTGCTATATCCCAGAAAACCAACATTTGTTCTGGAGCACTGTATCATTTTTCATCTTGAGTGCTTTTCCAGTGTCTGGTAGTTTGTTTTTTACTCAGATTTTTCACCTGGTCGTTTTTAAACTGGTTGTCAGAAGTGTTCAGACAGATATCTGGTGATGAAATTAAAAGTTTGGCATTTAGTTTCTGAAAGTTACAGACACTGCTGGGATTATGTAACTCTGCAGACAAATAGGTCAACCAGTATCAAGTGGAGTGATGGGTAGACAATGCATAAGCCCACATTCATAAATCAAAGACAGACAAAGAGAAAGGAAAAAGTGGTACAAAAACAATATATAGCAGCACACATTAACACCTAAGTCACTGCATAACAATACTCTGGTAACCTCCCAGAACGCAACCGTATAGCAATGCTCTGAAAGGCACTTTAGAAACCTCATATCAATGCTCTCACAACCACCCACAACACCCCTAGCATCATAGCGGTGACGTTTTCTTGACTGGATCCACTTACTTATCTTCTGCTCTGGCTGGCCAATAGACTAGACATAGACTAGAGAACTAGACTAAAGGGTTTCACAGATTCTCAATTTTCTAGGTCTTTGACCCAGACTAAATCACATCTTTGACTTTCAAATGTCAAGTTGAGTGGAGATTCTCCATTTCTGCAGTGTTCTTGGATGCACTATTGGTCACTCTCAATATAATATAACGCTCCATTAATTTTATAGCTATTTCTGTCTAACCACTGATAATGTCAATTGTTTTAAAAGTTGTTCATTAGCTGATGTCAGCTGGCTTCGGATTCTTCTTGGAGGCCTTCTTGTCTTTGTGTGTGTTTGAGAGAAAGATGTACAGATTAGAAAGACAGAAAAGCAAGAAAGCTGCCAAGACCAGCAGTGACTTGTCATATTCCCAGGGAAAACAGAATCCTTTCTCTAGTGAAGTGTTACATCTCAGTTCTGATAGAGGTGTGTGTTTGTTTCTGAGAACAGAAGCTTACTAAGATTACAGTACTGCACTGCATGAACCTCAGAAAGAAAGTTTGCCATTTCTTTCTATTGTAGCTGGTCTGTTACACCAACATAATTCCTCTTTTTATCTATTTAGACTGAATTGGTTGCTTTTCAGGAACCAGTTAGTGAGAGTATAGTACTATTTACACATTTTACAATTTTTTAATTCATTCCACAAGATTTCCTCTGGCATCTAATGACACATCGATCAGTTATATTGATAATATCAGGTAGTGACATCATCCTTCAGGAAATTACATCAATTTTAGGGGAAAAAACAACAGCCTATTCATGTGATAGTTTTATTCATGGATTTGATTAATCTTGTGATGTTTTGTGGAATTAAGTCAGAGACACACTGCACGATTTTCAGCTGTCCCAGATAAAAAAAAAAAAGTCATTATGAGGCAATTGGGGCGATTTCTGTGATTGTGGCTCCTCATTGGTGGTCCTATGTCGTAAGGTCTTGCCTTGCCTATGTCATACAGCGAGAGAGGTTATAAGACATCCATTGTCTCGGTCTTACGACCAAAGATAGCCTACGATAATTTTCTGACAGTGTCAGGAACTCAGTATGATCATCGCACAGTGCACAGTGCTGCTACAACTAGGGCTGCAACAACTAATCGATTATTATCGATAATGAAAATCATCGACAACGATTCTCATTATTGATTAGTCGGGTCTGCACAGTGCACGTCCAACTTCAGCCGGTTGCTCAAATTACAGCACTGAATAACGCATTTCTATGGACAAAATGCATCTAAAAATAGTGGAGGAAACAGAATGAGATGCCGCGGGAGAAGTACGTGATACAAGCTGCCCAAAACATGATAATTCTTTATTTTGAGCTTTAAGTTAATGCATTAGTGTAATGGCTCAGTGCAAAAAAACGTTCAGTTTACGGTCATATCCTTATCTATAAATGTCAAAAGTTCATGCAAGCATTTCCATTTTTGCATAAGGGTCCGTCCTGACCGGCTGTGTTAAGTTTAAAATACCGTATGAGTGCGGCGGGCGCATGGACGCGCGTCAGACAGACAGAACACAGAGAGGGGGGTTGGTTTAGTTTTAGATATTCATGACACATTCAGCGATAAACGGCAATAACTCCAAATTGACTTGCCCCAAAAAAATCTAAACAGTGTGACCGCCAAAAGGGCAAAGCTGATCATGTTTCACAGCCTTCTTTTACAAGCCGTCTCAATGTGCATCAAGCCGGGAGAGCTCGCTCTCTGCGGAGCTTTCAGTAAGGGACCGGGGGGAAAGTGCACGTTTTCTTCGTTTTTTGCTATAGCTCACTGGGAGGTGTTTTTGTAATAGCTTTTTAGTTAAAGGGCCTATAGACATGAGACCAGTGTCAATCAAGAGAGGGGGACAGTGGACATTTATCACAACCTTCCATTTTACACCTACTGGTAGAAAATGGAATTGCATGTCAAAAATGTACTTTCTTTTTGGGATAACAGCATGTAATTGTCTGAATATAAATATGAGACGCTCCATAACCGCCTTTTACAGGATAAAGAAATGACAGTAAGACATGACTGTGATCAAAGTGAACGTGTGTTCCTGCAGAACATTCCTCTCACCTGTTGTCTTTATTATTATGTACATTTTTAAAAGAGATTTAAACTATATTCACTATATACAATTCTTAACAAATTTATGTAAGGTTTTTAACAAATGATGTAAGGTTTGTTTCACTGCTGCTCTAAACTAACAGCATTGGTGATTACCAAAATCATGTTTTAGCTTTCTGTATTGGTTAGTCCTCCAAAATGCATGAGCTCTTTAGTAACAGTAGTAGGCTATTTTAATGCTATAATATAAATATTGCTGTTATCTATGAATGAAAGGCAGAACACTTTATAGTGTTTTTTTTAGATACCAAATTACAGTCAAAAAGTACATAAACAATGCAAGTTTGCAATGTTTGTAATTTTCCCAATAAATTACAATAACATTTTTAGATAAAAAATGTTTTTTGACAGATTCCTAAAATATTTGCTTTCTCTTTATGACAGGTGGTCTAATACATTAAGCACTGTATGTTTTTATAGCATTCAGGTTTTTTGAAGGACATTGAGCAGAATGTGGAATAGTGTGTTTTTTGTCAATAAAATAAAATAATTGTATTTAATCCGATTAATCGAAAGAATAATCGAAAATCAAGATAATCGTTAGTTGCAGCTCTAGCTACAACCCAAGTTTACTGACTAGCCAATCAAAATGTGATATGAAATCAACACGACATGGCGCTAAAACATAAAACTGCTTTCCTCAAGCTCGTACCCCTTCCTCTTTTGCCGCTTTATCACAACCGCATACTGATGATGTTTTATTCTGCTATAGTGAGGTGTGTCAATAGATGTCATCATTGTACAGTCTTACCCAATTTTATTAGATCTATGTTTCACAGTGTGATTTGCAATGATCTTATAGGATTGCTAAAATTGTGCAGTTTGTAGAAGGCTTTAGTTGGTTTGTGTCAAGACCAGTTCAAGAGTTAAAGACCAGTTGTGTCAAGAGTCCAAGCTAAGAGCCAGGTAAGCTGAGTCAGAGTCAAGACTGAGACCAGAATAGGGTTGAATAATGGACTCAACACTCTTCTGATCTCTGTTTTGATTTGGACCAAGGTCCGAACCCGAGACCAAGTCAAGACAGAGACCAGCGGAGGGTCTGATTGATTCTGTATGCTTTTCTTTCTGGGTATATAAAGCCTGGTTTTGCTCCAGTGTCACTCAATACAGTCTCTCCACACTGTGTACTTTGCTCTAGAGATACGCAATAGCACAAATTTTGTCATCAAAGACCACAGAACATATCTTCATAGGTTGAGTCAGAGTCAACTCAGCATGCACATAATGTCATAAAACGTTTATATTTGGTTACATTTCGGTTGCAACGTTGGGTGACTAAAATTCTATATCAGTGATGTCAATGTTAATTTGATGTCCAATACCGATGTCAGCTGATGCTGATATTTGTTGTTTTTAGGTTGTGTAACCAAAACCAATGCCAAGTCAATGTCTAATTGGCATCACATTCTGACGTCAACCCAATTTTCATTCTCAACCAAAATACTACATCTGTCCGACATCATGTCCAACATCAAGCTGATGTTATATTGATGTTCTGTGCCTGCTGGGAAGACTTACACCGTGTCCTCACTACACATGATGCGAAAAATTCCAGCGACAATCAATTTGGGTGTCCAAACCAGACACAACGCAACAGAATCAATCAAATATCACAGCCAATCAAAAGCATGTGTGGGCGGGCTCTCTCTGGAAGCACAATGCTTTTGCAATGAAATGGATACGTTTATAATCTAATTCATAAATAGTAAACCTTTTTAACGTCCTTAAATATACATACTGAGTGACTAATAACATCTTTGTCATGGAATACATTCATTTGTTCACAGTGAGTCCATAGTTTTAACGGTCATCTTTGCTTTAAACCATTTCCAAGATCTGAGGTAAACTCTCTGTTATTGGTTTCAGTATGGCTATAAGGTCATGCAATATGAAATATAAACTCATATTAGACATGTTTAACTTTGAATAAAGCACATGATCATCTCAGATACTCTACTGTCATATAGTTTGTATGTTGTATACTTGCCATATTCCCAGGGAAAACAGAATCCTTTCTCTAGTGAAGAGCTACATCTTAGTTCTGATAGAGGTGTGTGCTTGTTTCTGAGAACAGAAGCTTACTAAGATTAAAGTACTACACTGCATGCACCTCAGAAAGAAAGGTTGCCATTTACTTCTATTGTAGCTGGTCTGTTACATCAAAGTAATTCCTCTTCTTCTTGAATGTCTAGACTTGTAGTGCCTTCACTGGTGAAACTGTTTGCTTGTGCATTGTGGATGCCCAGTTTTCATGTGGCAAAACATTTTAAATGAGGTGTGACCGGGGTTACATTGATCCCCACAGTTTCTGTAGGATTGCAAGCCTTATTCACAAAGTTGCAAGCCCATCATTCAGAATTCACAAAATCACCCTTACATGATTGCTTTTTATCTATTTTGACTGAATTGGTTGCTTTTCAATAACCAGTTAGTGAGAGTATATTACTACCATGTTCTGTTTTACACATTTTATAATTTTTAAATACATTTCCACAGTTATGTTGAAAAGAGCCAATATTGCCAATAGTTGTTGTTCCAAAACAAGTCAGGACAAAAACTCTGATTAACTATTTTTTCATGTTTCTGTGACTTAGTGGTAGAGCATTGCGTTAGGCAAGGCAAGGCAAGTTATTTATATAGCACATTTCATACACAGTGGTAATTCAAAGTGCTTTACATAAAAGGAAGTGAAATAGATATTAAAACTTATAATAAAAACAAGGAATTAAAAAAACCTTGCGTTAGCAGCGCAAAGGTTGTGGGTTCAATTCCCAGGGAACACACATACTGATAAAAAATGTATAGCCTGAATGCACTGTAAATAGCTTTGGATAAAAGCGTCTGCTAAATGCATAAATGTGAAAAGATACATTTTATTGTGTGTCGCGTGTAGTTAGGACACGGTGGGAGTCCTGAGTTTGTAAAAATATGGTCTTGGACTTGTGACTGAACGATCACTAAAACACTGTCTTAAGCATTCATCCTCTGTCAAACTTGTGAAAAAAGTTTATCACCCTTAAAGGTAGGGTAGGTGATTACGGAAAGACTAGCGATAGCAAGTTATCTTTGAAAGCAAGATCCCCACCCTCCCTGCATAATCGCTCTGCAAAGCCACACTTCCCCCAAAACACACAAACACGCTCAGGCAGACCAGACACTAACCTGCGACACAAAGAGAGATGGCGTTTGTGGAGGATTGAATGCAACACTGTCAGATTACCTCACACCTCATTCACCGGTGAGAAAATATTACAGTACAAAGCGCATAATGTTACAATAATAGCGCCTTTCATTCACACTGGAACGCGTGGATGACGTATCATATCTGTGCAAACAGGGTGCGCAGAGGTATGCAAATACATATTTGACAGGCAGGTAGGACAGCCTATCGTAACGTCAGACTGAACATTTTGATTGGATGAAGTTTTTTGGGTCCTATGCCTTCCATGGAAGATTTAAATACATATAAATACATTTTGACCACTTAATGAGTGCTATCGAGATGTGAAGAGACTTTCAACCAGCAAAACAAAAACAACGTTTTGAACCAATAAATCACCTACCCTGCCTTTAATAGTGTCTCTTTCTGTGTCTCCTCACCTACCCTGCCTTTAACAGTGTCTCCTTCTGTGTCTCCTTCATCTGTAGGTGGTGCGTGCTCGTCTGGAGGAGCGAGGCGTAGTGGTGCGTGATGTGAAGCTGAACGGCTCAGCTGCCAGTTATGTGCTCCATCAGGACACTGGCCTCGGCTACAAAGACCTGGACCTGATCTTCGGCCTGAGTCTGACTGATGACAGGACCTTCCGTCTAGTGAAGGATGTGGTCCTGGACAGCCTCCTGGAGTTCCTGCCCTCCGGCATGAGCCGTGACCGCATCACCGCCCTGACCCTGAAGGAAGTGTACGTGCAGAAGCTGGTGAAGGTTTGCAACGACACAGACCGCTGGAGCCTCATCTCACTTTCCAACAACACTGGAAAAAACGTGGAGCTGAAGTTTGTGGACTCCCTGCGACGGCAGTTTGAGTTCAGCGTGGACTCTTTTCAGATCGGCTTGGACTCGCTGCTGCTTTTCGACCGCTGCTCCGAGACGCCTATGTCTGAGAGTTTCCATCCCACTGTGCTCGGAGAGAGCATGTATGGAGACTTTGAAGAAGCGCTGAGACACCTACATGCCAAAATCATCGCTACGCACAGTCCAGAAGAGATCCGTGGCGGCGGGCTCTTGAAGTACTGCCACCTTGTGGTAAGAGGTTTCCGTCCAGTGTCCGAGACGCAGATGAAGACGCTCCAGCGCTACATGTGCTCACGCTTCTTCATCGACTTCCCCGATATCAATGAGCAGCAGAGGAAGCTGGAGGCGTACCTGCAGAACCATTTTAACGGCATGGAGCACATGCGTTACGATTGCCTTGTGACTCTCCATTGCGTGGTGGATGAAAGCACCGTGTGTCTCATGGGCCATGAGCGGAGGCAGACGCTCGCGCTCATCTCCTCTCTGGCACTACGTGTGCTGGCCGAACAGAATGCCATTCCTGCGCTGTCTAACATTACGTGTTACTACCAACCGGCACCCTATGTCAGAGACATCAACTTCAGCAACTACTATGTAGCACATGTGCATTCTCCAATTTCCACTTACCAGACATGGCTACCTTGCAGCTGAGCCATAAAGCGATGAAAACACTGCTGGGGAATATTAGCTTTTTTCAGATGATGTTTGGTTAAAATCCTCAGACTTTCCAGGGGGAATCTCTTTAAAACATGTCTACATCACAATTCACAGAAAAATAACATTTATTTTGAGTAAAGAAATTACTATTTCTCAATTGTGATTCTTGTTAGACTTTCATATTCTTTATGAGAATTAAAGTGAAAATCTAGACATTACATCAAATACTACACATTTTAGTATTTGGAAAATTCTTGTACTTATAATTTTAAAGAAAAAATGTTACGATGACAAAAAAGTCTTAATGGTCTTAAAAGTAGGCTTAAATTTCTTCATGCATAATATAGTTCCTTATTTTCTCCTTGTGATTTTGGGCTGAAATATGACCCAGACATGTTTTGTTGTAAGGTGTCATGAGATTCACTATCCAATAAAAAAAAAAAAAAAAAATTGGGCAAAATTGGATAGAGACCAAATGTGAGATATTGTGTCTTTATCTGGATGCCACCAATCCACCCCAGTTTCACTGAACTCTACTATACTGGAAGACTCTAAATATTTCAGATTGCTTTTTTGAGCATTTTGTCCAGTGCGGATGAAGCGACAACAATGAACATTGGGAGGACGGTGGGAAAATGTCTAAAGCACTTCTCTACTCTGTGTATGTGTAACCCATTCACGTTTTATAAGTGAAACATTTTTAAGTTATGAAACAGATTTTGTTGAAGTTATGAAAAGAAAAAAAAATATATAAAAAAAGTACAACTGGGAGACTATGTTCAGTTCTGACCGTGTTTTGCTACTTTCCTTGTTTGAAAAACTGAGGACCAAAGACTTTAGATGTAGCAGTTTAAGTGGAATGTTACTTCTGTGACTTCAAGTGCCTGAAACCAACTACAAACTGACATGTACATTAAAAATGTTTATTGTTTTGTTCACCAGGCTACTGTATAGTACAGTATTTTTATTTTCAGGGTAAGGACATTTTTTCCAAATCATTAAAAAAATTAAATGTAGCTAAAATTGCTCCTAGTCTTTTTGCCTATATTTGTAGAAATGCATGTGCACACATGCACGTATATCACAATAAAAAGAGTATAGGAAAATGATCATATTCATGGAGTGTTACAAAAAAACATTATGACACTAATTAAATAATGAATTGATAATGTGATGAACCTATGTTTTCTCTATAGCAGTGGTTCCTATTTTTAATATTGTTACTACAATTAATGTTTGTAGTAGCCTATTTATATGTAAAACAGTAGTCTACTCTAAATACATTTATTATAAAATCACAAATGCTAGCCTATAGCTTAATAACAAATGTAGTGTAATTACGTTCCATTACTCCTTTAATACACGTCTACATTAATATAACAAACTTAATATAAAAACCTCACATGAGTTGACAGTAGTATTTTGAGTTAGGATGCAGACGTACATTTATGTTCATTATCAAAATCAGTAAAGTCTGTAAAAATTTTACATTTTATTTTTAAAACATCTTATTTTTCTGACTGTTTGAGTTTTATTAAAATGAACCATTGTTCTTCCATAGAAGCATACATTTGCATCATGATAACCAGAGTTAAAACCACACACAAAGCACCTCAATGCTGTGGTACAAATGCAACTATGGTTTCTAGGTAGCCTATTTATATGTAAAACAGTAGTCTACTCTAAATACATTTATTATAAAAGCACAAATGCTAGCCTATAACTTAATAACAAATGTATTGTAATTACGTTCCATTACTCCTTTAATACACGTCTACATTAATATAACAAACTTAATATAAAAACCTCACATTTCTGCCACAATACCATGGTGCAGTTAATGTTACTACAGTAAATCCATGGTAAACGATGGCGAATTGTAAATTGAAAAGCCATCTGACTGTACTCGTTGCACACAGTTTTTCTGCTGTTTGTCAGCGCTGTTTTATCTGGATTTAAACTAGTTTATATCAGTAATTTATGTTCTTTGCTGAATTCAAGCGCTTCTCACTGGATCTCACAGCGCTGTTTAGTGGTTGCGTGATCGGTGAGTAAACACAAACACATCTGCACTAGTCAGCTAGCTCCGAGCTGCGCCGCTTTTTGAACTGAGCGGATATGGTCCGTATGGCGTGGTTCAAATGAGTCGCGCTGTTTTGTTCCGCTTTTCCCGCATAAACATTACATTGAATGTGTATCGAGGAAAATTACACTATATATCACTATAAAAATATTACTATAATTATAGTATTAGTTTTATCCCTCAGCCCTACCTCAAAGTATATCTGCTATATAAAAAATATTGGAGTGGTTGGGAACCACTGCTATAGAGAAAACACAGGTTCATCACATTATCAACTAATTAAATAATTAATTGATAATGTGATGAACCTGTGTTTTCTCTATAGCAGTGGTTCCCAACCTTTTTTTCATGCCCCCCCCCCCCCATGTACACATATGGCAATCTGAGCCCCCCCCCCATATATGCTATAATAATACTAATATTTTTTTGTCTCTTAGAAATGCACATTTGACATTGAGTTGACAGTAGTATTTTGAGTTAGGATGCAGACGTACATTTATGTTCATTATCAAAATCAGTAAAGTCTGTAAAAAATTTACATTTTATTTTTAAAACATCTTATTTTTCTGACTGTTTGAGTTTTATTAAAATTAACCATTGTTCTTCCATAGAAGCATACATTTGCATCATGATAACCAGAGTTAAAACCACACACAAAGCACCTCAATACTGTGGTACAAATGCAACTATGGTTTCTAGGTAGCCTATTTATATGTAAAACAGTAGTCTACTCTAAATACATTTATTATAAAAGCACAAATGCTAGCCTATAGCTTAATA
The DNA here is from genome assembly GCA_027422405.1 of Ptychobarbus kaznakovi. Lineage (NCBI taxonomy): Eukaryota > Metazoa > Chordata > Actinopteri > Cypriniformes > Cyprinidae > Ptychobarbus > Ptychobarbus kaznakovi. The sequence goes on along the minus strand of CM049802.1, from coordinate 26,912,199 downwards.
ACAAATGTAGTGTAATTACGTTCCATTACTCCTTTAATACACGTCTACATTAATATAACAAACTTAATATAAAAACCTCACATTTCTGCCACAATACCATGGTGCAGTTAATGTTACTACAGTAAATCCATGGTAAACGATGGCGAATTGTAAATTGAAAAGCCATCTGACTGTACTCGTTGCACACAGTTTTTCTGCTGTTTGTCAGCGCTGTTTTATCTGGATTTAAACTAGTTTATATCAGTAATTTATGTTCTTTGCTGAATTCAAGCGCTTCTCACTGGATCTCACAGCGCTGTTTAGTGGTTGCGTGATCGGTGAGTAAACACAAACACATCTGCACTAGTCAGCTAGCTCCGAGCTGCGCCGCTTTATGAACTGAGCGGATATGGTCCGTATGGCGTGGTTCAAATGAGTAGCGCTGTTTTGTTCCGCTTTTCCCGCATAAACATTACATTGAATGTGTATCGAGGAAAATTACACTATATATCACTATAAAAATATTACTATAATTATAGTATTAGTTTTATCCCTCAGCCCTACCTCAAAGTATATCTGCTCCCACGCCCCTGCTGTGAACTCTGCCCCCCCCCCCCCTTTTAATTTAACCAGAAGAGACTCTGAGATTAAAAATCTCTTTCGCAGGAGTGCTCTGGCCAAAATGGGCAGCAATACATCAGTTTCATCACAAGATATTACAACATAAACAGACTAGAGACACTTAAAAACAGTTACATATTGTTGAGTCAATTTCCATTTGCCGAATAACTATTTTAAAATGATCCAAAGACAGCAAATTTTGTAATTTAAATTTCGATTGCAGAGGATTCCAGTCAGACGAGCTGCGTACATAAAAGCCTTTTTACCTAATTCAGATCAAACAAAAGGAACAGAGAGAGAATAAAAAAAATTTGTGAGCGAAGTCTTTCTCAACAATTTTCTGTTTTATGAGACAGCAGAGATATGAGGGCGAAATCCCAAAAATGTCTTTATAAATAATTAAATACCAGTGCATTTTTCTTATGATAAGCAAAGAAGACCAACCTACTCTGTTATACATTATACAGCGACGAGTTGAGAGTTTACAATCTGATATAAATCTTAAAGCACCATGATAAACGGCATCTAAAGAGGAAAGAAGATATGATGGTGCGAACTGATACACTAGCCTACATCACCATAGTCAAGCACGGGTCGAAAAGTAGTGGTAACCAATTTCTTTCATACATTGAATGAAAATTGTAGGGTCTGAAGAGAGGATACATTTTTGTATATTTTTTTGAAACCGAGAACAACATATACTCGGTTTTATCAACATTCAGAACAAGTTTTAGATTGTAAATCCGTGATTAGGGGGGCGCGCCCCCCAGGTTGGGAACCACTGCTCTATAGGACACCTCTGTGAATTCGCGGAGAACTTCCTTCACATATCCACTTAAAATCTCCAGTTGATTGAGTCATTGCAAAAAAAAAAAAAAAAAAAAAATACTAGGACGACAAATTATTAAAAGTAATAAAAAAATGGCTCAGAAAAGCACAGATGCCTTATTTTATTATCTAATAAAGTAACATTCAGATATTTAAATGTCTATATACTTTTTTGGTCCACTGTAATGTAGGTCTGTGGGATGTGGAGGGTTTATGTCTCTCATAGGGCAGGCAGTGCTTGTGTTGGCCGTGTTGCGCTCATTGTTCCTGAGGACACCGCTGATGAGCAGTGAATGTGCTGCTTGCTAAATGTGCAGTTTAGAAACAGATGCTCCACATGTTGTTGTACTCTCTGTAAACAGGTACGTCTCAAAAAATTAGAATATCGTGAATAAATTTTTCTAGTAACTTATTTCAAAAAGGGACACGTTCATATATTTTAGATTCATTACATGTAAAGTAAAACATTTAAAACGTTTTTTTTTTATTTTGATGGTTAGAGCTTACAGCTCATGAAAGTCCAAACTCAGTATTTCAAAATATTAGAATATTTACATTTGAGTTTCAATTAATGACCTTCCCTACAATATAAATTCCGGGTATCTCTTTATCTTTGAAACCACAATAATGGGGAAGACTGCTGACTTGGCAATGATCCAGAAGACGGACATTGACGCCCTCCTCAAAGAGGGTAAGTCACAGAGGGTCATTACTGAAAGGTGTGGCTGTTAACAGAGTGCTGTATCAAAGCATATTAAATGCTTCATTTCATTTCCAGCGATATCACTGACTTGATTGCACAGATACTATTTAAACTGAACTGAGCTGGACAATGACATCACTGAATTCAATAATGAAATGCCTTCAACTCAAAAATTTTCCTATTTTGATATTGTGCAGTTGCTTTGACACAATTTGTATTGTTAAAAGCGCTATATATATAAAGGTGACTTGACTTGACTTGAAATGCAAAGTTGACTGGAAGGAAGAATTTGGGTAGGAAAAGGTGCACAAGCAACAAGAATGATCGCAAGCTTGAGAATACTGTCAAGCAAGGAAGTGACAAGATGGCACCGGTGTTTGTGGACTGCCGTCTGCCTATCAGTCTGTCTGTCTTCGCTCTGTACGCTTTTCTGTGTTCTTCTGTTAGAGTTCGCCAGCTTTGTTACAATATGATCGTCAAACACTGTTTGAAATAAGATATTTGATAGAAGAGTCACATATCGTCTTGCCGAGTGGGTTTGATGACCGTCTTCCTCCTGCCCATTGTCGGTCCCTGACTTGTTTCTGTCGGCTGCACTTCATTCCTCGCTGGAAAAGGCATCGAAGAAGACACGGAACTCGGGGGGGCTTTTTAGTCAAGCTAAAGGCAAGTCAATCCTCGCAGCTGCCGATGCAATGTTTTTCCCTGATCGAAACTACAAAGAGAAAGGATTGTTCTATCGTCTTGCGCTCTATGGAGATACCATATCAATAGATAATTCCTGTGCTCCCCAGGACACCCGCAGTGAACTCCCGCTACAGCGTCTCCCACAAATTTGCTCACAGGGAGTAAACTTGCAAAATCTATGTTCCCTGCATGGAGAATCGGGTGAGCTGGACGTTTCCACAGAGTTAAAATGTGCTCTGATAAACGTGAGGTCACTCACAAGCAAAACATTTATCTTAAAGGATTTATTTGATTCTCAGCATTTTGGACATTTTATTTTTAACAGAGACCTGCTTAAATACTGGTGATCTAAGTTCACTTTATGAGTTGCTACCATCTAACTGTGGCTTTTTGAATTACCCGCGGGCCACTGGTCACGGAGGTGGTTTGGAAACTATTTTTAAAAGCAACTTGAACTGTCGGACTCTGCACACCACACATTGTGCTAGTTTTGAGCTGCAGTTGTTTCAGTTGAACTCCTCAATAGTCTGTGCTGTGGTATATCGTCCTCCAAAATTTCACAAGGATTTCATAAGGGATTTTACAGACTTTTTGGGAGATATATGTTTAAAATATGATAAACTTTTAATAGTGGGGGACTTCAATGTGCATGTCTGCTGTTCATCAAATCCACTGGCTAAATACTTTTTGGATCTAATTGACTCCTTTAACTTTGTCCAACAAGTGCAGGGTCCTACTCATGAAAAAGGTCACACCCTGGACTTAATATTATCTTTGGGCCTTTCTGTTGGGGATATTGAAATTCAAAACTCAGATTCACTCAGATTATCTGTCCTCCAGCTTGTCAGGTTCGTTATGTAACCACAGCTGCCATCAAGAGGTTTAAGACCTTATTTTATGAATCTGACATTTTTGGTGTTCTTGATGGCTCTTGTGATGTAAATGCGGCCTTTGATATATTAAATTCTACCTGATCTTTTTTTTTTGCTCTGTAGCCCCATTAAGGGCTAAGAGTGGTAAGACTAAATCTGATCCTTGGTTAAACGAGGATACACATAATTTGAGACGAGCTTGTTGGAGAGTAGAGCATAGGTGGAAGAGGGATAAGTTACAGGTGTCATACAAAATTGTACAGGATGCTTTTGTTACATACATAATGCGGTAAAAACAGCTAAAATGAACTATTTTGCTGGGTTAATCTCGAGGTATAATGGGAATTCAAGAGTGTTATTTAATACAATCAACTCTGTACTAAATCCTTCTTCCACCTGTTCTACTCTTCCTGCTACGACGTGTGATGATTTGTTAAACTTCTTTGTTCAGAAAGTTATCGATATTAGAATGCAGATTGTGCCTGTTTTTTTAACTCTCTATCTACTGGTTATATTTAATCAATTTTCTCCTCTATCACTTCCGTCTTTATCAAAGATAATTGGCCAGTTGAAAGCTACAAATTACTGCCATGATATCATTCCATCAAAAATTATTAAACAGACTTTTGATATTATCGTCCCAAGCCTATTGACTTTAGTAAATAAAAGTCTTACATTAGGAGTATTTCGTGCAAGTTTTAAACATGCCATTGTAGAGCCCCTCTTGAAAAAACATAATTTGAATCTGAGTGTTTTATCAAACTACCGTCCCATTTGTAAATTACCTTTTGGATCTAAGGTCCCAGAAAAGGCTGCTTTAAATCAATTACAGGCTTTTCTAGTTCAAAATGATATCTTTGAAAAGTTTCAATCTGGATTTAAAGCAAACCATAGCACAGAGACGGCCCTGCTCAAAGTATTAAATTACATTTAACTTCAGTTGACTCTGGTGACTCTGTGATTTTAATTTTAATTATAATAGATCTAAGTGCAGCATTCGATACTATAGATCACAATATCCTTATTACTCGTTTAGAAAAAAACTGTGAGTATTCGAGGCATAGCTCTTGAGTGGTTCAGATCATTTCTTTCTAATAGGAACTTTTCAGTTAATATCAGTCAATCTTATTCTAAATCTGCTCCATTGAATTGTGGTGTTCCCCAAGGTTCAATTCTTGGTCCAATCTTGTTCTTACTGTATATGCTGCCCTTGGGTTCTATTTTTCAAAGGCATGGAGTTTATTTTCATTGTTTTGTTGATGATACTCAGCTGAATCTACCTTTACGAAAACAGGACAAGAGGAAAATTGCATCTCTACTAAATTGTTTGCATTAAGTTAAACTATGGATGTCTGCTATTTTTTTTTATTTAAATGAAAGTAAGACCGAGGCAATTTGGTTTGGAAACTCTGAGTCTCAATTCCTTTCTGACTTGGGGAACTTGGCTCCCTTCTGTAAATCAGTAGTTAAAAATCTTGGGGTTCAGTTTGATGTCTCTCTGAAATTTTATAAAGAGATCAATTCGGTGGTTAAGTCTAGTTTCTTTAATTTGAGATTACTAGCTAAGGTAAAACCGTTTCTGTCAACCAGCAATTTTGAAAAGCTTATTCATGCCTTTATTTTCGTAAGACTGGACTACTGTAATTCTCTATATGCAGGTGTGAGTCAATCACTGTTATCTCGCGTACAACTAGTGCATAATGCTGCTTCTAGATTATTGATGGATGTTCGTAAACAACAGCATACTACAGGGTCGATTTTAAACTACATATCTTTGTATATAAAGTCTTACACAATCTGGCACCCTCTTATTTAACTGATCTTTTACATGTACACAAATCTCAAAGGAATCTAATGTCGCCAAACCAGATGATTTAGACGTCCCTAGAACAAGATTAAAACTGAATGGTGACCGGGCATTTTCAGTGGTGGCCCCTAAGCTTTGGAATAGCTTGCCTTTATATCTTAGACTTTTACCTACATTGGGTTCTTTTAAGAAAAAATTGAAATTGTATTTATTAGAGTTAGCCTTTGACATTGACTTAACAAAGTGGCTCTCCTTCTTTGCTAGGATGTTTGTTTTACTTGCTTTTTAGTCATTTTTTTCTTCCTGAGATGTTGGTGATGATGTTGTCTCTTCCTGTGATAGTTTATATTTTAGTTGCTATAGTACAGCACATTGGTCAACCCAGTGTTGTTTTAATTGTGCTCTATAAATAAATAAAACAAACAAACAAGCAAAGCTGACTCAAACACTTGGGAGAGCTTCACAAGAAGTGAACTGAGGCTGGAGTCAGTGTATCAAGAGTCCCACGCTCAGACATCTTCAGGAAAAGGGCTACCAAGCTACTTTTAAACCAGAGACATCTTCAGAAGCGTCTTACCTGGGCTGTGGAGAAAAATAACTGGACTGTTGCTCAGTGGTCCAAAGTCCTCTTTTCAGATAAAAGTAAATTTTGCATTTAATTTGGAAATCAAGGTCGCAGAGTCTGGAGGAAGAGTGGAGAGGCACAGAATCCATGTTGCTTGAAGTCCAGTGTGAAGTTTCCACAGTCAGTGATGATTTGGGCTGCCATGTCATCTGCTGGTGTTGGTTCACTGTGTTTTCTGAAGTCCACAGTAAACGCAGCCATCTACCAGGAAATATTAGAGCACTTCATGCTTCCTTTGCTGACAAGCTTAATGGAGATGCTGATTACATTTTCCAGCAGGACTTGGCACCTGCCCACACTGCCAAAGGTACCAAAAGCTGGTTCAATGACCATTGTGTCTGTGGTGTTGGGGTACTGTGCTTGATTGGCCAGCAAACTCGCCTGACCTAAACCCCATAGAAAATATATGGAGCATTGTCAATAGGAAGATGAGAGACACCAGACCCAACAATGCAGATGACCTGAAGGCCGCTATCAAAGCAATCTTGACTTCCATTACACCTGAGCAGTGCCACATGCTGATTGCCTCCATGCCACGCCGAATTGATGCAGTAATTCATGCAAAAGGAGGCCCATCCAAGTATTGAGATAATTAAAATGAACACACTTTTTAGAAGCCTGATATTTCTGTTTAAAATATCCTTTTTTATTGATCTTATGTAATATTCTAATTTTCTGAGACACTGCATTTAGGGTTCTCATTATCTGTATCATCAAACCATAATCATCAATATTTCACTCTATGTGTAATGAATCTATATAATATATGGGTTTCACTTTGAGTGATGAGTGACAAAAAATATTTACCTTTTTCATGATATTATATATATTTTTTTAGATGTACCTGTATGCTACAGGTCATCATTCATGCAGTGGCATCATGGTAGCTAATGTACCACTGACGAAAACACTGACAAAAATTATAAACGCAACACTTTTGTTTTTGCCCCCATTTTTCATGAGCTGAACTCAAGACTTTTTCTATGCACACAAAAGGCCTATTTCTCTCAAATGTTGTTCACAAATCTGTTTAAATCTGTGTTAGTGAGCACTTCTCCTTTGCCGAGATAATCCATCCATCTCACAGGTGTGGCATATCAAGATGCTGATTAGACAGCATGATTATTGCACAGGTGTGCCTTAGGCTGGCCACAATAAAAGGCCACTCTAAAATGTGCAGTTTTATCGCACAGCACAATGCAAACAGATGTTGCAAGTTTTGAAGGAGCGTGCAATTGGCATGCTGACTGCAGGAATGTCCAGAATAGCTGTTGCCCGTGAATTTAATGTTCATTCCTCTACCATAAGCCCTCTCCAAAGGCGTTTTAGAGAATTTGGCAGTACATCCAAACAGTCTCTCAACAGCAGACCATGTGTGACCACACTAGCCCCCTCCACATCCAGCATCTTCACCTACAAGATAGTCTGAGACCAGCCACCCGGACAGTTGCTGCAACAATCGGTTTGCATAACCAAATAATTTCTGTACAAACTGTCAGAAACCATCTCAGGGAAGCTCATCTGCACGCTCATCATCCTCATCGGGGTCTCGACCTGACTGCGGTTCGCCATCGTAACCGACTTAAGTGGTCAAATACTCACTTTCGATGGTGCCTGGCACTTTGGAGAGGTGTTCTCTTCATGGATGAATCCCGGTTTTCACTGTACAGGGCAGATGGCAGACAGCGTGTTTATAATTTTGTTCAGTGTAATATAATTCGGTGTGACAAACAGGAAGATGGCCATGGGTTGTTCTTAAACTGAGATATCAGGTGAGCACAGCACATGTGTTCAGCTCATAATGGATATTTACCCTTTTATTTAACCCTTGTGAAAAATAAGTACAATGAATGTGCACGTGTGGTGTACTTCAAATCTTTATAGGATATTCAAATAGAATAAAATACAACGTTAATTAAATGAAATATCATATGTGTTTACTTAAAGAGAGTTCACGTTTATGATTCTTTAAGGGATAGCCTACCCAAAAAATGAAAATTCTGTGATTAATTACTCACCCTCATGTTGTTCTAAAACATGCAAGACTTTTGGTAATCTTCTAAACACACATTAAGATATATTTGATGGAATTCAAGAGCTTTCTGACCCTCCATAGATAGCAATGCAACTGAAATTTTCACAGACCCAGAAACATAGCAAGGACATCGGTAAAATAGTCCATGTGACATCAGTGGTTCAACTGTAATTTTTAAGAAGCAGCGAGAATCTTTGCGCACAAAAAGTCCTACTTTTTGAACAGTTGAACCACTGATGTCACATGGACTGTTTTACCGATGTACTTATATGTTTCTGGGTCTGGGAACATTTCAGTTGCATTGCTGTCTATGGAGCGTCAGAAAGCTCTCAGTTTTCATTAAAAATATATTAATTTGTGTTCTGAAAACGAATGAAGGTCTTATGGGTTTAGAACGACATGAGGGTGAGTAGTTAATGACAAAATGTTCATTCTTGGGTGAACTATACCTTTAAGATATCTGAAATCTGAGAGCTTTCTGACCCTCCATAGACAGGAAGGGTTCTACCACGTTTAAATGACCAAGTTAAAATAGTCAGTGTGACATCAGTTGTTCATTCATATTTTTGAAAATTAAATTACGAGAATACATTTTGTGCCCAAATAAAACAAAACAACAACTTTTCTCTTACGTGTCAATCTTCAACATGTATTCACAAGAGTACCACAACGCATGCGACACATCTACTTAAGTGGGTCTAAAAAGCACTCTTAATTTCAAATAATTTAATATAAATACATTTTAATTTAATTGAAAATGGCATGCAGTTATCTCTGATGGTCAGAGCCTTCTGGAAATCGGCAGTGTCTACAAACATCAGCTTTTTCCGGTGACTACGGAGCTAGGCTAAGGGCTAACCCCACTAGACCAGCGATTCCATCACTCATGCTCTCAAACGTTCGCTCTCTGGAAAAAAAACTGGACTTAATTCAACTCAGTCTGTCTACACAGCATGAGACAAGGGAATGTTGTGTGCTTGTTTTCACTGAAACATGGCTAAACGACAACATCCAACATCCATGGACTCCGCCATTCAGCTGCACGGACTAACCTGCTGCCGAGCGGACAGAGATTCATCACAGTCTGGAAGAATGACAAACCTGCATAAAAACTGCCCACACCTCCCAACGATCAGGGAGCAAGCCATTGCAAGCCATGGCTGTGGCAAGCCATTCAGGTCATCACTGACTATAAGCCCCTGCCACAGGCCTGTGAAGATGACACATCCCTCCCAGATGCACTCAACCACTTTTACTCACGGTTTGAAATGCAGAATGACACACCTGCACAAAAACTGCCCACACCTCCCAATGACCAGGCGCTCTGTCTGTCTCCAACCGATGTAAGGAAGACCCTATCTAGGATTAACCCATGCAAGGCAGCGGGTCATGAAAACTTACCTGGCCATGTCCTGAAAGACTGTGCTGAACAGCTGGCAGATGTCCTAATGGATATCTTCAACACCTCGCTGAGCCAGGCAGTCATCCCCACGTGTCTCAAATCCACAACAATCATACCGGTACCAAAGAAATCACCTGTGTCCTGTCTAAACGACTACCGTCCCATAGTACGGACTCCAATCATAATGAAGTGCTTTGAGAGGCTAGCCATCCACAACATCAAAACCAGCCTCCCCAACACACTCGATCCGCTCCAGTTTGCATACCGCCCAAACCGCTCTACGGATGATGCAATTTCCTCCACCCTCCACCTGGCTCTTACCCACTTAGAAAATAAAGACTCCTATGTTAGAATGATGTTCATTGACTTCAGCTCAGCAGTCAACACAATAATCCCACAACAGCTCATTAACAAACAAAACCTGCTGGGCCTTAACAACTCCTTCTGTAACTGGATCCTGGACTTTCTAACCAGAAGACCTCAGTCAGTCCGTGTCGGCCACAACACCTCAAGCACTACCACACTGAGCACAGGTGCCCCACAAGGCTGTGTGCACAGCATGCTGCTTTTTACACTGCTGACCCATGACTGCACTGCCAAGTTCAGCTCCAACCACATCATCAAGTTTGCCGATGACACATCAGTGGTAGGTCTCATCAGCAACAACGATGAAATGCACTACAGAGAGGAAGTGGCACAGCTGACTGAATGGTGTGGTGCAAACAACCTGTCCCTCAATGTGAGTAAGACAAAGGAGGTTATGATGGACTTCAGGCGAAACTCGGGTGACCACCCCCCACTGACCATCGACAGCTTGACTATGGAGAGAGTCAGCAGCACTAAATTCCTGGGGGTGCACATCAAAGAGGACATCACCTGGACCACCAACACTATATCACTCTCCAAGAAGGCACAACAGCACCTGCACTTCCTCCGCCGGCTGAAAAAAGAAAGTCTCCCTCCACCGATCCTCACCACTTTCTACAGGGGAACCATTGAGAGCGTGCTGACCAGCTGCATCACTGTCTGGTACGGGGACTGTAGTGCAGCAGACCGCAAGACCCTCCAGCGGACAGTGAACACAGCTGCAAAGATCATCGGTGCCCCTCTCCGCTCTATCCTGGACATTATTCTTGCACGATGCTCCATTAAAGCTACCAGTATCGGGAAGGACCCCACCCATCCTTCCCACAATCTCTTCCAGCTCCTACCATCTGGAAGACGGTTCCGGAGCATCAGAGCCCGCTCCGCCAGACTGCTCAACAGCTTTTTCCCCCAGGCTGTGAGAGCCCTGAACTCAAATCTCCCCTCCCCTCTCTGAAACCCCATAAAAAACCCCTACCTCCTGAAACATGGACCATCACACCCCCCACCTCCCCAAACACCCCCAACCATACAACATCACTGAAAAAACTCTGAAACTTTTTTGTGCAATCCGAATTGTGCTACACACTGGTGTGTGGGGCTGTACAAACCACCTGTAGTAACACACTCTCCTGTATTCACACTAGACACTTTTCACACATTACTATGTGTACATAATCCCACAAAAGACTCAATAGTATATGTATGTTTACATGCTCATGCACTATGAATCACCTTACACTGTTCACCAGCCAGCTGCTTGACTTACGATGTTTCTCTCTGCACATGTACAGTATTCATTTGAAGCATTCTTACAGTTTGTATAGTTTGTATTTTTTAGTCTATGTATAGGTTAACATTTATATACAGTATATTTATAGTTAAAATCTGACAGTAGGTTAGTTTGTGTATAGGTTTATAGTGTTCTTTTTTTTACTTCATTGTTGTATTCTGTATTTATGTAGCACTGTGGTATGTACCCACATGTAGCGGAATGACAATAAAGCTCAACTTGAACTTGAGTTAAGTGTCTGAAATCATCACAATCAGTTCACACTTGAGTATATTCTTTGAAAGTATATTATATCTGTAATAAGTAAAAGTTTTGAATACTTTCATAATTTTTGGAATTAATTGACTTAGCTGTGTTTTTTTAGTCTTTACAAACTTAAATACAAATTGAGCAATTTAAGATTAACATTCAAAAACATTTTAAAAGAAAGAAAATGCAATTAATGCTAGCAAAAACACAATGACATTAAATTAAATGTTAACACTTTACTTGAAGGGGTGTGCATAAGACTGACATGACACCTTCACAATCATTACATGACACATGTCATGACTATGATGGAGGTTTTATACATTTTTATGACAACTGTTATTGTGTCATTCGCTCAGTTGTGTTTTTTAATGCAAAGGTGACATTATTTGACCTAACCCTACCCTTACCCCTAACCCTAGCCCATAACAAAGACATCTAAAACAATATCATCTTTGCATTAAACATTACATAACTGAGCGAATGACACTTAATGACAGTTGTCATAAACATGCATAAAAACCTTCATATTCATGACATGTGTTAAATGTGCCAAAATAGAAAAGTTAAAGCTTTCATAAAATCCAGAATTTCCAACTTGATTACACGTTGAAAGAGGTAAAACTCTTAATTAATGTAATTCTGAAAAAAGATGCACAGTGGGAACATAAACCACCTTTATTACCTGTTCTGCATAGTTAGGGTTAATAACTTTTCAAACTCCAATTTTTATTGAAAACTATTGTTTTGCTGCTATGCACTGGTGTTTGCTTCAGGAAATCCAATCTGAAATCAGTAATACAGGAAAAACAAAAAAACATAAAAAAAACTGTCGGGAACTCTGGCCTAGTTTCATCCATTACAGAAGCTGTGAATGTCATATAAAAATAAATAAAAGGAAAGACAGACTGGTGTACTAGACAGAAAGTATATTATTTTCTTATTTTTTTATTATCTTCTTATTTTTTCAAAGAAGTTAATGATTTCTGAGCAGCAAAGGCCTTGTCTGCATGACTTACTGTAATAGCAATCATGAGTTATAAAATATAGAATTGTAATTAATAGAGGAACAGTAAAAAACACTTGGTGAAAAAACTATGGCTAGCGGGGCGCCTTGACCATTCGAGTGTGATAGATAGTTCCCAGTGATATTAATTTAAGACTCTTATGGGAAGCATGAATACAGCTTGCTGTCAGATTGATGTCAGATTCAGACAGCTGTGCATGCGTACCATGTAGCATGGCTTGCTGTGACAAACGCTTGATAACTGATTCTCCAGTGATCAAATTTAAGCTTATTTTGATTACTCAGTCCAAATATTTCTGTTCAGAACTGTTCATAAGCAATATAATCATGATGTAAATCATGAAACTGACTGTTTGTGGAAACAAAATGGGCCCTTGAGGGAGCCAGGCTGAGATGGAGGACTATATATTTTGCAGTTCAAAATATTGTTTACATGCTCACTTCTGTTTTCTGCAAGTGGTGTAAAGGACAATTGACAAAGTAAGAGTTGCACAGAGGCATCTGGTTATTGTCTAAGCCTGAGGTTAAAATCACACAACTTTTGTCATCAGAATTAGCCCATAGTCTTTTATGTTCATCTGTGTGTTTCTCTCTTCATCTTTATCTGTCTGGAACTGTAGACTAATTGGGTCAGAACATGATTCATAGTTTCAAGCAAATATGGAAACCCCTCCCAGAGTGACAGTGATGATGTAAAAAAGATCATCATATGTAGTGTTTTGGGATGCTATGTTTTGGCATTGTAATACTGTTCAACCAACCAGACCAGCACAAACCAGAATTAACGTGGTCAAAACTGGTCTCCAATAAGGAAGACAAGAGATAAATTAGCACAATTTTGTGTTTCAGTCTCCATTTATTTCTTCTTCCCAAGTCCCCCCCCCCATCCTCACATTACCATTTAATGACAAAAGAGGGCTTTTCTCTTAACTTTCTCCAGCAAAGAAAAGCACATGTGTACATGTACAGGTATATAGATTGTGCTGGTCCAAAACGCAACAACATAATTTCATATAATCTTGATTCATGTTATAATAAAAAAAATGATAATAATACAAATAAAAAATAAAAAAACTTCAAAATATATGGTACTGTTAAAAAATAATTCATTAAATTGATACAAATTGGCAGTAAAGGCATTTACAATGTTTACAGAGACTTACATTTTAAATTAATTCTGATCTTTTGATCTTTCTATTCATAAAAAAAAAGAAATGGTTGCTCTGGAGGCGTCATGGCGAAGCAGGGAGCTTGGGCGGCCATGGCGGGACCGCCTTCAAGGCTGTGGCCCCAGCCCCCGCCTCTACGATTGGAGCCATACTAACCTCCCCCCTAAAAACAAATCCGGGAGGTCCACAGGGCGATGGTAGTTGGCCCCGTGCCAGAACAGCGAAAGGATGGTGGAGTCATCGAATGCCGTTTCCGTGGCGAACCCGCAGAACTCCCGCGAATACTCCATGAAAGGGAGATAAAGTCGGGCAAGGGCGATGGATCGTGCTGCGATTTCCATATCGCAGAGGAGAAAACAGGAAAACAAAAACGGTCAAAAACGTGAAAATAAATGGGGAAAAAAGCACCACTCACTCTCTTTGTTAGGTCTTCTGTCACAACGCGTCGGTGCAAGGAAACGAGGAGACAAGGAGTTAATCTCAGAGCCCGCTCCGGTCCGGGAGCCCAAAAAAGAGTCCGCTCCAGAGCCCGCTCCGGTCCAGGAGCCCACAGATTCCGATGTGATCCGGGAGCCCAAAGAGTCCGATGCAATCCGGGAGCCCACAGAGTCCGCTCCAGAGCCCGCTCCGGTCCAGGAACCCACAGAATCCACTGAAGTGCCTGCTCCAGAATGGGAACATTCAGAGCCCACTCAAGAACCTGCTCCTCTCTAGTGGTGGTTGTCTGCTCCACCCTGGTGGCATCCTGCTCTGCTGGCCCCGCCTTGGCCTCCTGCCCTACCGGCCCCGCCCTGGCATCCTGCTCTGCCTGCCCCGCCCTGGCACCCCTGTCTGCCTATTCCTCCCCCTCTTCCACTCCACGGGCCTGGCCCACCATCCCTACCCCAGATACGTCTCCGGCCCACCCCCCTCTTGGACATTTTTCTGTTTTAGTGTGTGGAGCGTCTGGGATCCGCTCCTTAAAGGGGGGGTTGTGTCACGGTCTGCTGGTGTGCCCTGACCGGCCACCAGATGTCTCTGTATGTTGAGCACATGGCATGTTGTTTGTTGTTGGTGTCATGTGCTCTCCTGTATATTGTCTGTCCCCTCCCATCTTGTTAGTATATAACATATACCGTATAGCTTGTTATACCATAATATAAGGTATTAAGGCATAACAACGGTCTAGCATTAAGAAGGTTTTGGGAAAATCAGCCCTGTACAATAAGGAGGAACCAGTGTCGACACTCAGCTACTTGGGTGGGCGACTCCAACTGCGGCATATCAGCTGTTATTTAATGCATTGTTTGTTTTTGCAGTCAGTGACACTGACACTTGCCTGTGTGTGTGTGTGTGTGTGTGTGTGTTTAATGGTGAAAAACATTAATTCTCTGGGGAATGTGGAGTTTAATGAATTTTGCACTCATTCTGTGAGAGAAGCCACCTGAAATGACATGCAGAGGGATTCCCATATGTCTGTGTGTGTGTGTGTGTGTGTGTGTGTGTGTGTGTGTGTGTAGAAGAGGGAATCTTTGTTCCCATGGCAACAAGAGCCAAACCTTTTCAGTGCTCACCCCTCATCCCACTTTAGAACATTTGAAGTGGTTGCCAGGGTAACAGAGGAAAACAAATAAAACAAAGTAACAAACACAGTCTAAACCCAAACTCAAGTCAAGTTTTAAAATACTATGGGTTTCTAGCACCGTTTTACCTTCTTTAAACATACTTTGAGGAGCACAATGCCTGTCATTATGATTTCTCTTTTAAGGTCAAAGTTCAGTTGACGTTTAGTTCATTGGCGTTAACCGAGAGGGAAAATGTAAGGAAGTCCAAGTGCTCCTGTTTAAACGTTTGACTTCAGTACCTCTGACTTGCGTCCTAAAGTCTGGTTCACTTTGGATTTTTTTTCTGGCTAAGAACCACCAAATTCAACACGAAGAGATTGTCTGAACGAAATTTAAATAGACCAAACACCACTCCAAATATTTGTTTTTATGTGCTGTTTAAGAATGAGTTTGTCTTAAATCAAGTTGTCTGTCACTACAGTGGTAACTGTTTACCATTGCACATCTTCATATAGTCTGCAGTACTTAACCATATAAAGCCTACTGTATCATTTGATATGCAAGGCCTCTTTGTGAAGCCCTTGCGAAAACAAAGTGTACTTTTAAAAAGTGTACGTGCAGATCATATAATAATTATAAAAATTAATTAAATAAAAGGCCATTTAAGTATACTGAAAGAGAGACATTTTCACGACTATGGATTATACTTTTTGAAAACTGCACCTTTTTGCAATGTGTAATTAAATTTAACTTACACTAATATTTTAAATAGTTTTTTGCTTTAGAAGTATACTGCTTACAGTATGTTGATGTTTTGACTAATATACCAAAGCATATGTAAAAAAAGATTTTCTACATAACGGATTATAACGTTAAATGAGGTGACTCATGTGATGTGTCGGTTTTTTTTATTTCTACTTTATGAAGCATGTTTATGTGACATTGATATATTTCTAGATACAGTAGGGTCACTGAATCTATCTGATCTATCTGTATAGCTGCTGAAATATGATACCCTCTTTATTTTTATAATAACTGACAGTAACATTAAATAAAATGACTCAAGTAATGTGTCAGCTCCTCCCCTTTCTATTATATTAAGCATATTGATTAGATATTAATATATTTATAGATACAGTAAAGTACCACTGAATCTGACAAATCAAATTCATAGCTATTGAAATATGATACCCTCTTTATTTCATAATAATGGACTATAATGCTAAATGAGTTGACTGATGTGATATGCCAGCTCCTCTTCTTTCCATTTTATAAAGCAAATTTATCTGATATTGATATCTTTATGGATACAGAGTCACTGAATCTTTTCAACAATTATTTTCCTGACAGTAAAAAGAGTCTGCAATGTAACATATCTTTGAAGTATTAAATGACAATTTAACATAAAATGCATAAAATAGAATTGAAGATTATCAAGTTAGTCAAAAGATAGTAAAAGTTATATAAATATTTAAGTGAATACTATGCTTTGTTTAGATTCTAGGTTTATTACAACTTTACAATTTTGTACACTTCAAAATTAATATCTGTAAAGTCTTATTTACAGATAATTAAATAAATATACTAAATTAGGTCAACAAAGCTTGTTTATAGGTTTTAAAGTTAACTATGTATTATTATTTTTAAATGAATTCTAAAGTCCAATTAAAAATCTGTGAAATAGCATTAATTTTACTTAATTTCAGCTAAAATTCATGACTACTAGACTACTTATAAAATACATCATATGGTGTCTTTAATTAAAATACTCTTTAATAGATTGTTGAAATACATTTTAAATGTACTAAACCATAAAATACATCATATGGTGTCTTTAATTAAAATACTCTTTAATAGATTGTTTAAATACATTTTAAATGTACTAAACCACAAAATAACTAAAAAGGTTTGCTTACCTACATTTTTCAAAGTATCTTATTTTGTGTTTTGCAGAAGGAGGTTTGAAACAGCATAAGCGTAAGTAAAATATTTTTGGATGAATATCCCTTTAAGACTGACTTTGACATATTGAATTATTAATCATAATTACCATGCCCTTTTAAAATATGGCCTTTTATAAAAAAACAAAAAAACAAAAATAACTAAAAGAAAAATCTACTTGCCAGTTGATGAGTAACAAATGCTTATATTTATCAATGAAGAGGTGGTCAAACCTGAACACAGTACAGATGTTTCAGAGAATTTCACATGCAGGCTTTAAAAGCCACAATATTGGTATATGAATATATATTTATTTGACTAATTTAACTCTCCTCTCTCCCTGATCAACAAAACAGCCTGTTTTGTATCATTTTCCAAACCATAATTATGAGCCTTTTAGTATGCTGTATGAATGTAGATTTATGTATGCAATTCACTCACATGTTTATCATTTTGTTTCTTGAATATGAACAGTTCAGAAGCATGACGATCGGCCAACTGATTTCATGCTTATATGAAGTTACAACCACACAGACAATCAAAACAGACTCATAGACTTACTTTATATTATCAAATAGAGCATTTTTGTGCATTCTAACCAACAAAATACAAAAAAATGAAAATGAAATGGAAAAACAGACTATTCAAATCCAATTTGAAAAAAAATGCGTAACAGAAAAAAGCAGATAGAGAACGTCCCTTGCACATTATACATATGTCTGCCCAGTCTCACATGAATTTCCTGAGCGCTTCACAGCATGTGTGAAACCGTGTTCGTCTGAAGGACGGGGGACCCCTGTCTTCCCAGCATCCTGTCTGCCGCTGTCTAAACACGGCCTCTCATTCTGAGCTCATTCTGTGTGTCTCTCTTGGGCCCCATATGCAGCGAATGCCTTCTGAATATTAACAAGGCCTAATCGTACAGCGGCCCCTGAGCAGAATCTCAAGGAGAGAGATACTTGTGGGTCAGGCGTACATTATCCACTCAATCTTAAGAACCATTTCTGCTACTTTCTTTTAACTGTCCTCCATCTAGCATATTATCATCATTATTATTATTATTTATTTATTTTTTGGCGGGAGGGGGGTGATCACCTAGATGTGTTGGAGTTCGCCTAGATGTTTATTTGTCCCTACCACAAAAAAAAAATCTCAGATTATTTAATTTAATTATGTGTCATTATGTTATTATAGTATTTTATAATGGGCATTTTGGTCACATACACACCCTGTAGATAAGTGTATATGTAAAGGTATTCATTTAAAGTTACAGTGTCTCAATTTCCAGTAATTCATTGCCAAGTCAAGTCATGTTTATTTATACAGTGCTTCATTCAACATAGATTGTTTCAAAGCAGCTTTACAATAACACACAGGAAAAAGAACCGGTCAATGCTGCAATGTTCTTCAATTAGGAAACAATACATTTGGTTGTAATTACAACTTTAATTTAGACTATAAAGCAGCTTTACTGGAAATAGTTTAATAATTTACGCTTGTGAAAAAAGAGGTGGGATTAATTGTATTAAATGTGCACTTGTAGTGTACTTCAAATATAATATACATACATTATATATATATATATAATGTATATGTACTGTATATATACTGACAAATTATAAACACTTTTGTTTTTGCCCCAATTATTCATGAGCTAAACTCACCAAGATCTAAGACTTTTTCTATGTACGCAAAAGTCCACAATGTACACAAAATGGGGGGAGTGAGATGGTCCATGTTTCAGGAGGTAGGGTGTTTGTATGGGGTTTCAGAGAGTTGAGTTCAGGGTTCTCACGGCCTGGGGGGAAAAGCTGTTGAGCAGTCTGGCGGAGCGGGCTCTGATGCTCCGGTACCGTCGTCCTGATGGTAGGAGCTGGAAGAGACTGTGGGAAGGATGGGTGGGATCCTTCACAATACTATTGCCTTTACTTGAGCATTGTGCAAGGAAAATATCCAGGATGGAGGGGAGAGGGGCACCGATGATTTTTGCAGCTGTGTTCACTGTCCGCTGGAGGGTCTTGCGGTCTGCTGCACTACAGTTCCCGTACCAGACAGTGATGCAGCTGGTCAGCACACTCTTAGTGGTTCCCCTGTAGAAGGTGGTGAGGATGGATGGGTGGATGGGACCTGCTCTTTTCAGCCGGCGGAGAAAGTGTGGGTGCTGTTGTGCCTTCTTGGAGATTGACATGGTGTTGGTGGTCCAGGTGAGGTCTTCTGTGATGTGCACCCCCAGGAATTTAGTGCTGCTGACTCTCTCCACAGTCGAGCTGTCGATGGTCAGTGTGGGGTGGTCAACAGAGTTTCTCCTGAAGTCCATCACAACCTCCTTTGTTTTCCCCACATTGAGGGACAGGTTGTTAGCACCACACCATTCAGCCAACTGTGCCACTTCCTGCCTGTTGTGTGTTTCATCGTTGTTGCTGATGAGACCTACCACTGATTTGCCATCGGCAAACTTGATGATGTGGTTGGAGCTGAACTTGGCAGTGCAGTCATGGGTCAGCAGTGTGAAGAGCAGCGGGCTGAGCACACAGCCCTGTGGGGCACCTGTGCTCAGTGTATTAGTGCTGGAGGTTTTGTGGCCGACATTGACTGACTGAGGTCTTCCGTTTAGAAAGTCCAGGATCCAATTACAGAGGGAATTGTGGAGGCCCAGCAGGTTTAATTTATTGATGAGCTATTGTGGGATTATTGTGTTGAATGCTGAGCTCAAGTCGATGAACAGCATTCTAACATAGGAGTCTTTATTTTCAAGGTGGGTAAGAGCCAGGTGGAGGGTGGAGGAAATTGCATCATCCGTAGAGCGGTTTGGGCAGTATGCAAACTGGAGCAGATCGAATGTGTTGGGGAGGCTGGTTTTGATGTTGTGCATGACTAGCCTCTCAAAGCACTTCATTATGATTGGAGTCAGTGCTATGGGACTGTAGTCGCTTAGACAGAACACAGGTGACAAAAGGCCTTTTTCTCTCAAATATTGTTAACAAATCTGTGCTAGTGAGTACTTCTCCTTTGCTGAGATAATCCATCCACCTCACAGGTGTGGCATATCAAGATGCTGATTAGACAGCATGATTATTGCACAGGTGTGCCTTAGGCTGGCCACAATTAAAGGTCACTCTAAAATGTGCAGTTTTACTGTATTGATGGGGATCCGGTGGGGACCGAAAACCAGTCAGTATCTGGTGTGACAGACCACCAGAGGTGGAAAGAGTAGGGAAATATTCTACTCAAGTAAAAGTACCATTACATTAATTACTTTTTACTAAAGTACAAGCAAAATTACCAGTCTAAAAATCTACTCATGTAAAAGTAAAAAGTAGTTCATTTAAAATTTACACTGAGTAAAAATTACTTAGTTACATTTTAACAGTGGGAAGGACGAAAAAATGGGATAGACCATGGGTGTCAAACTCAGTTCCTGGGGTGCCACAGCCCTGCACGGTTTATAACCTAATTAAACACCTCCGATCCAGCTAATCTAATCATTTAGGCTTATGTGAAAACTACATGGTATATGTATTGGAACTAAACTCTGCAGGGCTGCGGCCCTCAAGGAACTGAGTTTGACACACCTGGGTTAGGCCTATAAATCTCAAACTAGTTGATTTTAATTAAAGGAATCAGTTATTTAGAATAATAACACATTTGGGCTGTTACCAGGCAAATTAAATCAGTGTCAACTAAATTAATATTTGCAATGCAGAGGAAACACAGATTCATCTGAAGTGGCATAGATGTATTTACACACTGACATGAGTGCATTCATTTGTTTTTTTTGTCACATACACAATTATACAGAGTATAACCAGATGCATTTAGCCTGCAGTTACACATGCAGAAATAACTTTTAGATAAATAAGACATAAAATGTTGAATATTCGTTTGAAATTATTTAAAAAATAAAAATAAATCAAAAGATTCTTTAAATGTGAAATTAAAACAGCTAGTAGGTGTCAGCAAGTCACTGTTAAGAGAGTCGTTGGGATTGAACCGAATCATTTAAACAGTTGATTCATTCAAGAACGAAACACCGTCATGTTGCTCAGAGATGCAAAACTGTGTATGGTGGCTGTGTTTGGAATTATTTTTGTTGTCTAAAGAGCAAAAACAGGCAATATGGTGTCTAAAACGCAAGTCTCTTAATTAACTTCTCGTTCCTATGTAATCATACTGATTTGTGGAGAAAAAAACGGCACTCTTCGTGTGATGTTGATATACTATATGAAATTATATAAATACTTTCTGCTCCTATATCTTCAATTTTGTGATCATTCTAAACACATTTTAACAGACTGAATCACACAGTGAAAGAAAGCACTCCAAATGCACGCAGACTAGTCTAATCTACTAGATTTCACAGCACACTGTTTAGAGTGTTTTGTTTGGTTTTTGGCAAATACTGACAATGTCAAATTGCACATCGTTAAAACAACAATTACTATATTATCGCACACCCTGCACCACTGTCCTTTTGGCTACTTTGTGCAAAACATTTAGCTAAACTGTCAAAGCTTCATTGTAACCACCAATGCAAGTATTTACCTCTAAATACTTGCGAAGGGCGATATCGAGATTTTAAGCTACTAGTTTGGTCTCCCTAGGCAAACACAGCATAATAGAGCATAAACATGGCCAGGGGTTCACTTCATTTCCTTCGAGTTCAACTTCAGCAGAATACGACGGGGTTTGGTTTTCAGCTGGGTCTGCATTATAGTGCCTGTCTTGTCCGTCTGCATCTTTCTTGTGATTTTAGTGCCAGTTTGTTCTTATGCCTAGTATTTTCTGCAGTAGTTTCCAGGTAGCGATTTTTTTTTTACTCCGCAATTAATGTGTTTTAAAATGTAGCAAAGTACAATGCTTCAAACTAAATATATTTAAGTAAAAGTACAGATTTTTTTAATTACTTTAAAAAGTAGAAGTACACCAAAAAAACTACTCAATTACAGTGACGCGAGTAAATGTAATTCGTAACTTTCCACATCTGCTGACCACCATTTGCCTCACGCAGTGCAACACATCTCCTTCGCATAGAGTTGATCAGGTTGTTGATTGTGTTCTGTGGAATGTTGGTCCACTCCTCTTCAATGACTGTGCGAAGTTGCTGGATATTGGCATGAACTGTAACGCTGTCGTATACGCCGATCCAGAGCATCCCAAACATGAATGAATGAATTTGTCATACACCCAAAGTGCTTGACAATCATGTGGGGGGGGGGGGGGGGTCTCTCCTCAACCACCACCAGTGTGCAGCATCCACTTGGATGATGCGACGGCTGCCACAGGACAACGGCACCAGTGTGCTCACCACACACCAGCTACAGGTGGAGATGAGAGAGAGGCATAGAGCCAATCAAGTGGATGAGGATTATTAGGAGGCCAAACATGCTCAATGGGTGACATGTCCATTCAAAATTAAATCGATAAAATGCACGTGTTCGTTGTCCATAACATACGCCTGCCCATACCATAACCCCACCATGGGCCACTCGATCCACAAAGTTGACATCAGCAAACCGCTCACCCACACGAAGCAGACAGACTGGCTAAACTGACCGTCTGCTAGCTGCCTCACGTCACAGAAGTCAGTTAATTCTCAGCACATAGAGACCCTTTCACCTAGATATCACACTATAGAGACTGTGTCTGTTCCCCAAACTAGAAAATACAAAAAAAACATCCAAACCAGTCTATGAGTAACAACT
Source organism: Ptychobarbus kaznakovi (assembly GCA_027422405.1). Taxonomy (NCBI): domain Eukaryota; kingdom Metazoa; phylum Chordata; class Actinopteri; order Cypriniformes; family Cyprinidae; genus Ptychobarbus; species Ptychobarbus kaznakovi. The sequence continues at coordinate 26,889,351 of CM049802.1, read as the reverse complement.
TAATTCATGTTCAACAAATGAAAAATTTATTTAACACATAGAAACAAATGATAAAGCTTGGCTTATTGAATATCAGGTCCCTTTCTACGAAAGCGCTTTTTGTAAATTATATGATCACAGATCATAAACTAGATGTGCTCTGTTTGACAGAAACCTGGCAAAAACCAGATGAATACTGTCACATCCTCGTATGCCTCTCCATCCAGTGTGAGTAAAGTAAAGAGTTTCTTTATTTAAACAAACTGAAGGCAACCTCAACAGGTAAGTGCAATAACTAAAATATCAATGAAGCTCAATAAACTGAGGAATTAGTAGTCCTTATCTCTCCCCTTAGTAGAGTCCACTGGAGGAAGACATCCACAGAACAACAGGGATCCAGCAGGTAAGTGATGAGACAGATGAAGAGCTTGTAACCTCAAGACCAGACAATGAGTGTTTGGAATTAGTGCAGTCTTATAGAGAGCTTGATTGGTTCTAACAGGTGAGGAGGATTCCCTGATAGAGGTCAGGTGTGAGTGTTTTGACGGAGTGCAGGTGAGTTACCAGAGGGATGCTGGGAAATGCAGTGCAATTGTACTGGTGACCATGACAAATACATTATTTTAAACAAGTCTGCCCCCCAAGATTATTGTTACAAAAATGAGCCACGTCCAAAAGGCAAAGGGGAAGGTGTTGCTACAATTTATAGCAATCCTCTCAGTATTTATAAGAAGACAGGCTTTAAGTATTACTAATTTGAAGTAATGGTGCTTCATATAACATTATCTAGAGAAAAAAGTATTAATGATAAATTCCCTGTGATGCTACTGTATACAGGCCACCAGGGCACCATACAGACTTTATTAAAGAATTTGGTGATTTTTTATCAGAGTTAGTGCTGGCTGCAGATAAAGTCTAAATTGTTGGTGATTTTAATATCCACGTTGATAATGAAAAAGATGCATTAGGATCAGCATTCTTAGACATTCTGAACTCTATTGGGGTTAGACAACACGTGTAAGGACCTACTCATTGTATGAGTTTTAGTTTAGTTTTAATACTGTCACATGAAATTGATGTTAATGGGGTTGAAGTTCTGCAGCAAAGCGATGATATATCAGATCACTATCTAGTCTTGTGTAAACTCCATATAGCTAAAGCTGTAAATTCAACTCCTTCTTACAAATATGGTAGAACCATCACTTCTACCACAAAAGACTGCTTCGTAAGTAATCTTCCTGATTTATCTCAATTCCTCAGCATATCCAACAGCGCAGAAAAACTTGATGATGTAACAGAAACTATGGATTCTCTCTTTTCTAGCACTTTATATACGGTTGCTCCTTTACGCTTAAGGAAGATTAAGGAAAAGAGTCCAACACCGTGGTATATTGAGCACACTCACACCCTAAAGAGAGCAGCCCGGAAAATGGAGCGCAGCTGGAGTAAAACAAAACTAGAGGTATTTTGTATGGCTTTGCAGGAAAGTACCCTATCCTACAGAAAAGCATTAAAAACTGCTAGATCTGATAAATTTTCTTTTTTTGTTGTTGAAGAAAACAAACATAACCCTAGGTATTTATTCAATACAGTGGCAAAAAAACACAAACAAAACCTTCAACTGGTGTTGACATTTCCCAACAGCACTGCAATAATGACTTTATGAACTATTTTACTTCCTAAACCAATACTATTAGATATCAAACTGTAACCATGCAGCTGCCAGCTGCAGTATGACATCAAATTATGCACTATAGATCCCCTGAGGAACAATTCCACTCATTCTTTACTATAGGAGAGGAAGAATTGTATAAACTTGTTAAATTAGCTAAACCAACAACATGTATGTTAGACCCTAGTCCATCTAAACTACTAAAAGAGGTGCTTCCAGAAGTCATAGATCCTCTTTTGGCTATTGTTAATTCATCTTTATCATTAGGGTATGTCCCAAAAACCTTTAAATTGGCTGTTATTAAGCCACTCATTAAAAAACTACAACTTGACCCCAAAGATCTAACTAATAAAAGACCGATCTCGAATCTCCTTTTTCTGTCAAAGATACTAGAAAAGGTAGCATAATCCAGGAATTATATTCCTTCTTAGAGAAAAATAATATCTGTGAGGATTTCCAGTCAGGAGAAATTTTAGACCAGTTTAGAAAGGAGAAAGTTTAGACCATCTCATAGTACTGAGACTGCTGTCATTAGAGTGACAAATGACCTGCTCTTATCATCTGATCTTGGTTGTATCTCTCTATTAGTGCTCCTGGATCTTAGCACTGCGTTCGACACTATTGATCACAACATTCTTTTGAATAGACTTGAAAACTCTGTTGACATTAGTGGAAGTGCATTAGCATGGTTCAAATCATACTTATCTGAGCGCCATCAATTCGTAGCAGTGAATGAAGAGGTATCATATCGATCACAAGGGCAGTATGGAGTACCTCAAGGCTCAGTACTAGGGCCGTTACTTTTCACGCTTTACATGTTACCCTTAGGAAATATCATCAGGAAACATGGGGTTAGCTTTCACTGTTATGCTGATGATACTCAGCTCTATGTTTCTTCACGGCCCTGTGAAACACACCAAATTGAGAAACTTTTGGAATGCATAGTCAATATAAAAAACTGGATGACGAATAATTTCTTACTATTAAATTCTGAAAAAACAGAGGTGTTAATTATCGGACCTAAAAACCACACAAGTAATAACCTAGAACACTGTCTAACACTTAATGGCTGCTCTCTCGATTCTTCATCATCAGTCAGGAACCTAGGTGTGCTATTTGATAGTAATCTCTCCTTTGACAGCCACGTTTCTAGCATTTGTAAAACTGAATTTTTTCATCTTAAAAATATATCTAAACTGAGACCTATGCTCTCAATGTCAAATGCAGAAATGTTAATTCATGCGTTTATGACCTCAAGGTTAGATTATTGTAATGCTTTATTAGGTGGTTGTTCTGCACGCTTAATAAACAAACCACAGATGGTCCAAAATGCAGCAGCTAGAGTTCTTACTAGAACCAGGAACTATGACCACATTAGTCCGGTTATGTCAACACTGCACTGGCTCCCTATTAAACATCGTATAGATTTTAAAATCTTGTTAATTACTTATAAAGCCCTGAATGGCTTAGCTCCTGAGTACTTGAGTGAACTCTCATCGCATTATAGTCCTCCATGTCCGCTACGATCTCAAAACTCTGGCTATTTGATAATACCTAGAATATCAAAATCAACTGCTGGTGGTAGATCATTTTTCTATTTAGCACCCAAACTCTGGAACAATCTACCTAACACTGTTCGGGAGGCAGACACACTCTGTCAGTTTAAATCTAGATTAAATACCCATCTCTTTAACCTGGCGTACACTTAACACACTAATGCGCTTCTAATATTCAAATCCGTTAAATGATTGTTAGGCAGCATTAATTAGGTCAACCAGAACCGGGAACACTTCCCATAAAACACGATGTACTTGTTACATCGTAAGAAGATTGACATCTACACTAATATTAGTCTTTTTCTTTCTTATTCCGAGGTCACAGTAGCCACCCGATCCAGTCCTTATCCAGCCAAGATGATCACTGCAGTCAACAGATCCAGTCCGTATCCAGATCATATGGTGGATCATCACCTAGAGATGACCTCTGCAGCTCTGAACTTCAGCGGAGACCAGGGCACCTAGATGAGCCCCAGAGACAGATCTCCAGTGAGGACCTCATCACCTAGACAGCTATCGGGAAAAGACCACTGGAATCAGTGGAGCCCTTACAGTCTGACTTTGCTGCAGTTGGAAAAAACTACTGGTTCGTCTGGCCAGAGGGGAACTGGCCCCCCGACTGAGCCTGGTTTCTCCCAAGGTTTTTTTCTCTGTTCTGTCAACAGCCGTTGTCGCCTCTGGCTTGCTTAGTTGGGGACACTTCATTTCCAGCGATATCACCGACTTGATTGCACAGATAATATTTAAACTGAACTGAGCTGGACGGTGCCATCTCTGAAATCAATAATGAAATGCCTTCAACTGAAAAATGGGCGTTTAATCTTGTCATTTGACATTATTGATACACTATTTTCATATTTTTATATTGTGCAGTTGCTTTGACGCAATTTTCTTGTTAAAAGCGCTATATCAATAAAGGTGACTTGACTTGACTTGACAGTGTTTCTGTATAGGCTAATATTTTCCCAGAACTATCCTACATGACTGTGTTCCAAAAAAGCATGCATCCACCTCAAAAAGCAATGTCTTCATTTATTGTGTTTCATCTGCTTGCTCTGAAGCTCACATCATTTATTATAAACGATTGTTATAGTCAGTGGCTTTTTATTGATTTTGTGGCAGTTTATCAGGAAGTGGTGATTTTGTTCTATTTCACTCATTGGATGGAAAGGTGCTTTATTTGCAAATGGTTTATGTGATATTCCAATTTTGTGCATAAGTTAAAATCACAATTTGTATTGTTAAAAGCGCTATATAAATAAAGTTGACTTGACTTGACGATGCCATACACGCTGTCTGCCATTTGCCCTGTACAGTGAAAACGGGATTCATCCATGAAGAGAACAACTCTTCAAAGTGCCAGGCGCAATCGAAAGTGAGCATTTGACCACTTAAGTCAGTTACGACGACGAACTACAGTCAGGTCCCCGATGAGAACAACAAGCATGCAGATGGGCTTCTCTGAGACGGTTTCTGACAGTTTTTGCAGAAATGTTTTGGTTATGCAAACCGATTGTTGCAGCAGCTGTCCGGGTTGCTGGTCTCAGACGATCTTGGAGGTGAAGATGCTGGATGTGGAGGTCCTGGGCTGGTGTGGTTACACGTGGTCTGCGGTTGTGAGGCCAGTTGGATGTACTGCCAAATTCTCTGAAACGACTTTGGAGACGGCTTATGATAGAGAAATGAACATTCAATTCACGGGCAACAGCTCTGTTGGACATTCCTGCAGTCAGCATGCCAATTGCACGCTCCCTCAAAACTTGCAACATCTGTGGCATTGTGCTGTGTGATAAAACTGCACATTTTAGAGTGGCCTTTTATTGTGGCCAGCCTAAGGCACACCTGTGCAATAATCATGCTGTCTAATCAGCATCTTGATATGCCACACCTGTGAGGTGGATGGATTATATCAGCAAAGGAGAAGTGCTCACTAACACAGATTTATACAGATTTGTGAACAATATTTGAGAGAAATATACGGTGGCCGAGAGAGCTCAACACGCTGCAAATAGAAAAAACATCTGCAAATTAAGAAAACAACTTCCTCAATTTTACAACGCACAAGCTGCAAATGCTCACAACACAGCCAAACAAAAAAATTCACTGCAAATAGAAAAACGCCTGCAAATTAAGAAAATTACTTTCGTCAATTTGACAATGCACGCGCTGCAAATGCTCCCAACACAACCAAACAAAGAAACGCACTGCAAATAGAAAAAAACGCCTGCAAATTAAGAAAACAACTTTCTTCAATTTGACAACACACATACTGCAAATGCTCACAACAGAACCAAACAAAAAAACACACTGCTAATAAATTTTATTTGGTTGTGTTGTGTGCATTTGCAGTGTGTTTCTTTATTTGTTTGCGTTGTGAGCATTCTCACCACCTGCAGTCAAACTGATGAAGATGTTTTCTTGATTTGCTGGTGCTTTTTCTATTTGCATGTGTTTTCTGAAGTTGCAGCGCGTTGAGCTCTCTCGGCCACCGTAGAAATAGGCCTTTGTGTACATAAACAAAGTCTTAGATCTTTGAGTTCAGCTCATGAAAAATGGGGGCAAAAACAAAAGCTTTGCGTTTATAATTTTGTTCAGTATATATATATATCAGTGGCGGCTGCTGTTTTTTCAAAGAGGGGAAGCTCGTTTTTGGCCAACATCATACAAATTGTACATTTATTTATACATAAATTCTGCCCTACGTTCCTTTTCAAGAAAATGCCCTAGCCAGCTGCATGAATGAATGAATGAACAAACGATCTAAAAAAGATATTAAACTCGATGGAGGAATGGGAATTAGGTTAAACTGAAACAAGGAAGGTGGTGTATAATTGTGTGAAATGTAAGATGAAAATTGGCTAGCAATTTCGCCAAGCAAATACCATGAAATATGTTGCAGCAGTTTGTCTTTCGACTACACTTGCAAAATCCGCGATGGGACTGAGCTCGAATAGCTTCAGCGTCAGTGACTTTTTATAGTACAAAATCGCTGTCAATCAAAAGGAGATGCAGTCTTTCGACAGACCCTCCAATCATCACGCAGAAGCCCGGAGTCCAGGCCAGCCCACTCCTCCATTCACCCCCAGAGACGCTGAGCGTCCGTGGGCGGGACATAATCGCAGCATTTATCCAATGACTGTCTAGTTTCGAAGCACTGAAAAAAACTGTTCAAATCTGCCTCATTGAAGTCAATAGACGCTAGGCTTCAACAGGGAAATGCACTGTGACGCTACGGGAATGTATGAGAAGGAAATCGAGTCAGCTGACCTGCTGTGTGTAGCTGATTCTGAATGAACTCGTCTTCAAGATGAACATGTTCTACCGCATTTTTAGTCAATAAAATGTTAACACAATAGTTCATATTTGACCATTCATTTTTTGACATTATAGGGGAAGCCGAGCTTCCCTTGCAGTCTTAAAGAAATCCCCACTGATATATATATATATATATATATATACAGGGGCGGACTGGGACAAAATTTCAGGCCGGGAAATCTCCCACTCATCCAGGCCATCCCATGCACCCACAACAAATTCTGAAATATGTACAACCCTATTAGCCTATTTGTATGACAATCCCATAAAAAGGTTTAAGTCTTTAGTCGGGGCCGTGGAAAATAATTAAAGGTTCTCTTTTGACCTGCACCTTTACTTCCCTTTTCCTTTTATTTATTTTCTCCAATTTCTCTGTCACTCCCTTTTTTCTTGTACCTGTCTCTTCTTGACCAGCAGGTCTACTGTTATTAACAGAACTGTGTTCACCTTGTTGCAAAACAACCACCTCATTGCAATTTGTTTGCAAATCATTTTGTTATTTCTCTTAAAATTACTTAAATACCCAAGATTTAACAAACCTATAATTCTTACAAATATATTAAAACAAAATTTATAAAGTGCCTAAATGCCAAACTGAGTACATTGAAAATCCTAATACTGAACACTATTGTATTTTTGGGCTGACTGATATTTTTGTGTTGCTGTTTGCTCTAGCTCCCTCCCTTTCTATATAATAAATCAAAGTGAATATCTGCCTGCTATATTTATTAATGTAACTTTCCAATCGATAATGATGTCCTTTAGCACAGTATTCTGACTGATGATAATAATGGGGTGCTACTGACAGCCTAACAGGTGCTAGCAGTTTAATACTCAACTAGGTTAATAAAGACAAAAATACAGTAGCGTATTATAGATGAAACTGACCTGCACTTGAAGCCCTGAACAGGTTAGTAATTTCGCTCAGTTTCCTCTCCTTCCTCGAGTCCTGTGCATCGACTCGGTTCAAAACCGTTTGACGGAGGCAAGGAACAGACGTGAAGCGTCAGTCAAGACTAACCGATTTATGATTTATTATCGATTTATTAGGGAATGCCACAATCGGAAATGATCACATTGGGAAGGCAAAAAATATATATAATAATAATAAAAAACACAGAGCAGCGGGCCAAATCAGCCGCCAGGCCACCGGGAAACGTCCCGGTGCTCCCGATGGCCAGTCCGCGCCTGTATATACAGAAAAACTATTTACTTGTAGATAATATATTAATAAAATAAAAGGCCACCTATGTGTACTCAAATACATTTTCTTGACTGTTTCTTAACACACATAAGTATTGTAATAATTTAAAATTAGTTTTACTTTTTACATAATTTCTAATTAGAAATACATTTATGTTTTATTAATCTTTTGTTGTGCTTTAAAGAAGTAATCTTATTTTGATGTAATGACTACTATACTAAAGCACATGAAACATTTGATGATAATTTTAATTGTAGTGTGTTATTCAAATATTAAAAGTACTTAAAATTAATATATTTTAATGATATATTTGCTAAATTGCAACTTCATTAGTAAAAAAAAAAAAAAAAAAAATTATTGATATCTAAATACATGCCATTCACAGCATAAATGCTTGTCAGTACATTCAGCAGAAACTTTATCTTTCAAAGAAAATACAATTATTTATGAAATCACATAGTTAAGTACTACATAAGGGGGTTAAAAGCTCTTTTTTAGTTCGGCTAATTCCATTTAATATAAATTTAAACTGCAAAACATTTTTTTTTAAATTGCAATTCACATGCAATTATTGTGAAAACATTAACAAATATTATTTCTGTAATAAGTTCTCTTTTTTAAAAGTATGCTGAACGTGCTTCTTTTACACAAAGGTAGTTCAATTAAATACATTTATTTTGTGTTCTCATTCAATAATGTCAAATACAGCTAAATCAATACCTGAACGTTGTGTTTAATGCCAGTAAATGCACTTAAATCTTCAGAATGCTTGAACATTTGGGTAATTATTTCTGTATTGCATGCAGGAGATCATAAAGGAAGCACAAATATATTAGTGCTTTAGGTTACTGTGACTGTACAACAACATATTGCAGTAAAGAAAGATTTGTTGGCATACTGAACACCAGCAAATCTGGATCCCATTCAGTTTTATTGTCACAGACTCACAAGGCCTTACTGGAGCAGACATTCTGATGACAGCCGGCTTTAAGGTGTGAATATGTGATTGATTCACTGATGTCTGGAATACAAAACTTACATCAGGCCAACTTTCCGACCAAGCTTTCAGCCCCAGCCATTCTGTAACCCCTCTATTACGGAGCCTTACGTAACAGAATTATGTAGTCATGGTTTGCTGGTATAAAGAGCTCAGTCATGTTACATTCACCTCTCTTCTGGAAATCATCAGCAATGGGCTGATACTGAACATTTGCCCTGTGATTCCAGCCCTGCATCCACCAACCCATAAAAATGTTACCCATACATAAAAATGTATCTCATTGGAAAAGTAATTAAAATATAGCTTTATCATACATATCACATTTTTTTTTCTTACAGATATGAATTTGCACCTAGTGTGGATGTATTCAGTAATATATTTTTTTTGTTTGTTTATTTATTTGGGAAATTGCAAAATCGTTTTATGGTAGGGTTCTAGAAGTAAAAATCCCATTAATTTTCTACATAGAAAAACGACTTGTACTGTATAATTAAATCTAAATTGCAATTAACATAACATAAACTTCATAAAATAATTAATGTCTGGATGTCAAACTTTTTATATATATATATTAGTGGTGGGCCGTTATCGGCGTTAACGTGCTGCGTTAACGTGAGACTCTTATCGGCGATAAAAAAAATATCGCCGTTAATCTATTCTCAAAGTTGGGTTGGGAGCTGGGTCTATACTACGCAAGCTATGATGACTTTCACCCTGATATTTTAGCGCGGATGTATACCTAGCCGAATTGCACTGTAGGGGGCGAGAACGAGTCTTCGAACTAGAGGCTCGCAGTCCGTGATGGACAGATTGTTAACGGCTGGTCTGTGTGGTAATACAATCGGGCAGGACATCCAAACCCTCACCTATCATTCATCAACCTCAAATATGGCTTTTCCTCTGAAAGATGTATGTAGTAGCAACTTTACATGGCCGCTCGATATGATGTTAACCTAGAGAAATGTGCGCTATTGAAGTGTTTGTGTGGAAGCGCGTTTGCTGCAGGACAAGCTCCGGTGCGCTCACTTGCTCTTAAAATCTCCGTCATTTTTGGTCATACAGATAAAAGTAGCCTAATACATCTTTCGAATCTGTAAAGACTCTACGTTTATTTGTGTGCACTCAGAATAACAACGAAACGTTGCGCTTTTAAGCAAACAGGATGCGCTTTAGGTCTCATGTGAACTTGAGAATTCACTCCCGTGTCACCCTCTGCTTCGAACCTGTGTGTATGCCTAACGTTACTGTGAAATTACCACATCAGACGTGACGTGCTAACATGGATGCAGATATGAAGCCGCCGGGTTTGCTTCAGGGAAAATTTATTTTTAAGAAGCTTCCCAATGGAAACTGTAAACAGTTCATCACGACCTCTTATGTAGGCCTACAGTTCTAAATTCATGTTTAATTGAATAAACAGTTAGTAAACACAAGTACATCTTATTGAACATAGTTTATTTTCATCACCAATTATCATAGTAGAACAGCTTTCTCAAGCAGTTTGTGATGCATTTTGGAAACAGGAGATGAGCCCCTGGTCTAATGCGCCACCTGGCTTGAGAAACCCGTTCTCAAAGACTTACTTTTAGTCATTATTTGGGTAGCACACATATTCTGAATGCCTTCGGCAGAATTCAAATGAGCCATTTTAATCTAGATTAATCTAGATTAATTCCAAAATTATTATATATATATATTAGAGGTGGGCATAGATTAATTTTTTTAATCTAGATTAATCTAGATTAATCTTGGAATTAATCTAGATTAATCTAGATTAAAATGGCTCATTTGAATTCTGCCGAAGGCATTCAGAATATGTGTGCTACCCAAATAATGACTAAAAGTAAGTCTTTGAGAACGGGTTTCTCAAGCCAGGTGGCGCATTAGACCAGGGGCTCATCTCCTGTTTCCAAAATGCATCACAAACTTTAATCTCTTCCCGTCCCAATCCCACGAAAAAACTGGAGGAAAATCCCGTTCCACTCCCGGAAGAATGACTCCCATTCCCTCCCACTCCCGTGTTGTTGTGTTTTTTTTTTCTCGATAACTGTCAATTACTGTAAAAATATAGTACAGATCACAGCGTGCCCACCTTATTAGTTGAATAAAAACCCAAAATGTCGTTTTTTGTTATTATATTGAACTGAAAGCCATCTTATTATGCACAGTGTTGCACAGATTAAATTTCATGTAAATCATCCATGCTAACACACACGTCTTCTATATTTATTTTTTAGACATTTCACTCTCTATAGATATATTTTTCTATGTACTGTATTTTTAGATATATTCGAGTTTCGAAGTTTCTCGCTCAAGATCATATGAGACCTAAAGCGCATCCTGTTTGCTTAAAAGCGCAACGTTTCGTTGTTATTCTGAGTGCACACAAATAAACGTAGAGTCTTTACAGATTCGAAAGATGTATTAGGCTACTTTTATCTGTATGACCAAAAATGACGGAGATTTTAAGAGCAAGTGAACGCACCGGAGCCTGTCTTGCAGCAAACGCGCTTCCACACAAACACTTCAATAGCGCACATTTCTCTAGGTTAACATCATATTGAGCGGCCATGTAAAGTTGCTACTACATACATCTTTCAGATGAAAAGCCATATTTGAGGTTGATGAATGATAGGTGAGCGTTTGGATGTCCTGCCCGATTGTATTACCACACAGACCAGCCGTTAACAATCTGTCCATCACGGACTGCAAGCCTCTAGTTCGAAGACTCGTTCTCGCCCCCTACAGTGCAATTCGGCTAGGTATACATCCGCGCTAAAATATCAGGGTGAAAGTCATCATAGCTTGCGTAGTATAGACCCAGCTCCCAACCCAACTTTGAGAATAGATTAACGGCAATATTTTTTTTATCGCTGATAAGAGTCTCACGTTAACGCAGCACGTTAACGCCGATAACGGCCCACCACTAATATATATATATATATATATATATATATATATAATAAATGAATGAAAGTAAACAGTTTTGGTTCAAATTTGATTAAACAGTATTTTTGCTCGACACCAGATTTTTTTTTGCCATAACAAAATATGATGCCTATTAAAAAAAGACATCACAATAAATACTATAAATAAATAAATACAATAAATACTTTATTTAGTATGTGAATAAATAAATAAAACATTGATTAACAAAATGTTTTTAGTTTTTAATTAAAGAACATTCTACTTGTATTATTATTTTATTTACATATTTAACAGATGCTTTTATCCAAAGTGACTTACTTTATTCAGGCTATACATTTTGTCAGTATGTGTGTTCCCTGGGAATTGAACCCACAACCTTTGCACTGCTAATGCAATGCTCTAACCACTGACCCACAGGAACACATTTATAAAGATATTATAAAAATATTAGAAGATTATATAAAGATATACTATATTATAGCTAGCTTGTGTTTATGACAAAATTAAATTGTAAAAAGGCAAGAGACTATAATATTGACCAATATTAGTAATATTTTGGCTTATGTCTAAAAAAAGCAACATATTTATTAAGTACAGATTTGAACCACATTAGAGAATATATATATATATATATATATATATATATATATATATATATATATATATATATATATATGGCATTTTTAGGTAGCACATTAGAGTATTTTTTAAGTTCAAAGTTATTTTTTCTTCAGTCTGTAGTTTGTTGCCTGTTTTCCCTTTTTTGTGTGTTTATAAAGCTTCTTTATAAAGCTGTGGTTAATTCAGCTGTTTGGTTGGGTTGATGGCTCAGAATTCTTTTTTGAAGAATGTTTTGAAATACCTGTGGAATAAATGCCTATGAATAGTTGGTTTGGGAAAAATGCTTTCAGAACCATGAATATGAGAAAAACAAGTTTAAAATGCTGAGACAAATGGCTTGTTCTACTTGTACATCAAGTAGTTGTGAAATTCAGGGGGAAAATGGGCGGCTTTAATCAGCTTGTCTTGCCTCATTATATGTTAAAGTAAACAAGTAAATTAATATGTAGTTATTTTGTGAATGGCTAATATGTTCAGCATGTTAAACCTGTTCACATGTTATATTTGCATAAACTATTGCTCACTTACGTCCAGCACGCCAATTAATTAGAGATGTCCAAAACAACAAATATGTCATACAGGACATACAATTGTGTTTTCTATCATCCTCAATCCTGTGCTGACACAACAGGAAATTATAAAGTTACAATTCCTCTATAAAACAATCTTGTAGACATTATTCAGGCATGGCGAACGATAGATTGAGTTATGTCTGGGGAATTGGTGTAACATGAGCTTTATTTTTCCCATGCTGCCTCAGTAGATGAAGGAAATATTAATAACCCTGTTATTCCCATGGCTATTTTTTTTCACTTGCTTTTGGGATGTTAAACTGAGAGTTCAATTATGCTCTTTTTCATTTACTTTAATTCTACTTACAAAGCTTTAAATGTAATAAGCCTCGCTGTCATAGATATCAGAAGAGGCATTTCGTGTTTAGTTCTTAGGCATTTCTTTCTTCTTTCTTCTCTCTTTTAAGAAAAAAGGAAATTGCTCAGAGGTCTGCAACACTTTAGAAGAAATACAAATGGAGATAAATGAAACAAACTGGCTTTTGATGGCAGACTTTGGTATCTTGGCAAATCTAAGCACAGCTTGAGACATTGTTGATAACTTTTCAGGAGAGAAAAAAAGAGAGACTTAAAGGAATAGTTCACCCCAAAGTATAATTAAAGTACAGTAGTTTTCATTTGCAACTTTAAATTTGGTGTGACAGAAAACCATTAGCTTTGAATGTGCACTTGTAGTGTACTTACAAATCTTAAAAGTACACTGTACTTGCAAATAGTAATATATTAATGAAATAAAAGAGAAACTTTCATGATTATTCCTTAACACACTATTACAAGGTTTACTTTTAAACACATTTTAAATCATTGTATCTTAATCTTTTGATATGCTTTTAAGAAGTACATTATTTTATTTATATTTTAATTTTATTTGTTATTTGTGTGTGTTGGCTAGCATGCAATGTAAAGTATTTGATTATTATTTTAACTGTTGTGTCATTTCAAATTGCACAAAGTTAATATATTTAAAATGCAGTAAATTGCAACTTCATCACAAAATGTGCAATTACAAACATATTTAAACACATAACATACATGTTTAAATAGAAATGGCATTAAAGGATTTAATTAAAGGATAATTATTCACCCTCGTGTCAGTTGTAAAACTGTCTATGGGAGGGTCAGAGAGCTCTCAGATTCTATCAAAAATATATTAATTTGCGTTTCCGAAGATGAATGAAGGTCTTACATGTTTGAAACCACATGCAGGTGAGTAATTAATGACATAATTTTCATTTTTTCGGTGAACTATCCCTTTAAAGAAGATGTAGCAGAACTGCATTCAATTTAATTTTAAACTATAAAACATTTTAATTTAATTACAAGTATCATGCAATTAAGTGTCCGAAAAAATTACTTTCAGTTCACGCCTATTCTTTTAAAGTATATTACTTCGATAAGTATTATAAAGTACTCTATTTTTTTTCCACAAGGGTATTTATTTTTGTAAATGAAAACAGAAGCGCAAATTTTTTTCACAAAAGTTTAAAAGTCACACAAGTATAGAATGACATTAAGATGAAAGGAACGATGACATAATTGTATTTTCTGGCTAAACGAACCCACAAATAACTAACCCAAGAGTCTCCTTTTGCTCACCCTTTAATATCATGCTGTCTAGGGGAAACAATTAAGACTTTAAAGATATATTTTTCTCCTCCTCGCAACTCACTCAAATAGTTTATCTTCCTGCTGAAGGCCTCCTGTTTATTTTACAGAGTGTATATATGGTGGTGGTGGACTTGTGCTGTGACACTACGCCGGCTCTTTAGACGTCCGTGTGTTTGGGTTAGTGGCGAGGAAGCAGAGAGCCGGCCTGAAGCACACCAGACTATAGGCTGGGCTACAGACACTGCATCCATTCAGGCCTGGATGCACACAGGACAGAGTCGGGATTGTTTTCCAGCTCTTGTGGTAATGCCAGGAATGCTGAGCGCTGGTTCCTCTCTGAAATTGTTTTTATGTTTATCCCTTCTCAACTCCAGCCTATTCCTTTATCTCCCAAGATCCCCTTTTGCTTGTGAGGGACAGATTATTGGCGTCAGTAGGCGTAGTTCCTAAAACAGGGTTCCTCAAATCTTTCCCTGGGGGGCTAATCTGCTGCAGAGTTTAGCTACAACCCTGATCAAACTCACCTACCTGTGATTTTCTAATGATCTTGAACACGCTGATTAGCGTGCTCAGGTATGTATGATTAGGGTTAGAGCTAAACTCTGCAGGATTGGGCCAGATTTGAGGATGGCTGTCCTAAAGCATACCTCAGATTCTCTTTCCTACTGAATTTAAGCTAACACAGAGCTCCAGTATGTCCCGCTCCTGACACAGCATGCTTGACACAAACCTGCACCTAGGAACGTTCTGTTGAAACAGCTTCAGTTCTGGGATCACTACGAGTCTCCCACAACCCAAACGAATCGTTTTCCAGTGTTTACTTTCCTTACCTGGAAGACATTGTGAGCAAAATATGTGTTTCATGCTTTGCTGCTCGAAGGAACAAGATGACTAAAGGGATTCAGGAGTGAAAATGCTTTGCATGTGTTCTGTTCCTAAGAACGTCATATCTGTAAAGGGTGTTATTGCTGTCTCAGTGCCTGCAGATCCAGGATGTGGCTCTCTAAATCTCTCCCTTCCTGTGTCTTTTGCAAAGATAAGCAGAGCAGGGCAGGGCAGGAAGCTAGTCAGTCTATGGTTAATCATTTATTACTTTTTACAACCACAGATGGCTGAGAGAAGACTTCTCAATTTCCTATAAGGACTGCTTTGTTCTGAAACTATTTTTTGTGTCCATTCGATAAGGTCCTACACATCCCCCTTTGGCTCGGTGATGTTCCCGGTGGAACATCGGCGGGCACTGGAACAAGAGGCAGAGAGAACAGGTGCAAACAAGACACAAACAACATCTCCATCACTGACTGGACATGACTTGAGTAATTTAGGAATGGTCAGGTTAGAAACTTGAGACGACGTAGGAATACATTGTTTAGGATTGTTTGTAATTGAGTCATTTTGATTGGTTTAATTGTCAGGGGTTCAACGAGGCGGTATAGGCATGCTCTCAATCAGATTGGTTGAGTTCTCAGGTTCGGGTTTTTGGTCAGTTTTATTATGTCGGAAAATGCGCAGGACGCCTGGATGTGCATTTGTTGAAAGACTCTTTAACGGTGTTTGCTCGGTTGTGTAGGAGGAAAGCCAGTGTCAAAGTTACAACATATCCTACAGTAGTAGAGATGCAAAGCGCTGTGTCAGCGGCAGACCAAGACCGAATAATTGGCGCCAGCGGGTGGAAGGTGAGCAATAGCTTCTATAGCTGTATCCACCAGAGTCAAATACATCAGTTGCGTTCCTTCCTTCTGATCTTTTCTTCCAATTCTGGATCGAGGACGAAAGTATGCTGTTAGAAGAAGGGTGAAATTTCGAGTTCAGCCTGATACTCATCGTCGGTAAGCCAATGATTTTGGCTTGCGTTACCTAAACTTGAGAACGTGGTGTCGCTTCAGCGGGGCAGCTAGTGTCTGGTCTAATGGATTCTTGGCCGCAGATGCCCTCTGTATTATCTTGGACGAAGGGTTTACTCAGGCAGAGGAAATAAATGTCCTTAGTGAGCATAGACATTTTTAGGTTTGGGGCCAGATACAACTGCTCTCTGTTATAGTGATATGCAACGACTTCAGGAGTGTGGATCTTGGCATTGGTGTTCCCTTGCCAAAATACCACATTCACAACGTCTTTGAGCCGGTAAATTTTATTGGCGTTGAAAATGGGCAAACTGAGAAGAAAGGCCAAGTCGCCTGCTTCCGGGTCTACATATAAGGGGATAGCGCTACCCAGGGGAAAGGCGAGATGGGTTTGGATGGGACTAGCGGGCCCATAGTGGCCGACGTTAGGATGTTTTGGACAAGGCTAAGAGGTATCAAGTAGTGTGGAATCCTACCCATGGCTAAGTTATCGATCGAGGAGCTTCCTTCCTGTAGCATGTCGGTCGTGAGTGTAGTTAGGAGTTGTGTTTGAGCTAAATAATTTTGCACGACCGAAAAAAGTTTATTGATGGATTTTATAGTTTGTTTTATAAGGGTGCTATGGGTATTTAGAACTTTAATGGTGCCATTCAGATACTTCCCGAAGGTCTATAGGGCATGTCGTATTTCAGGCATTTCATTGACATGTCACCTAACAGTGGCCAGATTAACGGCATTAGCGGTGTTCATGCCAACGTTAAACAGAGTTCCTACAGCCGCAGCAGCCCCCAGCAGGGCTCCCAAAATAATTTGGAACACCGGTTGTTCCCGCTTAATTCAGCCTGGGTTACAGTAATTTTCTGCAATTGGTGCAGCATGTGGTTCACATCAGCCTGGACGTGGGCGAGGACTTCTCAAGTCCAACGGGCTCCAGCTCAAGTGGTTTGGGCGGCTGAGAGTGTGTAGTGAGCTCTGACAACAGTGCAGGGATCGAGTTGGATATACACCTTTTGGGTGTGGGTTTTGAAGTTCGTTATCAATAACCCCGGTTGTTCAAGGAGTACTATCCCTGACGCTGGTACCGGCGATGCAACTTTTGGATGGGGCGTAATCCCAATCATGCAGAGAAACAAGGCGGCGAGTCTGAGCATCTTCTTGATAATAGACCAGACAGAAGGCACAATTAGCTGCAAAGATCATGGTTTGGCGGGTTGCCTCGATCGGTTGACAACGGTTCTCAAAACGAGTTATGACAACTTTATTGAAGGGAGTCAATCTCAATTTTGGGACCTGGATTTAAGGATCGGTTAAGGGAGTTCCCTGCCTAGGGGGGAAAGGAAATTATTGTGAGAGAGGAAAACAAAACAGAAAGAGAGACACATGGAAAAACACACCGGACAAAGAATAAGGTGAGGTAGCAAGCGAGTGTCGCATGTGTGGAGTAACTCCTCTCTACTAGAGGTCGGTCCTAGCAGTGCGGCGGAAGAGATTTTGTCAGTGTTGTGTTTAAGCAAGGTAGCTATATGTTTTCCTAGAATGACAGAAATTATGCTAGTGTGGTGTAGAGCATATGATTGTCGGTCTGTGTCAGTGGGTTTGATCTCCCCACTTTTCCTGATGGCTGGAGCCCTGGTGCCTCTTTATCTGGTTTCGATGGACCCATCGAAGGACTGGCTCGCTGCGCCCTTGTCTGATTTTGATTCGGTAGGCGACAGGTGAGAGCTTGTCTACAACCTCGTGGGGTCCTATCCAGTGAGGTAGTAACTTTTTTGAAAGGCAATGGGGAGCGTTCTGCGTTGGTTGGGCGAAGCTGTAGTACCACGCTTTGTCTCCGACATTGAGCTCATGGTGTGAGGCCTTTCGGTCTTAGTAGGCTTTACGACCTTCCACGCTTCTTTGGAGTTGCTGTTGCGCGAAGGCGAAAGTCATTCTCAGGTGATCCTTTCTTCCAATTCTGGATCGAGGGCGAAGTAATGCTGTTTGAAAAAGGGTAAAATTTCGAGTTCAGCCTGATACTCATCGTCGGTAAGATGATACAATGCTAAATCGTCAATATGGATGATCGAGCCCTTAGGGACAGTGATCCATAACGTTTGGTTGAGCAGAATAATGCTCATGGCAGTGGCAATAATGATCGTGGCAACTCTTCCAGGCACTGGTGAGTAGTATAGGCAGTGACGAGATTCATGTCACCGGCTTGGTACAGTAGGTGGAGTGGTAGAATCATATTTCTTCCTGTCATCATCTTGAACGGGGGTACTCCAGTAGACCGGTGAGGGATGGCTCGAGCGGCCATCAGTACCAGAGGAAGTTTAATATCCCAATACTTTTGATTGGCAGAGACGTACTTCTTCAACATGCTGACCTATTTGGTCTGTCTGTTTGGAGGTCCGACCATGGGAAGGTCATTCCTTTGCTTTGCAGTGGTGCTCGGTGGTTTGGATCTGCCGGTTGGAACTGAAAACACACCAGGCATCCTTTTATGTATTCCACCATGTCTTGCTGCATGCCAGGTTAGTATGCTACTTGCTTGAGTGTTTAATAGGTGGCCTTGGCAACATGGCTAGTTCAAGAATCTGTGGAATAGGTTAAGCAATAGTTTGTCTAAGCCAGCGGTTCTCAACCCGCGGCCCACAGGCCGCATGCAACTTTCAGTTTTACAATCAGTTTTAGTTTTTAAATTCATTAAAAAATATACTAAACAAATATAAGCTATTGTTTTTGTTATGTAAAATTATTTTGTTTTTCATATATTATTTTCAGACATGAGCAGACCTATGTACTCACATAATTAATGTTACACATTTAACGAAAACTTACAAGCGCGCAATTTGCCGCACATTGCAATTAGTTTCTAAAAGCACATTCTAAAATCCTGTGAAGATTGACAGACGTTTTAATAGACCGCATTTGTCCGCAGTTTTGGTCTATTTGAATTTTAGAAAGTGTGTTTCTTTTATTTACGCCACGAAATCATTCTTTGTTAAATGCATTTAATCTTGTGTGTGCTTTCATGGGCCTGATAAGCAAGGTGTATTTTGTGAAGTTCTATATGTGCATTTCATCTTATGTGCGTGTTTTGAATGTTCTGTTGCACAATATCTGAAACTTTTTTAATTGAAAAGTATACTTTTTCAGTTATTTAATTTTTTTTATGAAGATTTGCCAAGTGGCTTCAAAAAGAAGACACCTGTTTAAATTAATAATTGTAATTTAATACATTTAAAATAATAAAATTCTGCAAGCTGAACGTCACCCTGAAACACAACCGTTACTTATCGGACTACTGCTTTAATTGAGACATTTATTCAATAATTTAATAATAAACAGGAAAAAAATAGGCCTACTGGAGAAATTTAATGTCAGAGCGTGATTTGAGTGGGATTTGGTCTACCGGTGAGCGTGAGCGGAACAATAGCGGAGCGTTTGCTTTGGCCGTGAGTGACTGAGCAGAGTGCATGCCCACAAAGCGGAATATTGAGCTGAGCGTAACACCGCTCCACTTCGCTCACATGCTCTGGCGGGCATAGTTTGAGTCGGTACAGATGAGGAGTTTTTTTATGTTGTGGGATGCAGCCAGTTGAAGGGTGATGAGTATGACTGCTATTTCTGCATACTGCGATGAGTGAGGGCCTAAGTTGATTTGATGCGGTGGGCAAGGGTCGTTGTTGAGCCGGACCACTCCCGCTCCAGCTTTTAAATTGCCCTTGTGATTGTAGGAGCAGCCATCAACATATGCTGCGGGCCTTCCTTTACACACATTATCCTCGAAGTACCTGTGATTTGTCAGTTGTGGTTGTGGTGGTTCTTTAGGTTCCTCTGAGGTGTACAGCATATCCGTTGAACAGTCTTGGCATGCTGCTAGCCCGTTTACAAGTGAAGATTTGTAGTTTTGGGCATATCTTGCATCGACGTCCCATCCCTGGAGTGTCATTAGCCAGGTAGCTATGCGTGCGTTGGTCACCACGCCATCTCTGATTCGATGACTGTTAAGGAAGGTGACTGGCTGGTGACAAGTATCGATGATACATTTCTGTGCACCAATGTAATTAGAGAAACGCTGGATAGCCCACACCGTGCAAAGCAAAGCTTTTTTGCAGTTTGAATATTTGCATTCTGGGGAAAGCAGCATTTAGCGGGCATAAGCGACCACTCGCTTGTCTTTGTCATGGAGCTGGTATAGATCTGCGCTGAGGCAATCATTTGAGAATCCAGCTTCCAGATATAATTATTTTCCTGGGTCTGGGTAGGCCAGGCACGGAGCAGTGCAAAGACGCTGTTTGAGCTGGCTCATAGCTGTGTCCTGGGCTTCCGTCCAAACGAAGGTTTCATTCTTTTTTAGGAGGAAAGTTAGTGGTCGTGCGATGTCAGTAGTTCTCGATGAACTGTCGTGAGTAATTGCACACTCAGAGAAAGCTTCGTGGATCACAGATGTTAGTCTGTGTCTTTATGCTTTGTATTGCTTGCGTGCGGTTGGACTATGGTTTGATCCCATTTCGTCCAACGAACAGTACGACATAGTTCGCCTTGTTTGTGCACCACTGTCCTTTGTGAAGGGAGATCTTAGCTCCTGCTGTTCTCAGCTAGTTTAGGACGTAATAGATTCCCTTTTGGTGGTCTTCCACACTTAACCTTTATTTTTTACACTTCGTCCACATAGACAAGGTTTCCTCTGGCTCTGGCGTCAGGGCATGCTTTGTTCAGGAAGATGTTGAATTCTGCTGGTGAGTTGGCATAGTCGATTGTATTTTTGAGTATTGTCGATTGCCAAAGGTGAATGCCAGCTTGCGTTGGTCATAGGGGTGGACCGGGATTGTCCAGAGCCTGGAGGCGACGTCCAGTGGGGAAAGGATCATTGAGCCTTTGATTTTGGGAATTTCTTGGTCCAACTGGGTCATAGGCCATCGTGACAAGGGTACTTGCTGATTCAACTTGCGATAGTTGATGGTGGGCCGCCATTTACCATTGGGTTTTAGGACTGGCCATATCGGGGCAGAGTATGTGCTGTTACAGGGCCCACATAGACAGCGAGATGAGTGTCATCTGTTAGTTCTGAACCACAGATGCTTTCTCTGGGCACCGGCAGAATGGAAGTGATGGAAACGATTTAATGGGGATTTGTGAAATTTACATTGTCATTGTATTCATCTGACATTAGTTGGGCTGGTATGGGGCCTATGACAGCTACTGTTAGTTAAAAGTCATGGAACGCCTGGTTGATGAGCCATCCCAGGTGACTGGCTTTGGGAACGTGGATGTCTTGGGTCGTACAGTTGTTGAACAACACATACACAGCCAGAGAAGACACTTCAATGAGAGGTGTGGCTTCCAGGTTCAGTCCGAGTTTCAGGCAGGTCCTGTAAGGTTGGAAGAAGCCTAGCTTACTGTTGAGAGTCTTGCCAGGTCGCATGTTGAGGCGGACGCTGACACTCTTGCTTTAGGCAGGCATTGTGTCTTCTTGCTCTGTGATCATAGCGCATGTGACTGGCATGGTTTGACCAGATTGAAAGTTCTTGAGGTTGACTGAAGTTGTCAGTTGGTGTGACAGGGGAGCCTATATGATGTAATTCACAGTATCAATGCAATCATTGAGCCGGACCATGATATCCGCTCCAATGTAGATGTCATGAGGCAGGTTGGGGACAACGTGGAAGTAGTGACACAGATGTCTGTTGTTCCATCGTATGTCCGCAGCGCAGATGATCTTGGAGGTGGCCATGGTTGTCGACAAGGGACTGAGAGGAAAGCGGCTGTGCTTAGCGACATGTGGTAGACTCTGATGTATTTGCTTCAATGTTCTGAATAGCTTCAGGCAGATGGCTGAGTTCTCTGCCCACAGGGCTAGTGCCGCTTCGGATACCGATGTGCCTTGGACATTTATTAAAGTCATGATTCGAACGGGGCCTGTGTTTGATTCAGGCTCCTGCAGTGAGCAGAGGAGAGGATCCTGGTCTTTGCTGCTTGAGCTTGGTCCAGGTACAGGCTTTGATACTGCATTATCAGTCAGTGAATTAGGGGCGGTGTCTGTGAATTGACACTGCAACTCGTTGGAGTCTACTGACTGGCAGGGCAGAGGGTTGCGGACTTGTGTCCACATCTTTAGGTGTTTGAAGTCTATTAACGCTTCAAAGTGATTAAGCAGATCTTTCCCAATGAGGAGTGGATATGTGTTAAGTGGTGAGACGTATGCTGGATGGACGAGATCCATTGATCCCAACTTGAGGTGGATTGGGGACACAAGTTTTAGTTGTAGTCCCCTGTGGGAATATGCTTGGAGGTTCAGTTCACATCTTTGGAGTTTGAGGGTTCTGTTAGTCCACTTCGTTCTTTCTTGGACTTCCTTGAGTAGTTCGGCAGACATTAGAGTAATGTTGTTTCCCGTATCGAGAAGGGCTCTCACTCTGAGGTGTCGTTCGATGATGATGGATAGGTAAAACTTTCTTGCAATACCTTTCTCAATGAGATCGCCTAGGAATTGAATAACTGGAGCTTGGAGGAAACAGTTAGGATGTCAGGACTGATGTGGTGTTCATCGGGGGAGTGGCAGACATCCAAGACAGCACTTTCAGGAACTTGAGGGGTTTTGTCAGCAGGTGTTTGTTGGACGCTGCTGTGATCTGGAGCATCAGATGTTGAGTTAGTGTCTAACTCTGTTGCTGGGTTTTCAGGTGGGATTTTGTGTCCATCTGAAGTTAGGGGGTTTGCGGTTCTCTGAGAGTGAGCTGAAGGAGTGCTGTTCTCTGTGGCTGGTTGGGTCAGCTGGTTGCTGTCTTCTTGTCCGACTGCTATTCAGGCTGAGTCTGGTTTCTCTTTCTTTTCCCACTTACGATCCTCCTCTTTTCGTTGTAAGTACTCTTTCATCATGATTTTCATCAGCTTGTGTTAGTCGAAACACGGTGGTGTATTTTGTTCTTGTGTGGATTCAGTTTGAGCTCAGTTGGCTTAGAACCTTTGTGAATTTTTTCGTTGAATCCTTGGACTGGTGCCGTCAGACACAGTGCCGTCCAGGTGAGTGTTGTCGTCCACGCGGTCCATCCCTGCGGTCATACCTCTGTTTAGGTCGGGTGCCAGCGTGGGAATCTCGTTCTTTGTTGGACGAGGGTGTATTCCACTCTTTGGATGGCGGCTTGGCACTGTCTTGGCGTTGAGTGCCCTCTAAAGTCAACCCTTGACTTTGAGTGTTGAAGTCAAGAACTGCTGGGGTTTTGTCGCCCTTTTCATCTTTTGTTTGCGGTAGGCTTTCTGCGCCAAGTCTCGCAACTGCTGAGCATTCATTGTTCGTGGACAAGTGATAACGCCAAGATGGTGGGTTACTGCTAGATGGAGGTTTCTTAGGAAGAGAGATTTGAAGTTCAGTTCGTCTTCCATGTCGGGTTCGTTATGTGTTCCGATGTATGCTCATCTGAGTCGGCTGTAGTAGGCTTGAGGAGGTTCATGACAGCTTTGTCTTGTGTCCAGTGCTGCAACTAAGCCTTGTTCGGATTCAGGATCGGCAAACTCTTTAATGAGGGCTTCTCGGAGCAGTTGGTAATCAGTCTTTGTGTGAGCAGGCTGCCGGTCCAGGAAGCTGCACACTTCAGGGCTGGATGTTGTTCGGAATAAATAGAGTCTATCTTTTTCAGTAACGTTAGGTCTTGGAGATAAGCTTGAACATTTGGGCTATTTGGCATGTTGGGGGTGAATTTGCCAATGTTCCTGGCGAGCTTGTCAAGGTAGTTTAGGTCCAAGCCGTGCGATCTGTGGCTGGCTGCAGCAGGTTCTTTTGGCTTTTTCGTGAGGTAAAGTTCTTCAGAGGGGAACTGGTGAAGGTTTCAACACCACCCCCTCCACCTTTTGCTCACGTGTCAGTCCAGGAACAGGTGACCCGGTCCTGCTCAGCAGGGGTTATGTCTGTGCACGTCGTGTCCTCAATGGCTCACGACGTTGGGCGCGTGTCAGCTCCTGCTGGAGTTGTGCAGCGTGCTTGTCGCTCAACTTGATGGTGGCAATGAGTATGTGACTTAAGGAGCTGGTGATCTTAGCTAATTCTTTGTGACTGTAGCTTTTACTTGGGTCTTATCCCATGAGGCTTGTTATGTTGTGATCCAGCTGGTCCTGTGTCTGATGTTTGAATGTTTCAGCAGCCTTAGGGAGGAGGCCGTCTGTCGCAACACTTAGCAATATTTCCAGGTCCTCCCAGTGACCGACATGTTCTGTTGAACGAGACATGCTCTGGCGGGGTGAGGGAGATCCAGAACCGAAACTGACACAGACCTTGAATAAGAACAAAGCAGAACAAAACAAACAAACAAAGCAAAACAGGGTGTAAATGTGCAAAGTATAGTGTATGCTAATGTTGTGTGTGTAACGCAGGTGAGTGTGATTCTCTGCGACTGTGATTCTCTGAAGAGCGTGCTTCTAATTTTTAGTCTCTGTGGGGAAACTTATTGAGCACACACACAGGTAGCACAGCTAGGAAACAGAAAAAGAAAAGAAGAACACCAACAGAACAAGGAACAGGGTAATATTTGGATTATTCACCTCTTTTACTGTAAGAGAAAGTCTCACTTTTTCAAGGAAGAATGTCAGTCTAATACTAAGGTGAGGGAGAGGGACAAGAACAAAATATATCTTTCTGGTAGCAGAGTTTCAACTTTTCTCCTTTTTTTGTTAAGTCTGATTTAGAATTATGCTTCTAGTCAGAGGATTGTAAATGGGTTTTCTTTTTTTGTAATAGCACTTTGATTGCTATTAAAATGTACTCTGTGGTGGAGGAAAACAATAACAATTACAGCACTGGTCCCTTATTGGCAAAATTGACACCACAATGCTAGTTAGAGTGTCCCTCGTGCATGCTTACAATTTTGCCGACACCTACCTTCTCGTTGATCTGTTTTAGCCTGGCGGGGTAGGATTTCAAAAGAGAGTAGAATGTAAAGGGAAAGCAATTTTGAAACGTCGTCCTCAAGTTTCACAAAAACTTATTAAATTGCTAAAGTTCTCTGCTTATGATCCTCCTACAGGCAAAATGTGAGAATGGAAGAAAAGAGAAGAAGAAGAGTGAGGGTTTTCTCCCAATGTTAGGACTAGAACCAAAGGGTGGCAGCGTGGTGGCGCTGAGTCAATACACTTATGGGGTTTTTCTTTGCTGTTTTAGTAGGGTAAAACGCAAACAAGACTTAAGTATTGAGAAAAGCCTAATTTTTATTTTGGGGTTTTGCTAATTGGAAGGTTAACGTTCTTATACCCTAAGCTTGGTGAGAAATTGAATTGGTCCAGCGGGGCCCAGCAGCAAGGCCCACCGCCCGAGTGCACCTGGTGAGCTCCTGTAAGGGTCCTGCAGAACATTCCGTCCCCACCGCATTGCAGTGAGCCTCTCAAACAGCTATGACTTTTAGCACAACCGGGCTGGGACTCGGGTGAGGCATGTCAATGACTGCTGGCCTGAAGAGGGGCGGAGCTAATTCCCGGGGGCTACCCATCAATGCCGCTTCGAAATCTGACGTACCTCGCCAGTAGCTAGCCGGGGTGGTATATCCACACCTTCACCAAGTCAGCCTTTGTTGACTCCTCCTCCGATACCCGATTGCTAGGCCTGCTGCGTGCCATCACTTTGCAACACTATGACAGAGGTATTCAGCCCCCCCAACCAGGTGATGTCGGAATGGGTGACTCCGCTTGCTGTTACCCACAATGGAGGCAATGCCACTTCACCAACCAAGCACTAGGGGGAGCGCTATCTACTATCCAGCTTAAACCAAAGGAAAACTTATACAATTTTAGCTGAGTTAATTAAATAACTGAAGGAGATAAAATAAGGCTTAACAGGTATAACCAGAACTTGATTGCAAATTAATTTGAAATTTGAAATTTGAAATTGTGGTTCCTAATCAAATTCAATGATGTTATCATTAAAATTGTTAAGATCGATTAGGATTAAAATGGCTCAATAATGAATCATTGAAATAGGGAAGCTGCAGTTCAAAAGTTTGATATTGAAGTTTTTTAAATAAGTTCATTATGCTCATCAATGCTGTTTCTATTTGAAATATTATTGCAATTTAAAATAAAGTTTTCTATTTTAATATATTTTTAAATATAATTTATTCCTGTGAAGCAAAGCTGAATTTTCAGCATTATTAATCCTTTCAGTCTTCAGTGTCACATGATCTTCAGAAATCATTATATTATGCTGATCAATGTAGGAAACAGTTTTGCTGCTTAATATCGTTTGGGACCTGTGATCATTTTTCAGGATTCTTTGATAAATCAAAAGTTAAAAAGAACAGTGTTTATTAAAAAATATAAATTTTGTGTTACATTTACATTTACATTTAGTAATTTTGCAGACGCTTTTATCCAAAGCGACTTACAATTGGGGAATACATAAAGCGATTAATCTTGAAAAGGCAAACAAACAGAGGAAGTGCCCCTAACACCAAGTCTTAGGCATTGTTCAAATAAATACAAGCTAGCAAGGGAAGGAGAGAAAGATAAAGAGAAAGATGAAGATATAGAAAAAGGGAAGGATTTTTTTTTTTATGAAGTCAAGTAGTGTTGAAAGAGATGAGTTTTCAGTTGTTGCTTGAAGATTGACAGGGATCCAGCATTCCGGATGGGGGTGGGAAGATCATTCCACCAGCCAGGAATAGTGAACGAGAATGTTCTGGAGAGTGATTTTGAGACTCTCTGTGATGGTACCACGAGGCGTCGCTCACTAGCAGATCTCAGACTTCTGGAGGGGATGTAGATTTGTAATAGTGAGTGGAAGTAGGAGGGTGCTGAGCCTGTGGTTGTTCTATATGCAATCATCAGTGTCTTGAACTTGATACGAGCTGCAACTGGTAGCCAGTGCAAGGAGACAAAGAGAGGTGTAACATGTGCTCTTTTGGGCTCGTTGAAGACCAGTCGTGCCGCTGCATTCTGAATCATTTGTAGAGGTTTGATTGTGTTTGATGGAAGTCCAGCCAGAAGAGCATTGCAGTAGTCCAGCCTAGAAATGACCAGGGCCTGGCCAAGAAGTTGTGCAGCATGCTCTGTCAGAAAGGGCCTGATATTTCTGATGTTGTGAAGTGCAAACCTGCAAGATCGAGCAGTCTTTGCAATGTGCTCTTTGAAGGTCAGCTGATCATCAAAGATTACACCAAGATTTCTGACCGAAGCTGATGGGTTAATTGTTGATGAACCTAACTGAATCGTGAAATCATGCTGTAGAGTTGGAGTGGCAGGGAGAACAAGAAGCTCAGTCTTTGCCAGGTTGAGCTGTAGGTGATGTTCTTTCATCCATGCAGAGATGTCTGCCAAGCAGCCTGAGATCCGTGCAGCTACCGTTGGATCATCTGGTCGAAATGAGAGATAGAGCTGTGTGTCATCAGCGTAGAAATGGTATGAGAAACCACATGCCTGTATGATGGGACCCAGTAATGTAGTGTATGTGGAGAAGAGGAGGGGTCCAAGAACCGAGCCCTGGGGAACCCCGGTGACCAATTGATGTGCTTTGGATACCTCCCCTCCCCAGGCCACCTTGAAAGACCGAGCAGTGAGATAGGATTCAAACCAGCAAAGTGGAATCCCAGTGTTGTCCAGTGATGAGAGGGTGGACAGGAGGATCTGATGATTGACAATGTCAAAAGCGGCAGACATATCCAGCAGAATGAGGACTGATGATTTGGAATCGGCTTTTGCAATTCGCAGGGCTTCAGTGACTGAGAGTAGCGCAGTCTCAGTTGAATGGCCACTTCTGAAACCTGACTGTTTAGCATCCAGTTTGTTGTTCTGTGAAAGAAACAATGAGACCTGGTTGAAGACATCTCGTTCGAGTGTTTTGGCTATGAATGGAAGGAGAGAGACAGGTCTGTAGTTTTCTATAAGAGAAGTGTTTAATGTAGGTTTTTTGAGCAGTGGGGTAACCTGAGCCTGCTTGAATGCAGTGGGGAAGATGCCTGTGAGGAGAGATGTGTTGATGATGTGTGTGAGTGCTGGTAAGAGTGTGGGAGAGATTGCTTGGTGAAGGTGCGAGTGGATTGGGTCTAGAGGACATGTTGTAGGATGGCTGGAGAGGAGAAGCTTGGATACTTCCACCTCAGTGAGGGGACAGAAGGAGAAGATGGGAGTTTGAGCAGTGGATCTAGTTGGTTGGAGGTCCTGTGTGAGTGAAGGTGAACACTGACTACTGATTGTTTTAGTTTTGTCTGTAAAAAAAGTTGCAAAGTCATCAGCTGTTATAGAAGTGGTGGGAGGTGGTGGAGGGGGACAAAGGAGATAATTAAATGTTCTGAAGAGATTACGCATATCTGGAGCACTGTTGATCTTGTTATGGAAATGTGACGATTTGGCAGTGTGGACTTCTGTGGAGAAAGATGAAAGCAACGATTGATACATACTCAGGTCCGACGGATCGTTTGATTTTTGCCAGTTTCTCTCTGCCGCTCGGAGTCTGGTCCGATGTTCACGAAGAACATCAGATAACCAGGGGTTAGAAGGGGCAGTTCGTGCTGGTCTGGAGGAGAGAGGACAAATGTCATCTAGACAAGAGGTTAAGGTAGAGCATAAAGTGTCAGTAGCTGCATTCACATCCAGAGATGAGAAATAGGTAGGTGAGGGAAGAGAGGAGGATATTACAGAGGAAAGATGGGAGGGAGAAAGGTTTCGCCTAAAGGTAACTGGTAAGGGGGTTGGTGGCACCCGGGTAGCAAAGTGTAATGTAAATTTAATGAAGGAATTGTCAGAGATATGTAGTGGTTGTACCATAATGTTATCAGCAGTACAATCGCGTGTGTAAATTAAATCAAGTTGGTTGCCTGATTTGTGAGTGCTAGTAGTGGTAAGGCGTTTGAGATCAAATGAAGCTAGGAGTGAATGAAAGTCTGTAGCATAAGGCTTTTCTAGATGAATGTTGAAATCGCCAAAAACTAAGATTGGAGTGCCATCCTCCATGAAAGAGGACAGCAAACCGTCCAGCTCCTCTAGAAAGGGGGCTATAATTTGGCCAGGGGGATGGTAAATTGCCACAATCTGGAGTTTTATAGGAGCTATTACAGTAATCGCATGAGATTCAAATGAGTTATAATTGCATAGGGGAGAGTAGGTTGAGTATTGAGCCATGGAGAAGGAAAGAGGTATAGTAGAAGATGTAGAGATAGGGCGTAGGTTAGCAGGATTACGTTGCCGTCTGTGTGTGATGTTAGAGCACGGTCAAGAGACAACCGGAATGGTTTTGAAACACATGATAGAGGATAGCAAAGGAGAGTGTGTGAGGGAAGATATAAATGAAACTTAAGTGTGTTGCTCGGTGTCGTTGCTCGGGTGAAGTCGCGCAGGAAAAAGACGTCGGTCTTTACCCTCGTCTGTCTTCACACTATTCACACTATTGTTACTATTCAAAAGTTTGGGGTAAGTGCATTTTTTAAAGAAAGTAATACTTTTATTCAGAAGGGATGTGTTAAATGGATAAAAGGTAATAGTAAAGACTTATATTGTGAGAAAAACTTTTTATTTTGAATAAATGCTGTTATTTTTAACTTTGTATTCATCAAAGAATCAAATAAAAAAGTATCACTTGTTCCTAAAACAATTAAGCAGCACAACAGTTTCAACACTCATAATAAATCAGCATGTTAGAATGATTTCTGAAGATCATGAGTAATGATGCTAAAAATAAAGCTTTGCTTCACAGGAATAAATTGTATTTTAAAGTATATAAAACAGGAAACCATTATTAGAAATTGCGATAATATTTCACAATATTACAGTTTTTCTGTATTTTTATCAAATAATTATAGCCTTGATGAGCAGAAGAGCGTCCATAAAGAACAAGGTCAATCAAATTATTTATTAGGTTTATGATCTCGGCCTAACATAACATAATATAATATCAAAACAAACTGAAGCATTTAAACTGAGATCTGTAAGCTAAATATATATATATAAAAACTTTAACATGTGAATACTTATATAGCTATCTAAACATTCCTTTGAAGTGTAGTTTGCACAATAGACCTGTGTGTGACTATATTGTAGAGCCTTGTCGAGAGAGAAGACGCACAAAATTATTGAGAAACGGCACATTCCTAAGGAACTTCCCCTCCCAGCATCTGCAAGTCGTAAAAGGTTAATACATGAGCGATCTGCATTTAACTGGCTGGCCGATTTCCTGCCCTAAGTCTCCTTATCT
Organism: Ptychobarbus kaznakovi; assembly: GCA_027422405.1. NCBI lineage: Eukaryota > Metazoa > Chordata > Actinopteri > Cypriniformes > Cyprinidae > Ptychobarbus > Ptychobarbus kaznakovi. Next base: position 26,858,900 of record CM049802.1, on the reverse strand, counting down.
CAGGAGACCTCTAAAAACCAGGATAGATTTGAGGTAATCATCTGTATTCCAGAACAGGACTTCACTGTGGCTTCTTATCACTTAAACATAATTCAACCAGAAATAGGACAAAGACCTCTTTATATGGACATGGTCCAGGATGACCATTTAATGCATAATTCAATAATGGAGGACTGTTTTTATGGTGAGACTTCGAGGTTGAACCTCCACAGATACACATCAAAAGGTGACTTCCTGACCCCCAGAAAGCCCCTTTCGTCCTCTGGAATTCCATAGGATCTGTTTTTTTTGCATCTCCTGTAAGCAGAAAAAGAGACAAATTTTTATAAAGTGTTCCAAAATGACAAATAGTAATTGCTGCTGCTATCAAATTAAAGATATAAAATATATGGACAATACATATTAAGGTCATATGGTATGTCATTTATAAGATTGCTGTGTAGTGGAACCTATGGTATTTTCTTAACCTGTGACGTATACATTTTCCCTGTAAACAGATCACTAGTGTTTAGTTCATATGCTTGGTGTGATTATTTAGAATTTATGATTTTTTTTAATCTTTGCCTTAACCCGTGTAATAGATAAAAATGTGTATATATACTTTGTGTGTGTCAAATACTGAATGTTTGATGTTGATTGAAAGCTGATTTCGTCAGCAATAATTTGGTATGGATGAAAGTTGACTTTTATCATCATAATGTATGATTACAACATGTATAGAAATCTGCTTTCGATATTTCCTTTATGGGATAAAATAACTAAGCCAATAAGGTAGGAACAGAAAAAAAGTTGTGTGGGGCAGGGCTCCGCCCCACAAGAACAATCTGATTGGGACAGTCGCCCATGGGTGGACCCAAATTGGGCCATTTGAAATGGACACAAAAGCTTTGTTCATGGCTCGCTTGCTTGCTCGCTTGCTGGTCCGCTTGAAACTTCAATTTCGTCTTCACTGACAGTGCTGGGAAGTGCTCGATCACCGCCTTACCATCTGGCTGACGAACCTAAAGAACTCAAAGACTTTGTCAAATTTCTCACTGAAGAAATGTAATACCTGAAGCTGTAAGAACTCTAAAACAAACTTCCTAAGAGCGTCATCACGTCACAAAGAAACCGTCAATCATGAGAGGGGTTCCCCAGTGACATCACGCAACGACGCAACCATCAGCCCCGGAGGTATCCATCAACCACACGGAAACACGTGGGAACACCAGATCAGCTGTCAAACTCAACTGAAAGCAAGTAAAATTAACAAGTCTCTATTGTTGCTGGAAACTGGTGAATTGATCTGTAAGCAGTAAAGATAGCGAAGTCTCTGTTGTAATCTACCTCTAGTAAAGTTACAAGATAGCAAAAGAGTGCTAGACTTAAACTTTCTTCTAACCGCAAAACACCTGTCCTGTGTGTGTGTGTGTGTGTGTGTGTGTGTGTGTGTGTGTGTGTGTGTGTGTGTGTGTGTGTGTGTGTGTGTGTGTGTGTGCTATATATGTGTGTGTGTATAATGTGTTTTAGTAAGTTTAGTCCATCATGTATTGTAGAATAACAGTTAGTAAATAAACCTCTGTTTCATATATAAAAAATGGTGTCTTATGATGAGTGATTTTCAAGTTTTAAACTATTTGCTAAAGATCACGTTAACTAGCTCAAAATATGATAAAGTACTAATTTTGTTAGTTTTATCGTTGGCCACGAAGTAAGATAACCGAAATTGTTAAAGATATACTGATGTTAATGGTCGCTGGATGAGCCTGGATGGCAGTTATTGTAATTTTCTCATTACAAAAGAAAATTATCATCAGCCCTATCCTGTGGAAGCCCGAGTCAGACACCCCCTCCAATGTCTCCTCACCCACTCTGCCCGGCTGCCCGCCTGGTTGCAATACATCACCAAAGCACGACACTCTAATTCTCATTCACTCGGTGCACACATCTCTGGGCACTGGTCACCCTGGGACCAACGGCACTCTCTCGTTGCTGAAGGACTGCTTCTGGTGGCCCAATATGGCCAGGGATGTAAGAAGGTTCATGCTAGGCTGCTCAGACTGTGCCATCTCCAAGAGCCCACGCCATTTACCATCATGCAAACTCCTCCCGCTGCCCATCCCCAACCAAACCTGATCACACCTAGGAGTAGATTTCATCACAGATGTACCGTCCTTAGAAGGTAATACCTGTGTCCTTGTTGTTATTGATCGATTTTCCAAGTCCTGTTGTCTGATACCCCTCAAGGGTCAGCCCACAGCCATGGAAACAGCTAAGTTTGTGTTTAATAAAGTCTTCCTTTATTATGGGATCCCTGAAGACATTGTCTCTGATCGGGGACCACAATTTATCTCCAAGGTATGGAAGGCTTTTTTTACTCTCCCAGGTGTGACCGTGAGCCTTTCATCAGGTTACCATCCCCAGTCGAACGGGGAGATGGAGAGGAAGATCCAGAAGTGGGGCGCTTCCTCCCAACTTTCTACCATGGCCACCAGAATTCTTGGAACCAGTTCTTGGGCTGGGCCGAGTACACGCAGAACTCTCTTCGCCAGCCCTCCACTGGAATCACTCCCTTCCAGTGCATACTCGGTTACCAGCCTCCTCTATTCCCCTGGTCCGGAGAACCATCCGATGTCCCATCCATCAATTACTGGTTCCGAGAGAGCGAGAGAGTCTGGGACGCCGCTCACCATCAACTACAGCGGGCAGTGCGCAGGTGTAAGATGACAGCAGACCTTAGAAGATCTGAAGCTCCCACTTACCAACCTGGACAGAAGGTCTGGTTGTCAACAAGGGATATCCGAATGCACCTGCCCTGCAAGAAGTGAAGTCCCAGATACGTTGGCCCCATTCACAATCACCAGACAGATCAACCCAGTCAACTACCTATTGCAACTCCCTCCTCAGTACAGAATTCATCCTTCTTTCCATGTCTCATTACTTAAGCCTTACCACTCTCCTGTTTCTCCCTCCACAGAGCCTGGCCTGACAGAGGAACCCCCTCTTCCTTCGATTCTGGAGGACAGCACCATCTACAAGGTCAATGAGATCTTGGACACCTGGCGCTGTCGTGGTCAGCTAGAATACCTAGTGGATTGGGAAGGATATGGCCTGGAAGAATGGTCTTGTGTTCCGAGAAATGACATCCTGGACCCAACACTTCTGGAGGAGTCCCATTCAGGCCGTCCTGACCGACTGCCCCCCGAGGAAGAGGTAGATCACCACGACGTCGGGGTCATCGGCCCTCAGGAGCGGGCTGTGGAGGGGGGGTTACTGTCACGGATCATCCAGGCTCGCTCACCTCCCAACCACAATGCACTCCATCACCTGAGTATTAATGATACACACCTGCACGTCATCAGCACCCTCATCAGCCAGCATATAAAAGCACACACCTCACACCAGTTCAATGTCTGAGCTCACTTCTTCGAAGTGGACTAATGCTGCTAAAGCTAGTTACCAGTTTACTTACCTTTTATACCCTACTTACCTCCTGTGTCATCTCCAGCATGTTCTTCCCAGCTCTACTCCATTGTCCGTTTCTCCCAGGATTTCCACGAGTCTATCTCCATCGTCCAGGACTATGAGGTGTGTGCTCCGGTCCCCTTGTCCACGAGTTCCTGTGAGGGCAAGGAACTTCCATTATCACCCTCATCTTACTACTGTGCTTATTCATTGAACTTGTTACTCACCTCCATCAGCAACCCGTTGACTCCACCGATTGCAATAAAACTCACCTGTAGTATTCTTACCATCTATCTGAGTCTGCTTACCTAACAGCTAAAGGTCAACTTTAATCCACACCAAATTATTGCTAACGAAACCAGCTTTTCTTCAACATTACAAATCAAGTATTTGGCATACACAAAGTACATATACTAATTTGATCTACTAAATGGGTTAAGGCATAGATCAAAATATCTTAAATTCTACTAACCACACCAAGCATATGCAATACATTAAGCACGCCATTTGTGGACATATTTGCTCTAATAGCAATGGGAATAAACAAATATATTTTTTTAGAAATCATCTATGCAAGTTTGAATTTCTTTATCTGACAAAGAAGATAAAAAGAGCGCGTTCTCTTGGGATGCAAGAAAGAAACGGGGGGGGGGGGTCCTGAGGTCATGAGAATGTCACGTTGTGTAGATCTGGTGATTTTCTTAGCTTTTCGTTTGTGTTTATCAGAATGGTAGTTTATGCATAAAAGGGTCGCGAGCCATTTGCTTCTGGAATATCTCCAGATAAGCAGTTCTTTGTTCTTTAGATTGTTATTTATGCCGAAGTTAGTCAGGAACAACACTGAAGTTCTGTTCCTAAGAACGTCATATCTGGAAAAGGTCAGTTATTGCTGTCACAGTGCATTCAGATCCAGAATGTTGCTCTCTAAATCTCTCCCTTTCTGTGTCTTCTGCAGAGGTAAGCAGGGCAGGAAGCTAGTCAGTCTATGGTTGATAATTTATTACTTTTTACAATCACAGATGGCTGAGAGAAGACTTCTCAATTTCCTATAAGGACTGCGTTGTTCTGAAGTTATTTTGTGTGTCCGTTTGATAAGGTCCTACAACAAGTCAGCACACACCAACACCGTTTCCCATACAATCATCACAAATGTGAAAGAATCTACATACAGTAAAAATACAGACCTCCAGCTGCCATATGACTGACCTTCTCTACTTTCTTACCAGGGTTCAGGTCACCTTTGGAGAGCCTGGCCACGATACAGAAAACCTTCATGGGTATATGGGAAAGCCTTCCCAACCACAGCAAGTGGCTGAACTTTGTGTCTTGGTTGGGTTGTACAATTAAAATAAATGATTCAAAGTAGGGATTTGAATATTTAAGGTAGTAATATGTACTCTTATTGTATTATTATGAACTATTTAGGGGTAAAGAAGGTACAAAGGTGTCACTTTGAGGGTACTGCTCCAGTGACAAGCTGTTGTACCTCTAAAGAAACAATGTTTGTTCTGTTACAACATTTTGTTCTGCGAGTATATTAAGATACTAACAGGTACTGGATGCCTGTGTAGAGATCAGAATTGTGGTGTTAAATGGGATACATTCTGGAGGTTTAAACACTCCCTAATTGAGTGCTTTGGTTATGGCAAGAAAAGCTCTTTTTCTTGTAACTTGATTTGATCCCTCATTCATAGTTGTCAGCAGGTCATTACTGGCAAGAACATTATATGTTTGGTTAAATAGATTGTGTTCCAGAGATTTAGCCACAGATGAAGGAAGACGACAAGCCAGATAACTCTGACATGCCACACCACTATAAGATAAATATGAAACGGGGCTAAGAACATAATGGGTGTAGCTTGTATGAAAAACACTTTGTTTCAAGTTGACTGTCAGTGATGGTGTGGATGGCAAAAAAGTTGAGGAAGATTTTAAGTGAATAAGCTTCAAGCAACTGGCTGAAAATGTCCTTGCTTGTTTCTTGTGAAGCTTGAATCAGCAGCCTTCGGGTTACCAGCCATAAAGCTTTAGCCACACTGACTGTTCTCCAGACAAAAAAAAACGAAAAATGTGTTAGAATATTTCCTCTTCTATGTTCATTTTTTTTCTTTCAGGAAAATAACTCTCATAGCAAAGCAACGGCTTGAAGAGAATTTTGCAAACTGGAATGTGTTGGCCAAGCATTTGAGCCTGTGTTTGTGTTTCTGACTCAAAATGCATTTAAATTCACCCTTTAATATTTAGACATTGTTTCAACTTGGAAACCTTTCAATGGATTCTCAAGTAACATACTCTCTTGTGAAAAATAACTTAACTGTTTTTACTGTGCACTTTTAGTGTCATTGCAATCTTAAAAGGATATATATATATATACCTATATATATATATATATATATATATATATATATATATATATATAAACTAACAGAATCAATTTAAGCCACTTAGGTGTACTTAAAAATAAAGACAGTTTCATGATTATGTTTCTTAACACACTTTTAAAAAGTGTACTTTGTAATAATGTCAAATTAAAAGTGTAAATTCGAAGTACAATGCTTTGGAAGGATTTTTCACTTAGTGGGGAAGAGTCTGAGCAAAGCTTAAGAATGTTTGTGTTTGTGTTAAGAGCACATCACTGACAATAGACTTTTTAAATATTTGTTTTTATTGTTGTGATTATAATGATTATTTTACGTAAAGCACCTTGGATTACCATTATGTATTAAATGTGCTATATAAATAAACTTGCCTTGCCTTGCCTACAGTTTAAATCATTATGTTTTAATAATAATTGATCATGATTTAAGGAAGTACACTTATGTGTTGACTAACATACTAAAGCACTTGGTTATAAATGTAACTGTAGTGAACTGTAGTTAAACTATAGTTTAACTGTTTTTCGATATTATATTTTGAATGTAGTAAATTGCAACTTCATCATTAAAATTATTAATAAAAAATACACACACGCACGCACGCAAACATGCACACACACACACGCACACGCACACGCACACGCACACACACACTTTGTTTTTTATGGTTTACGGGGACTCTCCATAGGCGTAATGGTTTTTATACTGTACAAACTGTATGTGCTATTGCCCTACACCTAAACGTAGGCCTCACAGGAGACTGTGCATTTCTACTTTACCCCGAAAAAACTCACTCTGTATGATTTATATGTTTTTTGAATTATGGGGACACTGAAAATGTCCTCATAAATAACCTTCTCCTTGTAATACCTAAGTCATACCCGTGTCATTAAACAAATTTCTGTCCTCATAATCCACATAAACATGCACACACACACACACATATGTATGAACAGTGTGTATTATGCTGGGCTAGAATACTGGATAAAGGCAAATGTATAAGAGCACAAAGACACACAGCAGCTATCCGGAGTCCACAATTAAACCTTGAAACGTGCACCATAATATCAAAGTGTGCTTCGAGAACACTCATTACAGATGTGATCAAAACCATCATTTAACTTCCCTTCATGATGTGTCTGTGTGCCAACAGGATAAAAGAGAGGAAGAAAAAAAGAGACGTGTACCTTCAAACTGACCAAAAGAATAACACTAAATCAGCAGCGAAGTCTCGATGTGGGCCACGCTCCATGCTCTGATTACTGTGATATTTTATGAAAATAGATCTTTGTTCTGCTGTCTCTCGTCATACTGTATATGTGTATTGTGAGGGCTTCTCTAATCTATGTTCCACCTCATCAAAACACTGCAGAATGAGTCACAACCTGGCTGACACAAAAATGACCCAAACAACTGTTTATTTTCATTCCTATGTTTACTCTAGATGAAGTGCATATTTTAAATGTTTTAAAAGTTTTTTTTTACCCATTATAACATTTCCATTGGTAAGATATGAATGATTTCTAAGTTTGTGCAGATGAGTTTCTATGAATACAGTCACTGTTTCACAGTCCTAAGTATAAAAGGGCTTTGAGAGACATTACGGAACGACATCTCTGTACATTGCATGGATATTTCTAAGATATGTACACAATTCATCATGTCATACAGTTAAAAAGTCTTGGGGTCACACCAAAAAAAAATAACAAATATCTTCGACATTTAAACAATCTATCATGGCTGTTGTGAAATAAAGCGAAAATTAAATGAAAAGTGTCGATTGTGGCATTAAATTTAGCTCTGCTCATGTTGCGTCATATTTAGTTTTTACGCATATCAACAGCATTGCGCATTATAACCAATCATACATGATTCTGTTGAGCTTAGCAATGCAATGGCCAATCAGAGCCATTCAGTTGAGTCAGAATCAGAAATAGCTTTATTGCCAAGTGTGTTTGCACACACAAGGGATTTGTCTTGGTGTTAGGAGCTTCCAATACAGAACGTACAAACATAGTGCTGACAACATATAATTAAGGTAATAAAAAACACTAATAATGAAGAGAAATCGACAATAATTATGAATAACAATAGTGATAAAATAAAAATATACATAAAAAAGTCCATAGACAGAACTGTGAATGTGCATCTGTCCTATGTACAGATGAAGGCTTGATGAGTTATTTACAGATGTACAGTACTGGGGTGTTATGTGTTGTTCAGGTGGGATATGGCCTGGGGGGGGGGGGGAAACTGTTCTTGTGTCTGGCTGTTTTGTTGCTCAGTGATCTGTAGCTCCAGCCAAAGGGCAACAGTTCAAAGAGACAGTGAGCTGGGTATGAGGGATCCAGAATAATTTTCTTAGCCATTTTCCTCACTCTGGGGGTGAAAAGTTATTGGAGGCTGGGCAGAGAGGCACCGATAATCCTCTCAGCAGTCCTGTCTGTCCGTTGTATTCTTCTGATGTCTTTTTGGTAGTTGTGTTCAGAGCATGCGCTCGCTGGCGAATTCTCTCATCATAAAAAACTAAGTGCAAATGCGAGTAAGAGATTAATTTGAGAGCTTCAATGATAATAACAGAAGTTTTTTGGAAGTGCTCTAAACCTTTTACAAATCCATCGTGACGCCGGCGTCCTCAGCTAGTGGTGACGGGGTAAAGTCATCAGACACAAAAACTAAAAAAACAAAAAGCTAAACATGTTATATATCCGTGGAAAGCTGAGATTATTGTGATTCGAACAATGTAAACCATTTTAAGATACAATAAATAAAACAGGTACAATCAGTGTCTTTGTCAGACCACCAACAACTAAATAAGCAACAACAAAATTGAAGGAGCTCACCTATAAAGCCTCCTTTTAGTCCACTGACCCATAAAAGTTTGACAAAAATGGTGTTGTTTCACTGTAAAGGGTCCAGGCTATCCAATTCCGTGCAATATTTAGTTCATAACACATGGATTTGTTGATAAACATCCATGGATTGTAGTTGCATCATTTCAAATCAGCCGACGGAGCTATCCATTCTTCTGAGTTTTCTATAATGTAACTTGTGTTAAAATGTAAACAAAGCTAAGTTCCATATATCAAAATGGCCGCTGAACTCTGCGCTTTTGACTGACACATTATTTGAGCCAATAAGTGCATCTTAGAGAGCTCTACAGAGAGAGATAGCCAATGAGCGTCCTGCATTGGAGATGGGGCAACCTCTCTATGACGGAACCCAATTGCCCAATTGCATTAGAGTCTGCAAATGACTGTTGTATCTGATACTCAATGAGCTTCTGAACAGATGGGTGTGACGCATTAGGGGGTTGGCTTGAGCTAGCAAGCCCTAAAGTGTGTGCGCACAGATCACAGTGAACCACGCCTCCTGCGCTCCGGGAGAGTTTACAGGTAAACGATCATTATATGCTAATTATGACGAATAAAGAGAACGAGAACGTTGTTGAACGTTGTTGAACACTAAGAAGTTGTTGAACAATGTGCTCGGCGTGACAGAGATTACATTTTTGACAAAGAGAGCGATGTTTCATCCATTGAAGCAGAAGGAATGTTTGGATGGAGGATCCAGGCGACTTTTACTATCAAAAGTAAGTATGTTATTACATTATATAATTATATTTATATATATTGTACATGTAAATATGTATCTTATACATATTTCACAGTATATGTTGAAGTATTTGTTTGTTTTGAGATCGTTCCGCTTACTTCCGGTGTGAGTTTCTTTGTTTGCGGCGCGCCTGTTTTTGTTTATGAGGACACAAATATGTATAATGAAATGGGTATGGGAGAAGGTGATTTATGAGGACTTTTTCAGTGTCCCCATAATTGAAAACGCTTATAAATCATACAGAGTGAGTTTTCTGTGGGGAAAGTAGAAATAACACATGGAGTTTGTACAGTATAAAAACCATTACGCCTATGGAGAGTCCCCGTAAACCATAAAAAAACAACATGTGGGTGTGTGTTTTATATATGTTTGTGTTTTGGTGTATTCCTGCTAACTTCTAACTTTTTTATATCACAGACAATCATCTGACATTGAATCGAATGAAGTCTGGGAGCCAGTCAGCAAAAAGCCATATACTGAGGGACATCACACACAAGGAATTTGTCCTGATGATAGGAGCTTCCAGTGCAGAAGAAAGTACAGACATAGTGCACACATACATAGGAATAACACAGTAGGGATGGAATATAACACCAATATAAGAAAAAAAACTGAAATTACATAATGTACTATGTACAGAAATAGAAATATAGGAAACAATTGTAATTAGATTATAAATTATGAATAGATTTGTAATTTTAAAAGTGTACACATTTTGGATTCTATGTATAAATAGCACTATAATGTGTTTATGATTCAGTTACTATGTGTCAGCAATTATTGACAGTGAATCTGGATGATAAATTGAATAGCTCTAAGTGTAAACTTTCGTTAGAGCCCAAAATTATGACTGTATTCAAGCATTCAAGAATTACAGCATTGTATGTTTTGTTGGTTACAAAGGGTCATTTGGAGTCTCCAAGTGTCTTTTTTTGGGAAGCGCCTAGACATAAACTTAGATAAACGTGTGTAAAACACTAATTTTCTAATATATTGTTTATCAAATGGTAAATTTGGCTTGGTAAGGCTTCATTCAGTGATCCCAATGTATTTTCCACATGCACACCATGCATATCATCCAAATGGTCCAAGAACAGCATGCAATTTACTTTTGGGTTTTAGGCAAATTTTACAGGAATCGTAGAGGTTTTTAACTCATGCTAGACTAAATTCAGTGACAATTTTCTCTGATATAAATGTTCACTTTATGCATATAATGTATTCGCTGTTTTAATAACCATAGAGAATAAATTAAAGACAAATGTATTTAAAACCGGAATTCCGGAAATATTGGGACGTTTTTAAAATTTAAATAAAAAGAAAACTAAAAGATTTTCAAATCACATGAGCCAATATTTTATTCACATTAGAACATAGATAACATGGAAAATGTTTAAACTGAGAATTTTTTAAATGTTATGCACAAAATTAGCTCATTTTAAACTTGATGCCTGCTACATGTCTCAAAATAGTTGGGACGGGGGCATGTTTACCATGGTGTAGCATCTCCTCTTCTTTTCAAAATAGTTTGAAGACGTCTGGGCATCGAGGTTATGAGTTTCTGAGGTGAAAATTCTGAGGTGAAAGATCTGGACTGCAGGCAGGCCAATTCAGTACCTGGACTCTTCTACTATGAAGCCATGCCGTTGTAATAGCTGCAATATGTGGTTTTTCATTGTCCTGCTGAAATACATAAGGTCTTCTTGAAATACACATCATCTGGATGGGAGCATATGTTGCTCTAAAACCTTTATATACCTTTCAGCATTCATAGTGCCTTCCAAAACATGCAAGCTGCCCATACCGTATGCACTTATGCACGCCCATACCATCAGATATGCTGGCTTTTGAACTGAACACTGATAACAAGCTTGAACGCCTCCCTCCTCTTTAGCCCAGAGGACAGGGCGTCTATAATTTCCAACAAAGAATTTCAAATTTGGACTCCTCTGACCACAGAACACTTTTCCACTTTGAAATAGTCAACTTTAACCCTTTAACATGTGAGTTTAAAATATTCTAGCTGAGCCCCTAGCGGGAGTTTTTTCAGGCGACCGTTATTTTAGAATGTGTAGCCTTGTCATGTGACACACCAGCCACAATAGCGATATATGACACATATATGGATCACTTGTTTTAAATTTTTCCTTTTTTATTATTAATATTCACAAACATACTCACTATATTATGAAATATTTGATATTCTGATTCTGAAATATGTGCAAGTAAATGTATTTAGTAGTTTAAACACTTTTATAATGACCGTGTTAGTTGAT
>CM049802.1:26663638-26847090 GCA_027422405.1 Ptychobarbus kaznakovi | reverse complement strand
GTGTGTGGGTGTGTGTGTGGTGTGTGGTGGGGGGTGTGTGTGGTGGGGTGTGTGGGGTGTGTGTGTGTGGTGGTGTGTGTGTGTGTGAGTGTGCCAAAAATATGATTGGGTGAAATCCAAGGTATGTGTGGCTGTTTAATGTCAGGTGCATGTGTGACCAAATTACCCCATAGTGTACTTTACAAGAAGTCAGTGCTATCTGCAATAACAGTGGAAGTAAAATACCTTTTTTTGGAGACTTTAAGATATATATGCACACACATTCCACCCTGAGGAATATTCACTGGAGTAAAAGGTATAATGTATCCCCTTCATGTGCACAAGTAATTCAATTTATTTATTTATTTATTTTCTGAAAAAGGTGTCAGCACCCTGCCTTTTCAAATCAGCCTCATTTTACACCTAATGAGCTCATCATTTTGAGCTATTCAGAACTGAATTTTGAGCTATTGAGATCTGCTTTACTGAAAATAGTGATATTAAATTGAGACAGATGTCAATGTCTTCGAAATGTACCGCTGAAGGTGTGATCAACAGGTTCCCTGCTGAGCAAGTTTGATAGTATTTGATAATATGTTTCAAACGGGCTCCATGTGGGTAGAATAATAATGAGGTGATGAGTTGGTGTCAACCTGCATAAAACACACGCAGGTGTTCTCATGCACAGAAATCTCTCTAGTTCTTTGGAGCTTGAGAAAATAAGATCTGATAGCCAGAGACGGAGCTCAGCTTGTGAATCATTTAGCCAATAAATACAAAATACCTGGGTTATTCTAATGTATCATTATTGTCATGATTTTAACCACGTTCCAAAACATTTGATATTACATAACCACTAGGATTAACCAAATTACGGCAATACTAAGTACCAGGGACGATTTCTCCATTAGGGCGATTGGGTGACGCACCACCAAAGCGCGAAAGGAAGGGATTTTTTTATTTCACGTTTAATCAATCACAGTGTTATGCTTGCTTTCACTCTTCTTTACTGTTTGTTCTACCTCTGGAAATATAGTCCTATCAGCGTCGAGTCACATTTTGTGTAGTACCGCCCCTTTTTGGGCTATTTATGTCAGATTGAGAATCGCCCTGAGTGTTCCCATAGACTTCCATACAAAGATTGTTTTTTTTCAAACTGCAGGCACTGCAATGCAATCTCAATGGGTTCCGGGCGGGCTAGCACTAGTGTGCTTTAGTCATCATGCAAGTAAAGTCAAGTCACCTTTTATTTATATAGCACTTTTAACAATGCAAATTGTGTCAAAGCAACTGCACAATATCAAAATAGGAAAACAGTGTATCACTAATGTAAAATGATAAGATTAAATGCCCATATTTCAGTTAAAGGCATTTCATTATTGAATTCGGTGATGTCATTGTCCAGCTCAGTTCAGTTTAAATAGTATCTGTGCAATCAAGTCGGTGATATCGCTGGAAATGAAGTGTCCCCAACTAAGCAAGCCAGAGGCGACAACGGGTGGCTATGGTGATCTCGGAATAAGAAAGAAAAAGACTAATATTAGCGTAGATGTCAATCTTCTTATGATGTAACAAGTGCATTGTGTTTTATGGTAAGTGTTCCCGGTTCCGTTTGACCTAATTTGTGCAGCCTAACAATCCTTTAACGAATTTGAATATTAAAAGCGTATTAGTATGTTATGTGTATGCCAGGTTAAAGATATGGGTCTTTAATCTAGATTTAAACTGGCAGAGTGTGTCTGCCTCCGGAACAGTGTAGATTGTTTCAGAGTTTGGCCGCTAAATAGAAAAAGGATCTGCTGCCGGAAGTTGATTTTGACATTCTAGGTATTATCAAATGGCCAGAGTTTTGAGATTGTAGCGGACATGAAGGACTATAATGCAATAAAAGATTGCTCAAGTACTGAGGAGTTAAACCATTCAGGGCTTTATAATTAATTAACAAGATTTTAAAATCTATACGATGTTTAATAGGGAGCCAGTGCAGTGTTGACAGAACCGGGGCTAATGTGGTCATACTTCCTGGTTCTAGTAAGAACTCTAGCTGCTGCATTTTGGACCATCTGTGGTTTGTTTATTAAGCGTGCAGAACAACCACCCATTGAAGCATTACAATAATCTAACCTTGATGTCATAAACGCATGAATTAACATTTCTGCATTTGACATTGAGAGCATAGGTCTCAGTTTAGATATATTTTTAAGATGAAAAAATGCAGTTTTACAAATGCTAGAAACGTGGCTGTCAAAGGAGAGATTGCGATAAAATAGAACAGCTAGGGTCCTGACTGCATTAGGATGAGCATTAGGATCAGCATTCATAGACTTTCTGAACTCTATCGGGGTTAGACAACAGGTGTCCGGACCTACTCATTGTCAAAATCACACTTTAGATTTAATACTGTCACATGGAATTGATGTTAATGGTGTTGAAGTTATGCAGCAAAGCGATGACATATCAGATCACTATCTAGTCTTGTGTAAACTCCATATAGCTGATATGACACATCGAACAGCGCAGAAAAACTTGATGATGTAACAGAAACATCTAGTTACGTACGTAACCCCAGTTCCCTGATGGAGGAAACAGAGACGTTATGTCGTGACGACATAGGGGATTTACCTGGAAGCCCCAATCATCTCTGACTTTAAGAGAAAAGGCCAATGAAATTGGCTAGTGGATTTTGCATACCTGAGCCACTCCCCGTGCATATGGGTATAAAATGGCGACAGGTGCATCCACTCATTAGATTTTTGCTTCGGAGCCGAGTGGATGAGAAGTTTGCTGATATCCACAAGCGTTTCACGGTGCAGTCAGCGGAGTCCCTCTCAGCAGCAATTCCCCTGGGCACTTCAACTAAAAGAGCAAATTCTAAAAGAGCAAATCACGGAGGGTCATGTCTTTTTCGTGTCCTTCTGGTTGAGGTCGTTTCCTGTCCGTGGATGATGGACACGATCGTTGTCTTCAGTGTCTGGGCTTCCAACACGCTGAAGATGCGTTCGTGGATGACTCATGCGCCTGTTGTGGGCGTATGAGCATGACTTCGCTGCAATCTCTCCTTTCCTACTGTACTTCCAAAAACAATACTATTAGAGATCAAACTGTAACCATGCAGCCGTCTGCTACAGTATCACATCAAATTGTGCACTATAGATCCCCTGAGGAACAATTCCACTCATTCACTACTATAGGAGAGGAAACATTGTATAAACATGTTAAATCAGCTAAACAAGTATGTTAGACCCGGCCTATTCCATCTAAACTACTAAAAGAGGTGCTTCCAGAAGCCATAGATCATCGTTTGGCTATTATTAATTCGTCATTGTCATTAGGGTATGTCCCCAAAACCTTTAAATTGGCTGTTATTAAGCCTCAACCACAACTTGACCCTAAAGATATAGTTAATTACAGACCGATCTCGAATCTCCCTTTTCTGTCAAAGATACTAGAAAAGGTAGCATCCTCACAATTATACTCCTTAGAGAAAAATTATATCTGTGAGTATTTTTCAGTCAGGGTTTAGACCATCTCATAGTACTGAGACTGCTCTCATTAGAGTGACAAATGACCTGCTCTTAAGATCTGATCGTGGTTGTATCTCTCTATTAGTGCTCCTGCATCTTAGCGCTGCGTTCGACACTATCGATCACAACATTCGTTTGAATAGACTTGAAAACTTTGTTGGCATTAGTGGAAGTGCACTAGCATGGTTCAAATCATACTTATCTGACCGCCATCAATTCATAGCAGTGAATGAAGAGGTATCATATCGATCACACGTGCAGTACGAAGTACCTCAAGGCTCAGTACTAGGGCCGTTACTTTTCACGCTTTAAATGTTACCCTTGGAAAATATAATCAGGAAACATGGGGTTAGCTTTCACTATTATGCTGATGATACTCAGCTCTATATTTCTTCACAGCCCGGTGAAACACACCGAAATTATTTGTCATCCAGTTTTTTATATCGACTATGCATTCCATAAGTTTATCAATTAACTTATGGAATGCATAGTCGATATAAAAAACTGGATGACAAATAATTTCTTACTACTAAATTCTGAAAAAAACAGAGCTGTTAATTATCGGACCGAAAAACCACACAAGTAATAACCTAGAACACTGTCTAACACTTGATGGCTGCTTTCTCGATTCTTCTTCATCATCATGCATAACCCTTAACTTGTGCAGTGATTGGTTGGAACAAGCATACCTCTAATTCAACGAAACATGAAGTCAGGACTAGTCTGTATGGGCTGAATAAAGCAAACATGGCAAAATTCGCTGAAGTATATAATTCCATCCAGAAAAAAAGTGACATATCTGGTAACGTGACAAGCAGCTGAAGGCAGTGCTGTTTGAGGCTGTAGGTGAGTACCTTTCCAGTCAGGCATCTGTGTGTGGGATGCATAATGAGCTAATTAGAGGGATTCTGGGAGGAAAAAGGAAAGCTGACCAGGCACTGTCCTATTGACTTGATACACACACACACACAACTGACTGAGGTACTGTAAACACCAGACTGGGATGAGAGTTGGGAACCAACATGCACGTCCACATCCATAATCCCACTCACAGATCAGGGACATTTGTGACATCATAATCACTAGGTACAGTCTGCTCTAATTGCTAAATAAATAATCACAATAGAGCTGATGTAGCGTACAGAGTAATCACTACAAATGAATCAAAGATCACTGGCGTACATAATGCATATACAGTAACACCCAAATTAATTTGACATTACAAAAAGTATGTCATACTTCAAAGTAAATCAATGTTCTAATTTTATAACACACATTTCTGTGTTATCTGTAAACAAAGTATGTCTCATTTGACCTCTTGACTTTTTACTAGGGTTGTTCCGATTCCGATACTAGTATCGGAAGTATATTCCGATACTAGTACCTATGAAATATATTTGTTTTTTTTCCCAAATTCTGTTTTATTTTTTTCTAAATTGATTTTCTTCCATTATAATTTGCTGGACTCCTTTTTAATGGTAAAGTAAAATTGTATTATTAAAAAAGCATGTCTAATTAATTAAAATCATGAAACTTATACAATTTTACATGAATTTATTACAATTGTATCAAAAATTACATGTTTAGTGCCTTATTAAATGTTTCTCACCTTATGTTTTATTGTTATCAAATTCTGTGTTTTAGCATGTCTAATTATTTGAATGCATAGAAACAATTTATATTTATTCTCACCTTAGCCTTATGACATTTTTTTTTCACTCTCATAAATTCTGTGTTGTATATTTTAATTTTACTGGTTATCAGATGAAGGCATAAAACATTGATTTAATTTATATTTTAATTAATGAAATATAAACATTTACATTTTTGGCAAATAAAGGGGATTTTCTAATAAAAACTATTATTTTATGATTATGTCTTAAAAAAGAAAGTTGTATTATTTTTCAACAGTAGTAGTAGATGTGTTTTTGAAATAGAACTAAATTCACAGTTTCGTTTTTTTGTAGGGACAGACAGATGTAGATAATTAACACACGCACATTTAATCTCTCTCTCTCACACACACTCTCTCTCTCTCACTCTCAAAATGTAGAGTAGTTGTTTCACTGAATATAATTGTCGGTCATTTAACATTTCTTTCGTAAAACATTTGACTAAACATTAAATGATTAGCAGCTTCCATCGTACCTCGCTCTCTTAATCTGGCATTTCACAGCATGCTCAGCATTTGTGAACGCTAAACCCCGCCTACTTTGATTTGATTGGCCAGTTCAATTATTTTGACATTGATGAGCGCTGTTAGCCTGCTGAGGCAGAGCAGACTTTTAAAGCTTTTTTTGTCATCCCAACAAGAGCGCTGCGTAATGGAAGACAGCAGATCAGTGCAAGAATTTCAAATATGGGAGAGGGGGAGCATTTGGCAATTTAGAATTATTGGGGGGAATTTGTGCCCCTCAATGTCCATGGTGGTTACGGCCCTGCATAGGATAAATCACTATAAAAGATTTAGCCTATTATAAGTTATCGACACAAATTGATAGGTGAAAAAACAAACTGCCACCCACAAATAGTCTATAAACCAAGCATCAGGCTGTCTTTGAGTTCCCTTATCGAGCTTTCACTAGACATCACGGAGAAATTCTCCGTTATGGGAACTCCTTCCCTCCAACCTTTCCTGAAGTCCTATTGGCTCAAGCCATTCCAAATGACCGGCCAATTGTCGCGAAACATGCAAATAATGACGAGCTCGAGGCAGTATAAATGCGGAGCCCGTGACAATTACGTCAGAATCTTTTCCTTCACTTGCTGAACAACCTAGATTATGGCTTAAACTATTACAGCTCACAGTTGAGGATCGCTCATATGAGGGCAGGCCTGGATGGCCGCTCCTCTGCAGCGTTCAGTTGAGTAGGACTTTTTCTTTAGGATGAGTCCGTCTGCCCTCGATCAGTGGTGGACCTTAAGGACTCTGGTGATGAGCTTGTGCCGACTATGTCCACATTCCTCTCACTCGTCAGACCGCGGTGGCCGGGGTCCGTATGTGTGGGGAAAAGTGTAAAGAGATCCGGGAAGAAGCACCACGGCCAGTGGGGGAGCCCGCAACCTGTCTCAAAATTGTGTGATAGTGTATGTTCATTAAAATGTATAGATTTGCGCAAAATAGCTCTTTCCTCCTCACGCAGCCAATTCAACTCCGCTCGCCCCGCCTCTGAGCGGTACGGAGCCACTACCCACACAGGTTATAGCCGAGCAGCACTCGCCGGCGATTCCAATGACCAAGCCGCTATGTCAATTACTGAGAGCGTTGAAAACTATTCCAAGAATCTCACGCTGGTTACTCTGCATAAGAGCGGGGGTACGCCCTTCAACCAACCTGTTTCAATGGCGTGGTGCAGTCTCTAACATTGCCTCGAAATGCACTGATCCTAAGACAAGAGCTATGCAAATTGCTCCTAAAAAGAGCGATAGAACGAGTCCCAGCAAGCAAGCTGGAGTGCAGCTTTTCCAGCCGCTATTTTGTGGTGCCCAAGACAGAGGGAGGACTATGCCCGATACTACATCTCAGGCCCATCAACAAAGCGCTCTGCAAACGTCTGTTTGGGATGATTTTGCTGGAACAGATCCTGGCGCAGATTCGCCTCGGGGACTGGTTGCGTCCGTGAACTTAAGGACGTGTATTTTCACATTCAGATAGCACCACATCACATGCGTTTTCTGAGGTTTTCTCTCGAGGGCACTGCGTACCAGTACCCTTTTCTCCTGTTGGAGCTGGCTTTGGCCCCACGCACTTTCTCTAAGTGCATGGACGCTGCTCTCTCCCCCCCTCAGAGCAAGCGGGATGCGCGTTCTCATTATTTGGATGAATGGTGGATTTTAGCTCAGTCACGTGACACACCAGCCAACCATATAGACAAACTGCTCCGTCACTAATGGAGTTCTTGAAGCTATGTGTGAATATGCGTAAGAGCATTCTCACCCCGAGTCAGTCTATAACGTTTCTGGGAGTGTGCATCGCAGTCTCCCGTGGCAGCATCGAAACTCTGAGGTTGTGGCGCAAAGATACGTCACGTGTCGTGGTCACGACGGATTCATCGACTCGAGTCCGGGGAGCAGTATTTGAGGGCTTCGTGGCTAGTGTCAGAACCTCAGAGCCAGTGGCACATAAACCACTTGGAGCTAGAAGAAGTTTTCTTAGCTCTAAAGGATTTTCGTCTGCAGCTAGAACAGCAGTATGCACTGATTCACACCGACAAAGCGTCTGTGGTCTCGTACATAAATCACCGTTCACTCCAGTGCTCTGTGCAAACAGGCAGTGAATCTCCTGCTATGGGCGGATTGCAACTTCCTCTCCATCAGAGCAGCGCACATCCCCGGTCTCCTGAACCGCGGGGAGGACATGCTTTCGAGGAAGGGGATTCCTCAAGGAGAGTGGATGTTGCACCCCGAGTCAGTTCGGATGATTTGGAACCTCTACGGGAGAGCGCACTGCCTGCTGTTTTTCTCCCTGTCTCACTTCCCGCTGGAAGGGGAGGTGCTGATATCATGCTGGCCAGCAGCCAGGCCGTATGCGTTTCCTCCGATCAAGATATTGCCACTGGTGTTATGCAAGATCAAGGAGGAGCGAGCTTCAGTGATACTCTTCACCCTGAACCTGCCGAACCAGCCTTGGTTTCTAGACCTGACAGAACTGCTGGTGGCACCACCCTGGCCGATCCCCATCAGGAAGGATTTGCTATCCCAGGTGGATGGCTCTGTGTGGCACCCAAACCGGGAGTTGTGGAGCCTTCATGTGTGGCTGCTTCAGGGATATCAGAGGGTCTGAGCGCCCCCTTGTATGCTCGATACGCTTCCGGAGGCGCGAGCACCCTCTACGAGACGTTTGTATGTTTTAAAATTGGGAGTGTTTGTGAAATGATGTTGTCAGGCTCATATCGACCCGGCTACTTGCACCGTGTCGGATGTTCTGAGTTCTTCAATACAGGCTGGATATTGGATCTCTACCATAAACACTGAAAGAGTATGTGGCAGCTGTTGCCTCGTTTCATTCCCCACAGGGCGGGCAATCGATCGGTTGGCACGCGCTGGTGGTGAGTTTTCTTAAAGGAGCGAACGGATTGCATTCCCCATGCCCGCCTGCAGTCTCGCCCTGGGGCCTAGAGGTGGTGTTCAGAACTCTTTCACAGCCACCATTCGAACCTGTAACATCCATTGATTTGAAGGAGCTATCTCTCAAAACTGCACTCCTTCTTGCCCCTCGTGGCGGCTAAGCGCATAGGGGATTTACACGCGTTTTCTGTGGACAGCAGCTGTTCGCTTCGGACCCGGCGACTGCAGATTTACTCTCCGGCCGACACCGGGCTACGTGCCTAAATCACTATCTACCCCCTTCAGAACGCAAACTTTCACTGTCTGCCATGTCGTCCGAGTCATCTGCCTCGTGTCACACAGACGCTCAGACTTCGGTGTGCCCCATCAGGGCTTTAAGGACTTACATTGACCGTTCGTACAGCTTTCGGCAATCTGACCAGCTTTTCGTGTGCTATAGTGGTTGAGCGAAGGGCCGGGCAGTGTCAAAACAGAGACTTTTCCATTGGATTGTGGACGCTATCAAGGCTGCTTATACGAGCCATGGTTTGGAATGCCGTTTGCACATTAGGGCCCAATCAACAAGGAATTTTAATCAAGAGGTATGTCTATTCAGGATATATGCTTAGCAGCCGGCTGGTCTTCTCAGAATACCTTCGCCAGGTTTTACAAGCGGGACGTTCAGTCGTTAGCCTCCCCAGTGCTGTCGGTGAGTGACTGATTCATGTTTTGCTACCTCTATTCACAGGTGTTGCTGCTCTCACAGTAATCACTTTTCGCAGCCCTGTATGATATTGCTGTTGTTTTCTGCCTGAATTCAGTGCAGCCTCCATTGTCATTTATGTTTTATGGTGAGAATGAGGTGTATTCTATCTCGCTGGTGTGTAATTTTTACAGGATGTCCGTAGCCTCTCTCACGGCGGGATTGAATAGCGTTCCCATAATGGAGAATTTCTCCATGATGTCTCGTGAAAGCTCGATAAGGGAACGTCTCCGGTTACTATCGTAACCTCGGTTCCCTGAGAACGGGAATGAGACATCATGGTATTCGCCGTGATCGCTGCTCGTCCAGCTAATCGGTGTTCAGTATCAGATTCTGACGTAATTGTTGCAGGCTCCACATTTATACTGCTTCGAGCTCATCATTATTTGCATGCTTTGCGACAATTGGCCAGTCTGCCAACTGCTTTGGGCCCCCAAGTTTTACACAACTGTAGTTGATCCAAAGTGCTTTACATTAAAAATAACTTACCATAACTTATTTGGACTGGCGTGAGCCAATAGGACTTCAGGAAAGGTTGGAGGGAAGGAGTTCCCATAACAGAGAATTTTTCCATGATGTCTCGTTCCCGCTCTCAGGGAACCGAGGTTATGATAGTAACCGGAGACGTTCACATGAACAACGATTAAAGTTACTTGTCAGGCTACAGAAGAATACCATAATTCCTCCGTTCAATTAGGCCTAAGACATCGAGAGTCACGCAGACCTACATAATTACAAATAACATGCCTTACCTTAACACAGAATCGACCACAGAGGCCTGGGAATCTGTGAATCGGTCGTGCTATTAACGTCATCACTACACAATTTCTTTGTAAAAAGAACGAACGAATGATAACCGACACTCTGAAAGAAAGTGTTAACTTATTCACGGAATACGGAAGATATAACTATTAATAAACATAATATAGCTATTATGCATCTGAAGCTGACTGCCGCGCGAGCGTGAGGTCTCTCTCGCTTTCAGTTAAAACACAGATATGTTGCTTCTTTAATTTTACATGCAAGTATAGCCGAAATCACAGCACAACTATTGTCTTTATCTTATGTGTAGCCTATTTGATTTTATCAGACGACTGCATGAATATAAATCAGGATTTTTGCGATTAACATCATAGAAGGGAGAGCCGGTTATGTAATCTTAATGGATCGCGTTTCAGTCACTATATATTCATATTCATGAAATGTTCTCGAAATTGAATGGCAGAATGCCCATTTTAAACAGCTTATTGTACAGGTAAGTTAATCACGTTCTAATCGAATGCCCTGCTCCACTGTAATGCACACACATAGGCTACAGACAGTAGTGATGAGGAGATAGCCCCCTTACTATGTAAAGCGCTTTGAGTGTCTAGAAAAGCGCTATATAAATGTAACAAATTATTATTAAATTATTAGTGCGTACAATACATCACACGCAGATCGCGCACACATAATCATTCAGCCCGAAAATTTATTGTCAACACTGTTCTGTGATTTCTCGGTAAAATAGCTTAGAAACTGAAAAGTTCAAGCATATATTTCTTAATAACTAAATCCCACAGCTTCACTACTAGTAGAGAGACGCTGCCAAGTAGAATTAATTCACACACGCAATTGCTCTCACTAATGCATTTATTCACATGAATGTAATCTTTACTATACTACTTATCTGTATCTGATTTAGAACGAGCAGGAATCTGTGAGAAATATAACGACCCAAAGACTAAAGAACTGATAAAAATAAGCTGTTATAGGTGCAATAGTCATGTGGGCAGCGCTGTGTCATATTCCATAGCTGTGCACAAGGTGTTTGTCACAGCTCCAGACTTATTTGTTCATTAATGACGTCATCAACGACTAGTCGACTTCGACTTTCAAAACATAAAAAGTCGACTTTAAAAAATCAGAAGTCGTTCAACCCCTAATGTGTATATATATATATATATATATATATCCGTGAGGGGCTGCCGCTTTTATTTTGTGTGTGTAAATTGTATTATTAGATTGTATAAATGTTTGCCGGTTTCCGCCTCCTTCTTCCCGATCAACGAACTGTTACAATGGTGCCGAAACCCAGGAGGAAAGGAGGGACACGCTGTCAGAGAGCCCTCGCTGCTGAGGGGGATCGTGGTTCTAAGGAGATCGGGCAGCAGGAAGTAGCGGAGACTGCCAGTGGCTACCCGAGGCAGTGGTGCTGGAGCGATAGAAGAACAGGTGGGATCGAAAGCTTGCTACCGTGCTCCTAAGTCGAGGAGGGGTGGCTGCCGTCCGAGAGGGAGTGGAGGAGTTGGCGCCCTTCGCCGAGAGGCCGGAGCCTGCTGCCGTCTGCCATGTCTGGGGAGGAGCAGGGAACCGGGGCCTCGCTACCGACTGCCCTCGACCCGGGGAAGCCATCGCCATCCACCAGGAGGCGGATGAGCATTGGGCCGTCCACCAAAGATGTTCAGTACCATTACATGGCACCGCGAGGGAGAGCTGGTTGAGGACCAAGCGGCATTGTGTCTCAAAATAAGAGTAAAACCAGTATTATTTTAAAATATTATACATTTAAATGAGCTGATTTGCTAAAGAAATATTTTGGTCACACTTTATTTTAAGGTCCAGTTCTCGCTATTAACAAACTATTAACTACAACTTTTGCCTCAAACTCCAAATTTGCTGCTTATTAATAGTTAGTAAGTTAGTTGTTCAGTTAAGGTATTGGTTAGGATTAGAGCCCTGCACAGGCCTAAAATATATGCCCTAGCCCGGCCCTGGCCCGAGACGCTCAGGCCCTAGCCCGGCCCATGTCCGACAGCTTATCAGTTACCAGCCTGAATTCGACCCGAGCCCGTATTTTATTTTTCCCCTCTCCAAAAACAGCTTATACTATACTGTTTCAGCAATTAGAATTCTTCAGTTTTGTATGAAATGGCAAAGTGGTTGTATTTCGTTTCGTTATTTTATTAAGGTAATTTAAAAAATACATTTTGACCATTTTTTTTGAGCTGGTCATAGCGTGTTTGATCAATTATAAAGACATAATAAATATATCTATAGAAAGCTTTAAATTAGTACTTAACTAAATAAAACATAGAAAACAAAAACTCTTTCATTATAGTTAGTAGATGGCAAGTAGGGATCTGCAACATCCTTGCGACACCGACTTAGAAAACACAAGTTTATTAATATTAATATAAAATTTCCCCCGAACACATTCATGCCGACCCAAGACCAACATCAATATCACTTTAAGATCTCTCACGTGCGCTGTTTGTACACAAACACACACACACATGCGACTAAGAGGTAAACTTTTATTATAGGCCTCAAACATAAATACCACTACCGACAATCATGCCCACAAATATCAATACAGACAAAACTCTGCCAAAATGCAGCTTTTCTTGAAGCATTGGGAACTTTTAGTAACTCCCCACGCTCCAACTTCTCCCTGATGCTCTGCATGGTCAACTGTCACCTGTTTGCTAATGCGTGCATATATGCGTTGCGTACTTGCCTATTGCATAGGCGATGTATAATATTTATAATATAATTATTATAACAATATTTCATACAGTACATGTGTGGTGTGTGTGTATTTGGGCACAATAAAAGGCGAGAAGCTAAATGAGACCGAGCCCGATCTGAGCCCGATCTGTCAAAAAAAAAACGTCCCGGCTCCCGACGGGCTTGCAGGGGCTCTAGTTAGGATTAGGGATATAGAATGTGGTCATGCAGAATATGTGCTTTAGAAGTACACTGAATAAAATTATACTAAATGTTTATTTTTAAGGTAAGTGGTTAGCTACATTAAAAAACAAATACATGTTGAAAGTTAGTAAACTAAATTTGTTTATTTAAATGTAGCTAAAATAAATTGATTGCAACCACTGACCTTAAAAAAAAAACCTTTAGTAATTTCAATATTTTTTTTCAGTGTACTAATAAAGAGCCAATGTGTTAATAATAGGCATGCTAATTTTGTCCCAATACTAAAGTATTACCAACATTTCTTATTATTATTAATGCTTAAAAATACAGTTTATGCATATTTTTGTAGAAACCATGATTTTTTCTTTTACTTTTTTCAGTATTCATTCATTTATATTGACCCTAAATTTTTCAACAGCATTGTTATGTGGGTTAAGTGTCCCACTCCTTTTGTGGCCACTTTAAATATATCAACAAAAAAATTGAAGTACGCTATTATTGTTTTTTATGATATTGTTTCAGAATAATCATATTTGCACATTTTAGAGTGGCCTTTTATTGTGGCCAGTCTAAGGCACACCTGTGCAATAATCATGCTGTCTAATCAGCATCTTGATATGCCACACCCGTGGGGTCGATGGATTATCTTGGGAAAGGAGAAGTGCTAACTAACACAGATTTGGACAGATTTGTGAAAAATATTTGAGAGAAATAGGCGTTTTGTGTACATAGAAAAAGTCTTAGATCTTTGAGTTCAGCTCATGCAAAATTGTGGCAAAAACAAAAGTGTTGCGTTTATAATTGTGGTCAGTGTATGTGATTGGCATTTACAAGGACATTTCCTTTCCTTTCAAGTCAAGTCACCTTCATTTATATAGCGCTTTTAACAATACAAATTGTATCAAAGCAACAGCACAATATCAAAATAGGAAAATAGTGTGTCAATTATGTAAAATATTTCAAATGTTAAACAGAATGTTATTGAGAAATGTAATCTAAGTATAAAATGATTGGATTAATAATATTTAATTTTCAACTTTAAATGGCTCAGTATTATGGCAACAGTATATCCTCACCGCGGGTGGCTGACTGCTAAGGGCTGGACTTTGAATTGCACAAGATCTTAGGAAAGGAGAATGAGGTATTATAGCAGAACTGTGGTAAACTGATGACAGTTTTAAAAGAAAAGTCAGTGGCATATTTCAGTTTGTCAAATATAAAAAAATTTAATTACATCACATTACTATTCATTACCTTCAGTCGACACACTTGCCTGACACACTGCATTTTGTTATTTTTTTCCTGTTTTGTTTCCAATAGCATCACCTGTGATGCTTTATTATAAGGGTCAGTCTTATCAAATCATCATGATGAATGAGTACAGTTAGATGGGTATCAAGCACGTAACACAAACCACATACTCTTTCAAGTAAAGGTAACTGCTAATCTCCCAACAAACATGGCAACTGTAGGCTATATATAAAAATAATAATAATAATTATAAAGAAACTGAGAGACAAAAGCTGATGAGTGTGTGTGTGACCTGTGTGTGTGTGTGTGTGTGTGTGTGTGTGTGTGTGTGTGTGTGTGTGTGTGTGTGTGTGTGGTGGTTTGTGCGTGCGTGCGTGCGTGCGTGTGTGTGTGTTTGTTGTGTGAGGTGTGTTGTGTGTGTGTGCGAGAACTGGTATATATGGTTTATGAGGACAAAAATCTGTATAATAACATGGGTATTACAACTTGAAGGTGGTTTGTGAGGACACTGCTCATGTCCCCGTAAACCAAAAGGCTTAAAAAACATACAAAAAATGCACAAAGTCTCCTGTGAGGGCTAAATTTAGGTGTAGGGTAGGTGTAGGGCAATAGCACATACAGTTTGTACAGTATAAAAACCATTACGCCTATGGAGAGTCCCCATAACCACATATGCCAGACTGTGTGTGTGTGTGTGTGTGTGTGTGTGTGTGTGTGTGTGTGTGTGTGTGTGTGTGTGTGTGTGTGTGTGTGTGTGTGTGTGTGTGTGTGTGTGTGTGTGTGTGTGTGTGTGTGTGTGTGTGTGTGTGTGTGTGTGTGTGTGAGAGAGAGAGAGAGGTTTATCTTGCTCTGTAAATCTCATCTAATATCCATTGACACTTTTATATTTGCACCTCTGTGCATTCTGTTCTCATTGTTGTGTTTGAGCTCCATAAAATGACCCCAGATAATATTAGTTAACTTTATATCCACTAAAACCACATAAATGTCATTACATATATGTCATTGCAGTAGATAACAAAATATCAACGCAAGTTACATTTACTGAGTATGTGCATATTACAACTAATTGCTGCTTGGTTATGTGTGTATTTTTAACTCAGTTAAAAAACATAGTGAAATTAGTCAAAAATGAACAAAAAACTGCTCAAAAGGGTGGGTTATGGCGCCTTCTGAGACCTCTGCAATCACATAATGCATTGCAATAAACTTGTGACAAAAATATATCCAAAAGGAGGATTTGTTGAGATGACTAAAAATATTTTTAATTCAATTATGAGAATTATTGATAAAAAAAATTTAAATACACATATATTGTATCTAATTATCTACATCCCTTTTTTTAATTTGAATAAAATGAAAACTAAAATAATTTCAAATCACATGAGACAATGTTTTATTCATAATAGATAATAGATATAACAACATGTTTAGTATAGCTCAGTTCAAATTGTATGCCTGCTACAGGTCTCAAAATAGTTGGGACGGGGAATGTTTATCATGGTGTAGCATCTCCTCTTTTTTCAAAACAGTTTCAAAACAGCATCGAGGTTAGGAGTTTCTGGAGTTTTGGTGTTGGAACTGTGTCCCATTATTGCCTGATAAAGGTTTCCAGATGTTGAAGAGTTTGTGGTCATCTTTGATGTAATTTTTGTTTAATGATGTCCCAAATGTTCTCTATTGGTGAAAGATCAGGGCAGCAGGCAGGCCAATTCAGCACCCATACTCTTCTACTATGAAGCCATGCTGTTGTAATAGCTGAAGTATGAGGTTTTGCATTGTCCTGCTGAAATACACAAGGCCTTCCGTGAAATAGACGTCATCTGGAGGGGAGCATATGTTGCTCTAAAACCTTTATATACGTTTCAGCATTCATAGTGTCTTTCAAAACATGCAAGCTGCCCATACCGTATACACTTATGCACCCCCATACCATCAGATATGTTGTCTTTTGAACTGAATGCTAACACACTCAAAGGTCTCCCTCCTCTATAGCCCGGAGGACACGGCGTCTGTGGTTTCCAACAAGAATGTCAAATTTGGAATCGTCTGACAATAGAACACTTTTCCACTTTGAAACAGTCCATTTTAAATGAGCCTTGGCCCAAAGGACATGACAGCGCTTCTGGACCATGTTCACATATGGCTTCCTTTTTGCATGATAGAACTGTAGTTGGCATCTGCAGATGGCATGGCGGATTGTGTTTACCGACAGTGGTTTCTGGAAGTATTCCTGGGCCCATTTAGTACTGTCAATGACTGAATCATGCCGATGAGTGATGCAGTGTCGTCTGAGGGCCCAAAGACTACGGGCATCCAACAAAAGTCTTCGGCCTTGTCCCTTACACACAGAGATGTCTCCAGTTTCTCGCAATCATTTGATAATGTTATGCACTGTAGATGATGACATTTGCAAAGCCTTTGTAATTTGACGTTGAGGAACATTGTTTTTAAAGTATTCCACAATCGTTTTAGGCACTCTTAAACAGACTGGAGAGCCTCTGCCCTTCTTTAAATCTGAGAGACTCTGCCTCATCCCTTTTATAGCTAATTGTGTTACAGACCTGATGTCAATTAACTTCATTATTTGCTAGATTTTCTCCCAGATTAATCTTTTCAAAATGTATTGCTTTTTCATTATTTTTCACTGAGATCACTTCTGTCCCTTTGTTGAGAGAAATTGGGAGTAAGTGCGAAGGCACTGCCAATAACCGTTACCCTGTCCATTAATGTAAAATAGTGCTGCATAGTTAGTGCATGAGACCTTGTGATCCACACTGAGGGGTTACTGAGGCAAATTTTGTCACAAATGCCTTAGTAATAAATGTCATGCAACCAATTACACTAGAATAGAGTAAGGTGTCAAGGTGAAGCCTGTTATGGCTCCATTAGCCACTGCTGGTAAATTATGTAACTACACCATCTGACCACATAACGTATCTTCCTTCATTGAAAGCCATTCAAAAATGACCTATTTATTTATTTATTCTTTATTTTATAAGGAACATGTATCAATAATATTTCATTATATTAAAAATAATAAATGCAATGTATTATAAATTCAATATACATATCAATTTTATAAAATACTTATTATTATTTTATATACAATAATATATAATATAGTTCACCTGTGTTTTATGTCACAATTCAATGGCTAATGGCATCACAAAAATGCAGATATAGTATCTAATGCAGTTCATAGTTTATGTGTTGTGTCCAGATAGTTTAGTTCAGATAGTGTATGATTTAAGTCTACTTGTGTTTCATAGATAGATTGTATATGTTCCTTCAAGGCAATATGTAATTGTTTATGATAACTTGCGTCCCATCCATGTGAAGGTATTTTAACCTACACACATTGCATTTCAGTTATGCTCTGTGATCCATCTTAATAGGAAATCTGCCAAAGCTGATTCTATTGCTTAAAACACTTAAACTTAGAAACATTCTCACTTTTATATGAAATCTGTCCACACACACTGCGCCTCTTCACACCCCACACACAGATGTAAAAACAGCACAGTATTTTTGGTCTAGTAGTTTGTCATGCGATTCGGAAGTATGGTCCATGTGGGTTAAGCAGCACAGAGAGGACCTTGCTCCATCCGGAGAGCTCCTCTCTTGCGTTGAGCGGCACAGGAGGCAGGGGTGAACCTGTTCAAGGGCTTTTTTATTCCCAGACACTGGAAGACTCTTGTCTGTGTGCTGTCCGTTCCTGGCTCTGTGACTTGGGAGCACTTGTCAATGTATAGTATTTATGTGTGTGCCAGTGATCCCAGAGGAGAAAGTGAAATAGCCAGCTTGCGAAAAACCTCAAAGTTTGTTCACAGTCAGGCCTGCCAAAAATGATTCTGCATTGGTGACCATATGCAATTAGCTGTTCAAGGTAGGTAGCTATAAAACTACATTATGTTCCTGCTATTTAATTTATTTTTCTGTAGCATGGAATAGAAGATTCTTTCACACTTGGTCAGCACCCACTCACAGACTGCTGTCTGCTCGTGTTTGCTTCCTCAGCTCTGCTCCAAAACCCAGTGAGCTGCCTACCAAAATAGCTCAGGGATCATATAGGTGTGCTTCTGACCCTAAACCTGTCTAAATGTCCAAAACATACACAATTTGAGCTAGATTTTTCATGCAACCTTGATGGAGAATTTAATCAAGGCCGGGTATCAAAATTAGGTTATAAAAACCAGTGGCTACTTCAGTAATGAAGTAGCTTTACTTTGTTACTGTACTCAAGTATATTTTTCAAGTATCTGTACTTTACTGGAGTAGTTTTATTTTGAGTAACTTTTACTTTTACTTCACTACATTCCAAAGCATAAAATCTTACTTTTTACTTTACTACATTTCATAAAATATGTATTTCATAAAATATATAGTTACTCCTTATATAATTCATCAAGTGCTCCAAGATGCAAATTGGTGATTCATGATCAAACTGATTATTTTCAATTAACCTGTTCAATTGGTTCGTAAATTGCAACAAACGATTCATTCACAAATTGGAATGATTCGATTGCAGTTGTTCTAGAGTCGACAACTCACTGATTCAAATGATCTGTTTAGAGCGAGTCTCCAGTGAACTGAACTCACAAGAAAGAACCGGGATATCTTGTGAACGCGTGCGGGTGCGCAACTGATGCTGTGAAAACTTAACTTACTAATGTTGAATTTTAGGATTAATTATTGTAACTGAAAATGTTACATTTTAAGTTTAGTTTCAAAACTGTCAGTTTTGAACTAAATCTGCTGTGAAGGGTGATATATTTAAGCCCTCTGAAATGTTTGAATGTAGACAGATCAAACAGTGTCTCTATGTTTTAGGTCACAAAAACAAAACATTAAAATTAAATAACACAGATTAAATAAAATAACTCATGCACGTTCATATTCTCCGATGCTGTAACGTTAGCAGTTTTGTTAAAATGCTAAGCATTTAGCCCTATGTGACGTCTATTTTTATATTGTTTATCAAACGTTTACATTTTTATATTGTTTAGATCATAGCCGCATAGACAGATAACCTTTATTCATAAACATACTGAAAAAAGTAAATATTGTTAGCTGATGTTAACTGTCTAGCTAACAAGCTTGCTGGTGCTAAGTTGAGGATTTTTTAGGTATAAAGTTCAAATATTTTTTATTCAACCACCTAGATAGATTACATCTGAGGGAAAAGGAAAGGATGTGATGATCAGAACATGGTAGCTACAGTAATTATCAGAGTGGGAAGTGATGCCCTCTGGGGGCATTTGGACAGGTGTTTTTTTTACACCACAGACAAGGTTTGAGAAGGAAAAAAAACATGAAACTATATTTTCCTTAAAATGTTCTTCCTAACTTCATGCCTTATTCTCATGTCGTATATAATTGTGATGTTCTGCAAAACAACAAGTTTTAAAAAAACGTATTTCTTACTAGATGGTCAAATCTGTTTTCTCACAGGTACATTACAATGTAAGCTTCACAGTGAACATTACTAAATCACTCCTGTCAACGTAGTTCATATCAACAACAAAAATATATCTTGACTCCATATAGTGGTTATTTTGAGCAGTGGGATTATAAAAATATGCGCAAATATAAAATTAATTTAAGTAGTCTGTATAAAATTGCAATATAAATCTATCTATCAGTACTTTTGTACTTAAGTACATAAAAAAATTGTACTTTTGTACTTTCACTAGAGAAAAATTTAACAAGCAGTACTTTTACTTTTACTTGAGTAATATTGTAATACGTATCTGTACTTTTACTCAAGTACTTCATTTGTGTCCTTCGTCCACCACTGATAAAAACATTGTGGGGACATCGCATTTAAATGTTTCTAAAATGTTGAAAAGTCCAGTTTTCTTGTTGTGATTATAATGTTATTTAAAGGTTACAAAATCATTTTGAACTTTCATCAAGTTACAGATATCATCAAAGAACGTTGATCTCAGAATATATTCTCTCAACATTGAGAATGTACATCAAATTTTAATCATAAATTGAGAAAAATATTCCATAAATATTACTTCAAAATGTTTTGTGTCCCAACATTTATATAACTTAAAAATATTAATATTAATTTTATAAAAAATATTAGTCAAAGTTGTGAGAATGTTCATTGTTAGCTCAGTAGGGGAAATAATACACACACCAGCCACTTTATTAGGTACACCAGTTCAATTGCCTGGTAACACAAATTGCTAATCAGCCAATCACAAGGCAGCAACTCAATACATTTAGGCATCTAGATGTGGTGAAGAGGACTTGCTGAAGTTAAAACCAAGCATCAGAATTGGGAAGAAAGGGGATTTAAGTGACTTTGAACATTGAATGGTTGTTGGTGCCAGACAGGCTGGTCTGAGTATTTCAAAAACTGCTGATCTACTGGGATTTTCACACAGAACCATCTCTATGGTTTACAGAGAATGGTCAGAAAAATAGAAAATATCCAGTTGTGTGGACGAAAATGCCTTGTTGATGTCAGAGGTCAGAGAAGAATTGGCAGACTGGTTAGAGATGATCGAAAGGCAACAGTAACTAAAATAACCACTCGTTACAACCAATGTATACAGTATACCATCTCTAAACGCACAGTACGTCGAACCCTGAAGCAGATGGGCTACAGCAGCAGATGACCACACCGGGTGCCACTCCTGTTAGCTAAGAACAGAAAACGGAGGCAACAATTTGCACAGGCTCACCAAAATTAGACAATTAGACAGAGTCTCGATTTCTCCTGCGACATTCAGATGGTAGGGTCAGAATTTGGCGTAAAGAACATGAAATCATGGATCCATCCTGCCTTGTCTCAATGGTTCAGGCTAGTGGTTGTGGTGTAATGGTGTGGGGGATATTTTATTGGCACACTTTTGGCCCCTTAGCACCAATTGAGCATTGTTTAAACCCCACAGCCTTCCTGAGTATAGTTGCTGACCATGTCCATCCCTTTATGACTACAGTGTACCCATTTTCTGATGGCTACTTCCAGCAGGATAATGCACAATGTCACAAAGCTCAAATCATCCCAGACTGGTTTCTTGAACATGACAATGAGTTCACTTTACTCGAAATGGCCTCCACATTCACCAAATCTCAATCCAATAGAGCACATTTGTGATGTGGTGGAACGGGAGATTTGCATCATGGATGTGCAGCCGACAAATCTGCAGCAACTTTGTGATGCTATCATGTCAATATTGACCAAAATCTCTGAGGAATGTTTCCAACACCTTGTTGAATCTATGCCACAAATAATTAAAGCAGTTCTGAAGGCAAAAGGGTGTCCAACCCGGTACTAACAAGGTTTACCTAATAAAGTGGCCAGTGAGTGTGTGTGTATATATATATATATATATATATATATATATATATATATATATATATATGTGTGTCTATGTGTGTGTGTGTGTGTGTGTGTGTGTGTGTGTATACCTACATGTATTTACATGTCTATATTTATATTCATATAATTTATATTATATATAAATACATTTAATATATGAACATAACATATTTTTTCTGAAATGTATACATGCATGTGCGTATTTATATATACATAATACATATATTATGTAAACAAAAACTTTTATTTTGGATGCAATTAATTGCGATTAATCATTTGACAGCACTAATATATATATATTTATATATGTATGTATGTGTGTGTATACCTACATATATATGTTTATATATGTATGTATGTGTGTGTATACCTACATGTATTTACATATCTATATTCATATAATTTATATTATATATAAATACATTTAATATATGAACATAACATATTTTTCTGAAATGTATACATGGATGTGCGTATTTATATATACATAATACATATATTACTTAAACAAAAACTTTTATTTTGGATGCAATTAATTGCGATTAATCATTTGACAGCACTAATATATATATATATATATATATATATATATATATATATATATATATATATATATATATATATATATATATATATATATATATTATATATATATATATATTATTTTTTTTATTGTCCCATTTCCCAAATATTTTTTTCTTGCAATTCAGAATTGGGAGATGTTGACTCAGAATTCTGAGGAAAAAGTCTGAAACGCAAGATGAAAAATCGTAATTACTTGTATTATTTATTTCATGGCAGAAACAAGCTTCCATAAACATGTATTTAAAGTGTAAGGAATCTATATAATTATTTTTTACGGCCATAAAGATGAGGCTCAACCAACCCTGAGAGCCTCAGAGGTGAAGAGTCCACCACGCCAGAATATGTTTGTTGCTCCTGTATGGAAATCGTGCATATTGCGTTTCAGGGTCTTCAGCAGCTAATGAAAATATCCGACAATGCTCCTTTTTCACACACATGGTAAGGATTTTAGACAATCAAAACAAACCCCGTTAAATACTGTGGTCCTCGGGAAAAATGTGTAAGCGCGTATCCTTGTGTGTTTTTCAGCATGACAGATTTGCATTAGATGCTAATGGCAGTAATTATATGGGTTTACCGTGCATGGCGGTGCTGTCTGCCTCCCGTGTCTTTGCCAGCCCTTAATCAAGCGATCTGTCTCTAAACTAGCGTATCATGCCCTGTGTCCACTCTAGTTATATAGCGCTCACAGCAGGCACCGGGTAGGCACGGCTTCAGTCAGTGCTTTTCGTCCTCTACTCAGAGAAAGACATGGAAGCCAAATGAGGTTATTCATTTTCTAGCCTGATGTCATTCTTAAATGGCCTATAATCAGCAGTTTCCTGCTAACTGTTTGGAGGAGACAGAGCATGCTGGCTGAAGCGTACGGTTAGGGTTTGGACACTCTTACATCCTCTTTTATGCCAACTAGAAATCTTGATTAGAAAATGGCACATTGGCAAGAAACTTAAGTTTCTTCCATGAATGTCATTCAAAGGTGACTAGATGCCTAAAGGAGAACATGACGAAAGCTGAAAGGGCTCTCTTTATTGGTCAACTAACAAACTAATTGAGATTGCCACAGTTTCTCAAATAAGTCTGAGTGGTTTGCTGCCAAAACCAGGTTGATGTGGGTGATTGTCAGAGCTGGGGGGATTACTAACAAAGTGTAGTTTGTTACTGATTATAGATGTAAACAGTAATGTAATATTTAGGTAATGTATTCAAACTACGTTATAGATTACTTTTAGATTCCCTTTTTATCTTACTTGTTTTAAAACTATCTGATTGTGTTCAGGTCAAATTGACCCGGAGAAGATTTTATTTGTCCCGCAAATACTAGTTAATGTTATCGCATAGGACTCAAACTTACTGACTTAGGTCACAGATAAGGTCTTCTCAGAATGTGTTGTGGTTTTGTAGAATTGTAGTAATTTTTTTTGAAGGTTTTATTTCAGCTAGTAACACTTGTAGTGTCAAATCCAGTATCACCAAATACTGGATTAATTCTTTTTTGCAACTTATTTTCTTTCATTTATGACATGTTTTGTGTCTCTATTTGCATATGATTATTGGTAGGCCTCGTTTATCTGAGAGTAGGTACCTTGTTTTTGGAGTGAATTTTAGTTTTTATGAATCATTTTCACAATATTAAACCAAAATTTGCACTGTTTATCACACTAGTGTACTTTAATGTTTAAGCGGGAAGTTTGCTTTTAAATGCTTTTATTTTGTAAAAAAATTGTCGAAAATGACCGGACTCCAAACAATTGCTTGTAATTCTCTCAGTTTTCTATATTATCACCAAATATTAGATTCAATATTTTAGTCAACTTGCTTTCTTTCATTTAGGACTGGTTTTGTGTTTCTATTTGCATCTGATTAACCGTAGGCCTCATTTATCTGAAAGTAGGCACCTAAGTTTTTAAGTGAAAAAAGCATTTTTTATGAATAATTTTCACAATATGAGATAAATTATGTAAGTTTCTCACACTAGTGTGATTTCATGTTTAATAAGGAAGTTTTCTTTTAATTGCTTTCATTTTGCACAAATTGCCCAAAGTCCCACTCGTCAAAAATTATCGGCCATTGAAAGCGAATGGGGAAGATCACAAAAACAGTTGATGGAAAACAAGTACTCTGTGAGACCATGAAAGCCTCAAAACCTATTGTAATAATGTTTTGTGTAGAATATGTGATGAAATAAAAATAATCTTTTGAAATCAATGCTGGCTAAAGACAAGTCAAGTCAAGTCAAGTCAAGTCACCTTTATTTATATAGCGATTTTAACAATACAAATTGTGTCAAAGCAACTGCACAATATCAAAATAGGAAAAAAATAGTGTATCAATAATGTAAAATGACAAGATTAAACACCCATTTTTCAGCTAAAGGCATTTCATTATTGAATTCAGTGATGTCATCGTCCAGCTCAGTTCAGTATAAATAGTATCTGTGCAATCAAGTCGGTGATATCGTTGGAAATGAAGTGTCCCCAAATAAGCAAGCCAGAGGCGACAACGGCAAGGAACCAAAACTTCATCGGTGATAGAACGGAGAAAAAAACCTTGGGAGAAACCAGGCTCAGTCGGGGGCCAGTTCCTCTCTGGCCAGATGAACCAGTAGTTTGTTCCATCTGCAGCAAAGTCAGATTTTAAGGGCTCCACTGGTTCCAGTGGTCTTTTCCCGATGGCTGTCTAGGTGACGAGGTCCTCACTGGAGATCTGCCTCTGGGGCTCATCTAGGTGCCCTGGTCTCTGCTGACGTTCAGAGGTCGTCTCTAGGTGATGATCCACCATATGATCTGGATACAGACTGGATCTGTTGACTGCAGTGATCATCTGGGCTGGATAAGGACTGGATTGGGTTGCTACCGTGACCTCGGAATAAGAAAGAAAAAGACTAATATTAGCGTAGATGTCAATCTTCTTACGATGTAACAAGTACATCGTGTTTTATGGGAAGTGTTCCCAGTTCCGGTTGACCTAATTAATGCAGCCTAACAATCCTTTAACGTATTTGAATATTAGAAGCGCATTAGTGTGTTAAGTGTACGCCAGGTTAAAGAGATGGGTCTTTAATCTAGATTTAAACTGACAGAGTGTGTCTTGCCTCCCGAACAGTGTTAGGTAGATTGTTCCAGAGTTTGGGTGCTAAACAGAAAAAGGATCTGCCGCCGGCAGTTGATTTTGATATTCTAGGTATTATTAAATGGCCAGAGTTTTGAGATCATAGCGGACGTGGAGAACTATAATGCGATAAGAGTTCGCTCAAGTACTGAGGAGCTAAGCCATTCAGGGCTTTATAAGTAATTAACACGATTTTAAAATATATACAATGTTTAATAGGTAGCCAGTGCAGTGTTGACATAACCGGACTAATGTGGTCATACCTCCTGGTTCTAGTAAGAACTCTAGCTGCTGCATTTTGGACCATCTGTAGTTTGTATATGAAGCATGCAGAACAACCACGTAATAAAGCATTAAAATAATCTAACCTTGAGGTCATAAACGCATGAATTAACATTTTTGCATTTGACATTGAGAGCATAGGTCTCAGTTTAGATATATTTTTAAGATGAAAAAATGCAGTTTTACAAATGCTAGAAACGTGGCTGTCAAATGAGAGATAGCTATCAAATAGCACACCTAGGTTCCTGACTGATGATGAAGAATCGAGAGAGCAGCCATCAAGTGTTAGACAGTGTTCTAGGTTATTACTTGTTCTGTTTTAGGTACGATAATTAACACCTCTGTTTTTTCAGAATTTAGTAGTAAGAAATTATTCGTCATCCAGTTTTTTATATCGACTATACATTCCATAAGTTTCTCAATTTGGTGTGTTTCACCGGGCCGTGAATAAATATAGAGCTGAGTATCTTCAGCATAACAGTGAAAGTTAGACAAGGCAGTTTGAGCATGTGTGTGTGTAAAAGAGAGAGAGAAATTAAGATAAACCTCTATCATGTGTTTCCAAACCATTCCGGTTGTCTCTCAACCACGATCTAGCATCACACGCAGATGGCAACGTAATCCTGCTAACCTGCACCTTATCTCTACATCTTCTACTACACCTCTTTTTTTCTCCGTGGCTCTCTGGAATTGTCGGTCAGCTGTCAACAAAGCAGACTTCATTTCTGCTTTTTTTTTTTACAATCCACACTAAGCATATTGGGTTTGACTGAGACCTGGATTCGTCCAGAAGAATCTGCAACCACAGCTGCCCTCTCTAACAATTTCTCTTTCTCTCACACCCCACGTCAAGTTGCCCGGGGTGGGGGCACTGGTCTGCTCATTTCAAACAATTGGAAATACTCAACACACTCTCCCTTTTGCAATTACAATTCATTTGAAACTCATGCGATTACTGTAGTATCTCTTATAAAACTCCAGATTGGGGTAATTTACCGTCCCCCTGGCCAAAGTCTAGCCACCTTCCTAGAGGAGCTGGACAGGCTGCTGCCTTCTTTCGTGGAGGATGGTACTCCACTCTTAGTCTTTGGAGATTTCAACATTCATCTAGAAAAGCCTTATGCTACAGACTTCCATTCACTCCTAGCTTAATTTGATCTCAAACGCCTTACCACTGCTAGCACGCACAAATCAGGCAACCAACTTGATTTAATTTACACACGCGATTGTACTGCAGATAACACACTGGTACAACCATCTCTGACCATTTCTTCATTAAATTTACATTACATTTTACCCACCCCCTTACCGGTTAATTTTAGACGAAACCTACACTCCCTTTCTCCCTCCCATCTTTCCTCTGTAGTATCCTCCTCTCTTCCCTCACCTACCCATTTCTTGTCTCTGGATGTGAAGGCAGCAACTAACACTTTATGCTCTACCTTAACCTCTTGTCTAGATGACATTTGTCCTCTCTCCTCCAGGCCAGCACGGACTGCCCCCTTTCTAACCCCTGATTATCTGATGTTCTGCGTGAACATCGAACCAGACTCCGAGCGGCAGAGAGAAAATGGTGCAAATCTAACGATCCGTTGGACCTGAGTAGGTATTAATCATTACTTTCATCTTTCTCCGCTGAAGTCCACACTGCTAAATCCTCACATTTCCACAACAAGATCAACAGCGCTCCAGACATGCGTAATCTCTTCAGAACATTTAATTATCTCCTCTGTTCTCTTTCACCACTTCTATAACAGCTGATGACTTTGCCACTTTTTCCACAGACAAAACTAGAACAATCAGTAGTCGGTTTTCACCTCCACACACAAGACCATCCAACCACATCCACTGCTCAAACTCCCATCTTCTCCTTCTGTCCCCTCACTGAGGCGGAAGTATCCAAACTTTTCCTCTCCACCCATCCTAAAACATGTCCTCTAGACACATTCCCCTCGCACCTTCTCCAAGCAATCTCCCCCACACTCTTACCAGCACTCACACACATTATCAACACATATCTCCTCACAGGCATCTTCCCCACTGTGTACAAGCAGGCTCGGGTAAGCCCCACTGCTCAAAAAACCTACATTAAACACTTCTCTTATAGA
This sequence comes from Ptychobarbus kaznakovi, assembly GCA_027422405.1. Lineage (NCBI taxonomy): Eukaryota > Metazoa > Chordata > Actinopteri > Cypriniformes > Cyprinidae > Ptychobarbus > Ptychobarbus kaznakovi. The sequence goes on along the minus strand of CM049802.1, from coordinate 26,819,409 downwards.
AAACTACAGACCCGTCTCTCTCCTTCCATTCATAGCGAAAACACTCAAACGAGTCGTCTTCAACCAGGTCTCATTGTTTCTTTCACAAAACTGGACTCTAAACAGTCAGGTTTCAGGAGTGGCCATTCAACTGAGACTGCGCTACTCTCAGTCACTGAAGCCCTGCAAATTGCAAAAGCCGATTCCAAATCATCAGTCCTCATTCTGCTGGATCTATCTGCCGCTTTTGACATTGTCAATCATCAGATCCTCCTGTCCACCCTCTCATCACTGGACATCACTGGGATTCCACTTCGCTGGTTTGAATCTTCTCTCACAGGTCGGTCTTTCAAGGTGGCCTGGGGAGGGGAGGTATCCAAAGCACATCAATTGGTTACTGGGGTTCCCCAGGGATCGTTTTTTGGACACCTCCTCTTCTCCACATACACTACATCACTGGGTCCCATCATACAGGCGCATGGCTTCTCCTACCATTGCTACGCTGATGACACACAGCTCTGTCTCTCTTTCCAACCAGATGATCCAACGGTAGCTGCACGATCTCAGGCTGCCTGGCAGAAATCTTGGCATGGATGAAAGAACATCACCTACAGCTCAACCTGGCAAAGACTGAGCTTCTTGTCTTCTCTGCCACTCCAACTCTACAGCATGACTTCACAATTCAGTTAGGTTCATCAACAATTACACATCAACTTCGGTCAGAAATCTTGGTGTAATCTTTGATGACCAGCTGACCTTCAAAGAGCACATTGCAAAGACTGTTAGATCTTGCAGGTTTGCACTACACAACATCAGAAAGATCAGGGACTTTCTGACAGAGCATGCTGCACAACATCTTGTCCAGACCCTTGTCATTTCTAGGCTGGACTACTGCAATACTCTTCTGGTTGGACTTCCATCAAACACAATCAAACCTCTACAATGATTCAGAATGCAGCAGCATGACTGGTCTTCAACGAGCCCAAAAGAGCCCATGTTACACATATCTTTATCTCCTTGCACTAGCTACCAGTTGCAGCTTCCATCAAGTTCAAGACACTGATGCTTGCATATATAACAACCACAGGCTTCTACTTACTGTTACGAATCTACATCCCCTCCAGAAGTCTGAGATCTGCTAGTGAGCGACGCCTCGTGGTACTATCACAGAGAGGCTCAAAATCACTCTCCAGAACATTCTCTTTCACAATTCCTGGCTGGTGGAATGATCTTCCAACCCTTATCCGGAATGCTGGATCTCTGTCAATCTTCAAGCAACAACTAATAACTCATCTCTTACGACACTACTTGACTTCATCCTAAACAAAAAATAAAATAAACTGTCTTTCTCTTTATTTATTCTTTCTTTTGCTAGCTTGTACTTATGTGAACAATGCCTGAGACTTGGTATTATTTCTTCTCTTTATCTTTCTCTCCTTCCCCTGCTAGCTCGTACAGTTCAGGGTAGGAAATAGGTGTAATATTCCCAAGAGTGTGTTTATCTTTGTGTTTGTTTGTTTGCGTGTGTGTTTCCGTGTGTGCGAGTTTCCGTGTGTGCGTGTGTCCGTGTGTGTCCAAGGCCTTTATGTTTGCAAGCACAAAATGCTCCTGAACACTACATGTTTCTCTTACTTTCATTTTTCCCCATTCACTTTCAATGGCCGGCCATTTTTGAGAAGTGTGACTTTGTGCAGTTTTCTACAAAATTCAACTATTTAAAAGCAAACTTCCCGAATAAAAATTAAAGTACACTAGTGTGAGAATTTTTATAATTTTTCATCTCATATTATGAAAATTATTCGTAAAAATGCTTATTTTCACTCAAAAAATGAGGTGTTAACTTTCAGATAAATGAGGCTTACGATTAATCAGATGCAAATAGAAACACAAAACCAGTCCTAAATTAAAGAAAACAAGATAACAAAAAGATTGAATCCAATTTTGGTGATAATATAGCATAATGACAGATTTATAAGCAAATGTTTGTAGTCCAGTAATTTTTGACCGGGAACACCAGACATTTTGCAATTTTGTACAAAATAAAAGCATTTAAAAGCAAACTTCCTGATTAAACATTCAAGCACAATAGTTTGACAAGCAGTGCAAATATTATCATTTTTTATCTCATATTTTGAAAATTATTCATAAAAAAAATGTTTTTTTCACTCAATAAACTAGGTCCCTAATTTCGGATAAATGAGGCCTACGATTAATCACAAAAAGATTGAATCCAATATTTGGTGATAGATGGGAGATTTATAAGCAATTGTTTGGAGTCCGGTCATTTTTGACTGGGAACACGACAAGTGTGACAACAAGTCTGACAACCCCAGAGGGTTGAAGTTACCATTAAACATACCATATTACTATAAAAATGCAAAAAAAAAAACATAAATTCACACATTACATTACATCATGGTTTCCCAAACTGGACTTAATGTTTTGTTTACCTGCATGCCGATGTCACCATTATCCCACATACGATAACTGTGAACATGTGAATGTGTTGTTGAATTGTTTGAAATATTAACTTCCTTAGATAAATTAAGTAAATATTTAATGTCAAATGGGCTTGGGCTGACAAAAAAAAGGAAATCCCTACATTATATAAACAAACATTAATAAACATGAAAACAGCAATGACATTAAACATCCAAAGTCTTCCAGATTTGACTTTTTTTTCAGACTTCCAGAATCAACAGTTACTGCTGGTCATTATTTCATACATGGTATTGGGAGGTACTTTTTCCACAATTGGTTTCAGAAGCATGGTTTGCTGATTTATTTACATAAAATGTGTGAATATAGTCCAAGTGTAACGGTGTGTCAAGGCAGGAAGGCGCTGGAGACATCCGGAGGTTTCTTCAAAGGTACTGTTTATTCATAAACACAGGGTAGAGGAAAAACACACACGCCAAATGAAACTGAGATCGGACAAAGACTGCAACAAAACTGAATGCTTATAAAGAGCAGGAAACAAAGGAGTAAACAAGATGATTAATATAAGACAGGTGAATGGAATAAATGAGGATTAACTTAACAAGAGCAGGAAATCCTAAATATGGGCACGGAAACATAGGACACAGGGAAACAAAGTCTGACACCAAGCTAAATGGTATGCCACACAGTAGGATTTAGGAAGAATGTTAAAAAGAAGAATTAGCAATAATAAATACATTATGAATACTTTTACTGTTGTTGTATGTAAACATAATCATGCAATCCATAAAAAGTACCAGTAATATAATTTAATTACAAGTACTTAATTTTGTAATGAGTAGTCCACTGAAGGTGAGCATAGTGATGAACCCAAGTGGAGTTTATTTACAAAAGTGAAATACCAAATCCAACCATAATCCAAACAGATGAAGACTTGACTTGAAACAGACTTGACTTGACTTGACATGACATGAACAGGCTTAACATGAAACAGACTTGGGATGGCATGGCATGGCATGAAACAGCAGATTACAACATTAAATACATGCCAATTAACAAAGGAAATGGCATGGCTAATTATAGCAAACAAGGAGGGTCACATGACAAGAACAAGCCAATGGGAAACAAGACACATGACTAGGACAACCAATCAGAACATGACACATACAGGAACTGTGACAAAACTTTTAAATTAAAGACATGAAACAGAACCCAAAACAGACCTCACACATTTTTGGAATATAATTTTGTAATCCATATATATGTAAACTGTTACTACCCAGAACTGGTGATTGCTGTCTTTTGTTAAATTTTGTGTTTGCAAAGATGTTCTGAGGGTGTAACGGTGGCCTCACCAATGATAGGATTTTTAACCATGAACAAGGTTCAGTTCGGGCGCCAGGTAGAATTAATCTACCAAATATAATAAGTATTTCAAATTAACACTTCCTAACTCAGGATAACCTAAACCACCAGCTACAAATACAAATGAACACACAAGGCAATGCCATAGAGCAGTCAGAAAGAAAACACGCCTTCCATATTTAATAAAAAGAAAAAGTCACACCTTCAAAGGAGTCGGTTGAGATTGTATTATTTCAATAATTCACAGGTAAAGACAACAGTTCCTTTTCACCACCCTTTCCGGATGCATATCAAAATTGGACTCAGTTTCAATTACCACGATCAAATCATGAGTTCATACATCAACAAAAAATTCAGTTAACACAAAACATTTATGTGAATGTGTGGCGAGTGGGGCGGGGCCGAGAGCCGTGGGAATGGTAATGAATGACAGAGCGAGGCCGGTGGAATAAAAGTAAATGGAAGACGAGAGAGGACCAGGCCTAGTTTGTGTTTTGTGTGCGGCATGAGGGGCTGTCGCTTTTCATGATTTGATTATTAAAGTTTTTGAATGTTCGGCGGTTCCCGCCTCTTTCCTTCCCGTACCTGCGCCAGGAAGGAGGGACTCACCCTCGGTCTCGAGTCCCACGGAGACCGAGTGGCTGCCGACGGTGGTGCTGGAAAAAGGAACAGGTGGGACGGAAAGACTCGCTGCCGTGCTCCTGGGTCAGGAGGGGTGGCTGCCGTCCGAGAGGGAGCGAGGAGTCTCCCCCGTTCGCCAGGAGGCCGAAGCCTGGATCCGCCAGCTTGGGGAGGAGCGAGGGGGACTCGCTGCCGGCTGCCCTCGAGGAGGAGGCCAGGCCAGGAGGCGGAGGAGGAGCATGGGCCGTCCAAAGAGGTCCAGTACCATCGCATGGCAGCGAGTGAGCCGCTCAGCTGTGAGGACGAGCGGCAGTTTGGGAACCGGACCGAGATGTTTTTTTTTTTTCTCTCTCCCCTCTCTCTTCTCGCACTCCTCATCTTCCGTCTCCTTTTCTCTCGCCTCGTCTGTCCTTCCCCTAGTCGCCGCGGCCGCCCTCCTCCCCCCGGGAGAGGGGGAGGGGGGAGTGAGGGTCTCGGGAGTACCCCCCGGCCTGCGAGGGGCGATGGGGGTATGTGACGAGTGGGGGCGGGGCCGAGAGCCGTGGGAACGGAGCTAGGCCGGTGGAGTAAATGGTAATGAATGACACCTGCGCCACTCACGGTCTCGATCCCACGGAGGAGCTACGGAAGGAATAAAAGAAGGAGTGACGACAGTGGAAGACGAGAGAGGACCAGGCCTGGAATTTTAGTTTGTGTTTTGTGTGCGGCAGTCGTCCGTGAGGGGCTGTCGCTTTTCTGTTATGTTTGTTTATTTGTATCATTAAAGTCTTTCAATGTTCGCTGGTTCCCGCCTCCTTCCTTCCCGATCTACGAACCTTGTTACAGAATGTACATGCGCGTTTGTTCTTTGGGTGGGTGCGTCTTAATCGTGTGTGTTGTGTGTGTGTGTGTGTGTGTGTGTGTGTGTGTCTATGGAGATACGTGTCCAACAGCAATGCTGCTTATGCGCCGTCGATCAACTTAGTTGCGTGGAAGTGAAAGTGCGCGGCTGCAAAAGGTACCTGCAGTCAACCTAGCTCATACATCACCTAGCTCCGCCGCCGACATCAGACAGATGAAGACCCAGTCGATGATCAGATCCTCGTCTCGTTGTGGAGTATACAAAAGAGTGTAAATCCGTCGAGCACTGCAGACGGCATCAGCCACCACTTCAAACAAGGCAGGTAATCAATTTCATCATAATGGGAAACCTGTCGTCCTGGCTGGATACTCCCGGCACGGTCATCAGATCAATGTGCATAAGATCAACAGCAAAGTGTTTTCAAAACAAATACTCCTGTTTCACAAAGTCTATGTGCAGGTGATTTCGCTGTTCACCCACTCACTCTCCGTTGCTTCAGCCTCACTCACTTCCGCTCACTACATCACACCCCTCTCCACGTCTCACCCATCACTCCTTTATATCCATCCAAAATTAATCGCACATTTTGTACCTTCATCCTGATTGGTTCATTCTCCATTTTGTGTGGTTCTATTAGAATCCGTCACACCCCCCCCCCCCCCAGGGAAAAACAACCACCTGGTTGTGAGTGTTGAGTACAGGGTCTTTTCTAAAACCCCCGGAATTCTTCCTCTTCATCCGATGGTTCATTGAAAAGGTCTTGGAGTTTTCCCTTTTCGAGAACCTCTAAATCAGTTGCTGTTGGGAAACAAGGCTTTAGATTGCATACATGAGCAACTCTGACATATTCGCCTGTGGTTTCCAAGGCTATTTGATAATTAAGAGGTCCCAACTGTTTGATTACCCGATATGGTCCTTTCCATTTCGGAGCCAGTTTCACACTGAAACTTCGTGGTGCACTGGATTGTGGGAAGTTCCTTAACCATACCCGATCCTGCTCCTTGAACAGCACATCTCGTCTGTTTTTATTGTAATTCCTCAGTTGTCTTGTTTTTGCCTTTGTATAATTTTATTTTGCCTTCTCCTTCAGGTGAGACAGATGGGTGATCACATCATAAAATGAATCCGATGGTGAAACGGAGGTTTCATGAGACTTGAGCGCCTTGTCCATGGGACTTTGGAGCTTCCTGCCCAGTTGAAGTTCCGCAGGCGTCATTCCAATACTTTCTTGGATGGCAGAATTAATAGCGAAACGAAACTCAGGTAAGTACTGATCCCATTTTTTTGTGATTTTCCTCTACATATGCAGAGGATCATACATTTCAAAGTACGATTTACCCTCTCAGTCATGTTTGTCTGTGGGTGGTACGGGGTTGTCAACTTTTGTTCAATGTTCCATTCCGAACATAGTTCCTTGAAATGTGAAGACACAAATTGAGTTCCACGATCAGATAAAATGAAATCTGGCACACCCCAACGAGTAAGTATTTATTTTTTCAGTATTAGAGCAATGGTTGGTGCAGTTACATTACGCATCGGGAACATTTCAACCCACCCGGTGAAATAGTCTACACAGACTAGAAGATATTCATTGCGGTGTGGGCTACTGCTTGGGAATGGTCCCATGATGTCTACTCCTACTATTTCATTCGGCCGGGTGGTTGTAATAGGTTGTAGTTTACCTGCAGGTTTTTTATTGTCATGCTTGTAAGTTTGACACTGTTTACAACATTTCACATATTGCTTTACATCGGTCCACATCTTGGGCCAGAAAACAACACTCTGCAGTCGTTTGTAAGTTTTAAAAATACCTCCATGTCCACTCAGAGGATGGGCATGGTAATGCCGGAGAGCTTTTGGAATAAGGCTCTTGGGCAAGTACATTCTGTAGTGAACTTGTCCTTTATCCAGTTGAGTCTTCAGGTACAGTTTGTCCTCAACAACCACATATTGTTCTGGAGTATCCTTCTTACTTTCTGCGATTGCTTTGAAGATCTTTTCAATTTCAAGATCCTTATGTTGTTCTTCCCACAGATCTGCAGCAGTGATAGGCAAGTCAACTTCATTCTTCTGGCTAGTGAACATGTTGCATGCAGGTAAGTTGGTTATTCTAGACAGGGCATCTGGAACTGCATTTAGATTTCCTTTCCTGTACTCTATGATAAAATCAAACTTTTGTAACTTCAGGGCCCATCTGACGAGACGGCTTGTGGTTTTGGTAGAGGTCATTACCCATTGAAGGGCAGAATGATCGGTTATTACTGTGAACAGTCTATGTTCAAGGTAGTACTGCCATTTCTCTAGGGCCCAAACAACTGCCAGACACTCTTTCTCTGTGATGGAGTAGTTGATTTCTGCTTGGTTTAGGCTTCTGCTTGCATATGCTATAACCTTTTCCATCCCCTGTTCTCTTTTCTGAGTTAGCACAGCCCCTAGGCCGGTGTCACTGGCATCGGTGTATACTGTGAAGTGTTGCTGCAGATTTGGGTGACCGAGTATTGGAGGTGAGGTAAGGTATGACTTCAGTTGTTCAAATGCCTGTTGACATTGGTCTGACCAATGAAATGTTTTACCTTTCTTTTTCAGAGCATTAATGGGTTCTGCAATTTGTGAAAAGTTTGGGATGAACCTATGATACCACCCAGCGAGTCCGAGAAATCGTTGTACCTCTTTAAGGTTGGTAGGAACAGGGTAAGACCGGATGGCTTCAATCTTATTTGGATCGGCCTTGATTCTTTGAGTGGTCACTACATGACCCAAAAACGCTATTTCTTGGAGACAGAATTTGCTTTTCTTCAAGTTAATGGTCATTAATCCTGCTTCTTGTAGTCGATTTAGGACAATTTGCAGATCTTGGAAATGCTGTGATAAGTTTGATGAATAGACAATAATTTCATCAATTTAGACAAAACACTGTTTTCCTCGCAGTTCCCTCAATACAGTCTCCATTAATCTTTGAAAGGTCGCCGGTGCATTTTTAAGCCCGAATGGCATAACGTTGAATTGGAAAAGACCTGACGGAGTAATAAAGGCAGTCTTGGCTTTACTTGAGTAAAGTAAATTAATTAAGGTCTATTGTGGAGAATATTGCTGCCCCTGCCAGAGATTCAAGAATCTCTGTGATGTTTGGCAGGGGGTAAGCATCACTGTCTGTGATGGCATTTAGTTTCCTGTAGTCGATACAGAAATGCATACTGGCATCTTTCTTGGGAACAAGAACAACTGGAGAGGCCCATCCGGAGCATGATGGTTCTACAATTCCTCTGGCCAGCATCTCTTCTAGTTGTTCTTTTACCAAAGCTTGCTTGACTGGAGACATACGATATGGTTTCTGTTTAATAGGCACTGGCTGGTTAGTATATATACGATGTTTCAACACATTTGTCTGACCAAGTTGAGAAGTACATACTTGAGTGTTCCTTTCCAACAGTTGTTTCAGTTGACATTTACCATCAGAGGGTATGTGGGTATTATTCAAAATATTTGCAATCAAAAGTTTTGAGTTTATGGGGTCATGAGGTGACGAGAAGTTTATGGACGGAGGCAGCGCACTCAGTAAGGACAATCTTTTGCTTGCAAGTTTCTTTTGTTGGTTGGTTCCTTTGTTTTGTGTTTGTGGGCTACTTGCAGGAACAGTGGCATTTCCAGGCTGAAACAAATGTTGTTCTCCTGGATCTGACTTGAAAGAGTATCGTCCGTCAATGATGTTGATTTGCATGCCACTAAAAAAAATAAAGTTCAAACCCAAAACTACTGAATAGGCCAGGGCTTTGGAAGGAAGTACAGCAATAGGTAAGGTAAATGAATGATCATGGAGACAAATCCTCTGTTGTATCCATCCAATGGGAACTTCTGCTTCTCCATTTGCTAAGTACAATGGCCCTGAACTCCAAGGATGTAGTTTCTCTGGTGGGCTAAGCTGTTTCCACAGATTTTCATGAACCATGGTATAACTTACTCCGGTAGCCACAATTGCTTTCCCTATCCAATTGCTAATGTGGATAGGCACAATTAATTGTGGCGGAATAATCGGAGGAGGTGGAGAAGGAACAGATGTTGCAGTTAACTTCTTGGGTTTTACTTTAGGTTTTTGTGTGACTACAGCGGTTACACCATTGCTGGTAAATTGCGTCCCTTGTTTAGTGCGTGGAAATGATCTTTTGTTACTGGGTAACCGATGCAAATTTTCAAACTGGTTTTGACTGGGAGAATAGTGGGGACAGCTTCCTGGAGCGTGATGTCCTTTGCACCTCCAACATTGTACCGAAGTTGATTTATCAACGACTCGACATGTTGGTTTTTGTGGTGTATCAGAGAATGATTGTTGCCTCCTACCAGTTCCATACTGTAGTTGTTCGTAATCTTTCTCGAATTACTGACCCAACTTCACCAGTTCTTCCACTGTATTAACTCGGCTGCGCAACTGACTAGCCAGGTGAGGTTTGATGTTTTTAAGAATTAACTTGACCATCTCTGTGTCTGTTAACATTGGTTTCCAGCGCTTGCAGAGGGCTCGATATGTGAAGGCAAAATCTCGGATTGACTCTTTTTCTCCTTGTGTACGGGTTCGAACCCTATCTGCCAACTCATCTTCATAATCTTCTGAAAGAAAGGCAGAACGAAAAGCGGTTCCAAAGTCATTCCAAGTGGTTACTGTAGACCTGGCAACCTCCCACCAGTCTCGTGCCGTACCATATAAGACTGTACGAAAAGTAGCCAAAAGGTCAGTGTCTGTGAGGGGATGCAAAGCTAAGAAGTCTTGACAACGTTCTAAATACAATAATGGGTCACTGTCATCACATGCTCTTCCAAAAGTAGGAAAGGTCAACTTTAGGTGGTCACTCTTCATGGCAGCTGGGGTGGAATGTGTAGGATTTACAACTGGTGGATCTCGTACGGTAGGTGGTACAGACGATGACACACTGCCTCCTTCTGCATCTTCATTGATTATTTCATAAACTTTGATGTTCTTGCTCATTTCAAGCTGGAGTTCACATACCTTTTTGTCCAATTCATCCAGTTTGCTGTTACCTCTGGCAAGTTCGGGAAAAAGTTTTTCTTGATCTTTTTGAAGAATGTGCTGGGTGGTCTTAATGTCCTGCTGCAACTCCAATTGAAGTTGTTCCACCATAAAGCGAATTTCGGTATTTAAGCTACTTTCACTTTTCTGGAGCTCTCCTGTCCCCATCACATTCATAGCTTTAACCAATGTATCTGTACCTTCTTCCTCATCCTGGTTATGAGCAGTTATCGTGTTCAACAGTTGCTGATGGTTAGATTCCATTTTGGCAGCCAAAGCTCCAAGTTTAGTGTCATGCAAGAAGAGGGTTTTGGTGATTTCTTGGGTGAGATCTTTCACAGCCTTATCCTGCTGTTTCAATCAATCAAACAAAAAATCCCAGTTCCTTTGTATGTGAGTAGTAAGCTGATGAATTTCCTTTCCAGGAGTAGGAAGGTGGCCGGGCAGGCACTGCTGTGACACTGAGGAAGGTGGTGAAGTTTCAGAGGAGGTGCATAGTTGCATAGGAACAGACTGGAATGCAGCGGCGCCACCTGGAGGGTTGGAGGTCAAGTGCAGCTGAGGCCTGGGATGGGGACTGCTGAATTGAGTGGGCGTGAATTGGAAGGTGGGGACATGAGGAGGAGGAACTGGTCCTGGCTGTACAGGGGGCCAGACTGGAGTTGCTATGTCTGGGGGTGCAGATGTCCAGGAGGGAGTTTCTATACCTGGAGGTTCAATTTCCACAGATGTGGAAGGGGAAGGAGGGGTAGTAGCCATGTTTGCAGTGTGTGTGTGCAAATATGTGTGGCCAATATGAAATGTTTGGACAAAAAAAAAAAAGTACTCTGGAATGTATGCGTGTTTTTTTTTTCAATTAGGGGCACCAGGAAAATAACGAACAGTACAATATATACAAAACTCACAAAAGGTTTACAATCTGGTAATTTGGCCAACACAGGAATTTCTATATCCACAAAGTTTATCCCAGGAAACACTTAATCACATCTCCATTTCCTTCAATTACACAAAACGACTTTCACATTTTTGTTTTCACAAGCCCTTTAAAAAAGAAAACAGTTCTAAATCCCAGAAAAGACACTCATTCACATTAATTCAAGTGAACACAATAAAAAATCAGGAGTACAATTTTTTTTTTTTTGTTCAGGTTCAGGTCCCTGTTCGGGCGCCACTTATGTAACGGTGGCCTCCCCAATGATAGGATTTTTAACCATGAACAAGGTTCAGTTCGGGCGCCAGGTAGAATTAATCTACCAAATATAATTATTATTTCAAATGAACACTTCCTAACCCAGGATAACCTAAACCACCAGCTACACAAGGCAATGCCATAGAGCAGTCAGAAAGAAAACACGTCTTCCATATTTAATAAAAATTAAAAAAGTCACACCTTCAAAGGAGTCGGTTGAGATTGTATTATTTCAATAATTCACAGGTAAAGACAACAGTTCCTTTTCACCACCCTTTCCGGATTCATATCAAAATTGGACTCAGTTTCAATTACCACGATCAAATCATGAGTTCATACATCAACAAAAAATTCAGTTAACACAAAACATTTATGTGAATGTACATGCGCGTTTGTTATTTGGGTGGGTGCGTCTTAATCGTGTGTGTTGTGTGTGTGTGTGTGTGTGTGTGTGTGTGTGTGTGTGTGTGTGTGTGTGTGTGTGTGTCTATAGAGATACGTGTCCAACGGCAACGCTGCTTATGCGCCGTCGATCAACTTAGTTGCGTGGAAGTGAAAGTGCGCGGCTGCAAAAGGTACCTGCAGTCAGCCTAGCTCATACATCACCTAGCTCCGCCGCCGACATCAGACAGATGAAGACCCAGTCGATGATCAGATCCTCGTCTCGTTGTGGAGTATACAAAAGAGTGTAAATCCGTCGAGCACTGCAGACGGCATTGGCCACCACTTCAAACAAGGCAGGTAATCGATCTCATCATAATGGGAAACCTGTCGTCCTGGCTGGATACTCCCGGCACGGTCATCAGATCAATGGGCATCAGATCAACAGCAAAGTATTTTCAAAGTATGACTGCCTATGGTGACAACTTTTTTCGCCTATGGTGAAAAAAACTTGCATTAACTGCAATATGATTTTATTTTTGTGTTATTCTAGAAAATGCCCTCAGTGGCAAACATGGTAAAAATGTAATTTGACAACATCAATATAATGTATTACTTTAGTTAAAGTGCAGCATTGTGCCATCACAATGGTGAATATAGTAAGATAGATCACGTGACAGCAATACAAGGTAAGTAAAATCTGAACATGAATACATTAAATCACAAAATACACCAAATGCACTGAAATCTGTAGTAACTTCTGTTAAAGTGCAGCATGAATCTTCATTATGGAAAACACTCCTGTAACTAACAGCACCTCAGTTCCCTGAGATAAGGGAACGAGCATTACGTCGAGGACGCATTATGTGAAACTCCTGTTTACTCTGCTACTGAAGCCTAATTTGTTCACTTTTGTGTAGCTGCACAAACCAATGGCGCCTTTCTCACTTGACTGACGTTAAAGCCAATAGAAGGGCAGTCTTAAGCGACATTGGCAGCAGTTCGGCCAAATGGAGCGACTCTAAGGGAGGGCCCCGTAGGGCCTAATAGAGAATAGTAAGTTTGAGTCATTAAATATAACAGCCCTAATAAAAAGGTAATGTATTTAAAATACATTTCTTTCATACTAAGTATAGTTAAAAATCTATCAACATATTTACCAACAGATAACTTGAGACTCACTGATATAATGTTTTGTTAATGAAAGTTTATTTGGAATATTACTTGTTAACAATGCACATTTCTTATTAATAAGCCTAAATTGTTTTAATGTCACTTTTGATAAGGATTGTACAATATTGCCCTTTAAATAAAAAAAATATTTATAGTGTACCTTAAGTATACTTGCAATAGTTCCACTTTAGCACAATCAAATATACTAAGTATATATTTAATTGGACTTCAGCACTACTTCAGCACAGTGGTGTAGTCTACGGGTGAATCCCATTTCTCTGTCTTACCCCTTCCCCTTCGTCTTACCCCTAGCCCTTGTCCCTCGAAACCGAGTGGTAAGCGCTAGGGGTGAAAACATAGCCCTATGAAATGAGACACCACTTGGTTACTGTTACGTCATCATACATCGTCGCTTGCTGGCTGCTACGTCACCAGAGGCGACAAGTGTTGATCGCAAACTCTCCGTCTAAAAGTGTGTGTAGGTCGATTGCGTGGGTTTTAGTGATGTTTTCTCTATTCAGAGAAACGCGGGACTGTTGTGCAAATCAGCAATGTAACGTTAGCGTGGAAAAATTGTGATTTTTAAAAACGTTTCAATTAAGAGCATGGTTGCAAATATATATGTAAGTTACAGGACTGTGTAGAGCACAAAACAAGACTGTCGTAATTTAAAATAAATTATTTAAGCCGAAAATACTCTCTGGATGATCTGGCTGCAGTGTGTTCTGGGTACCCCTTGGTTTCAAGGAAGCTCGCGAAAATTCTTGGTTTTAAGGGGTATCTACCCCTTCCACGTCAAGGTCAAGGTTTCTTTATTCGTCACATAATAAATTATACAGGGTATAATCAGAAGTGAAATGTAAATCAAATCAGGTCCGCTCAGTGGACAGTTCAAAAGAATAAAAAATAAAAATTTAATAAAAGTAACACAACACAAGAGCATATATATAAATATAGGTAAAAAAGAGAATAAAGAGTAAAATGTGCAATAGAATAAAAAGTGAAAATCAAATAAGATGTGCAAAACAGTATACTGGGACTTAATAAATAGTAATATGAACAGGAATGTGCAAGAGGGATGTGCAAACGGGTTGTACCGGGTATGCACACATAGCAGCAATACGGATGATGAGAATATGAATGTTTTTCAGTTAATAAATGAGTCTTGTAAATGTTTATGAAACTGAGTTTGTGTTAAGGAGCCTGATGGCCTGGGGGAAGAAGCTCCTCCTCAGTCTCTCAGTTTTTGCCAAAGGGACAAAGTAAGGGACAGCCCTTACTCTCACGTGAACGCGCAAAACTAAGGGGAAGGGGTAAGGGGAAGGGGTAAGACAGAGAATTGGGATTCACCCTACATGATACGCAGGTATACGCCGTATACCCACTAGGGAAGGTCAAGGATTTGTGTATACCCACTTAAAAAAGTATGCAGATATGTAACCGCATTATGGTTATATGTAACCGATATGGTTCGGCGCATGCGTTGGCTGCGACGGCACGGTTGGTGCGTTTGTTTGTTTGCGTGTTGTTGAATTTTTTTTTTTTTATGTTAATGCGGGCAGTGTACTACGGCTGAAACACCATGGGAAATTTGACAAATTGGATCTGGATCATTTTCATAATCATATGGATTATCAGTGACTGCGCTGTTTTGAGTATCCAGTCAAATGATGTTGGTGCGTGGCATGGATTCACCTACTCCCGGGATAGACATTTGTTCCTTCGTGGTTCTATTCATTGTCAACTGAACCCATATATCCTCATCCCACCTGACATAACATTAACATCTGGCTTAAAGAGGAAGAGAGGTAGGCGAGGAGGGGTGCGCTGTAGACTCAGAAGGCGTCCTTTTAAAACTCCACTACCTTCAATAATTCTCTCAAATGTTCGATCATTGAAAAACAAATTGGACTTGTTACATGCAAAATGTCTCACGGATGCATCGTTTAGGGAGGCATGTGTTTTGGCTGTGACTGAGTCCTGGCTGGATGAGTCTGTTCCGGATGCGGAGGTTGCCCTGGACGGCTTTGAGCTCCTTCGAGCAGACAGAACCAGTAACTCTGGGAAGGTGCGGGGGGTAGGGTGTGTATGTACATCAACTCGCGGTGGTGTACTAACATCAAAGTACATGAGAGGATTTGTAATCCTGACTTGGAGCTGCTCACCCTGTCCGCCCGTGCCTTTTATCTCCCGAGGGAGTTCTCGACAGTTGTGCTTAGTTGTGTGTATGTCCCACCAAGCGCCAACGTTAAGGCAGCGGCTAAGCAGTTAGCAGATAACACACAGGCTATGCTCGGCAAGTATCCGGACGCTCCAGTATTACTTCTTGGTGATTTCAACAGCTGTCAGCTTGACTACGTACTTCCAGCTTTTAAACAGTATGTAGATGTACCAACAAGATTCAATAAAACGATTGATTTGTGCTACAGTAATATTCAAGAAGCCTATAAAGCCAGAGCTCTACCACCGCTGGGACTTGCGGATCATAATGTTATTCATTTACTTCCTGTTTACAAGCAACGGTTGAAACAACACAAACCTATGATATACAGCACCCTACAATGGTCGGAGGAGGCTATTGCACACCTCCAAGGATGCTTGGCATGCACAGACTGGGAAGTTTTTGAGGGAGAGCTTGATGAACAGACTTTAGTCATCAGTGATTACATAAAATTTTGTATAGACACCCTGATACCGGCAAAGACTATTAAAACCTATCCAAATTCAAAACCATGGATCAATCCACAGATAAAACATTTTTTTTATAAGAAACAGCTTGCCTTCAGGCAGAAGGATTTTGCTGGTCTCAAAATTATAAACCGGGACATTAAAAGGGAAATATATAAGGCAAAACAGCATTATAAAAATAAATTGGAGCAGGATTTTGCAAATATGAACACTAAACAGGCTTTTCAACGTGTCAGGACTCTTACTGGACAATCTATTAAACAACCTATTTGTGTTGCAGATCCTATCACCTTTGCTACCAATCTTAATAATTTTTATGCCCGATTCGACACCTCTGATTTTACAGCAGAGTGTGACAGCCTTTTGGATTCCATGCCTTTTCAAGAGTTGGATTATGAGTCCCTCTTAACCAAGCAGGATGTCTATTTCCAACTCATTAAATGCAAGCCGGATAAGGCTCCTGGGCCGGATGGAATTCCTGGTCGGGTCTTGAAAAATTGTGCCCTGGAATTAACTCCTATTCTTCATTCTCTTTTCCTTCGTTCACTCTGCACTTCAAGAATACCTGTCATATGGAAATCATCAATTGTCATTCCTGTTCCCAAAAAATCACATCCATCGGAGTTAAATCATTACAGGCCGGTGTCGTTAACCTCAATCATTATGAAATGTTTTGAGAAACTGGTCCAAAATATAATTCTTCCATATGTTTCACCATTTCTGGATTCTTTTCAATTTGCATACAAGCAGAAAAGAGGTACAGATGACGCAGTGGCCTGTCTTCTGCATTGGTTGCTTCAACACTTGGACACCCCTGGAAATTATGCTAGACTTCTTTTTATTGACTTTTGTTCTGCCTTTAATTCAATTCAGCGTCATCAGGTAATTAAGAAATTACAGGGCCTGCAAGTTCCATCACCATTAATTCACTGGATTTATAATTTTCTGTCTAATAGGTCTCAAGTGGTAAAAGTGGACAATTCATTGTCACCCACTGTTGTTCTTAATACTGGGGCCCCTCAGGGATGTGTATTAAGTCCATTCCTTTACATTCTCTATACGAATGATTGTCAGAGTCCATTTACTAATATTCATTATTTTAAATATGCAGATGACACAGCTATTCTTGCGTTACTCAAAAACAGTGATACAAATTCTTTTTTGGACTATCAACGTTCCATAACATATTTTGGCACATGGTGTGATGACAATTTTTTACATCTTAACATTTCAAAGACTAAAGAACTGTTTGTTGGCTCTTCTAAAACACAGATTCATCCAAGTATTGATATTAATGGAGAGATCTCAGTTTTAATCAGCATATTTTAGGTATGTATAAAGCCTGTCAACAGAGACTTACAGTTCTCCGTAAACTTAAGCAGCTGTCTGTTCAGCCTCATCTCCTTCTTCTCCTGTATCGAAGTATTATTGAGCCAGTTCTTATGTATGGTGCCATTAGTTTTTTTTATATGCTTACTGTGGTTAATAGGAACAAACTTTTAAAGATACCTAATTTGGCTAGTAAGATTATTGGTATTCCAACTCCTAAATTATCTGACTGCGTTACTTCAGCTACGACTCGGAAAGCACACATAATCCTAAATGACCCAGATCATCCACTCCATCGTTATTTCATCCTTCTCCCATCTGGCCGCAGGTATAGATTACCTATGTGTAAGAGGACTAACTTCAGTAAGAGTTTTGTTCCTACAGCGATACGAGCTTTAAACACATAGGAAATCAGGCATTATTATTAATATTATTAATATTGTTTTTTATATTAATTTTGTATTTATATTTTTCTGGTTGTGGTTGTGGTTGTATTATGATAAGTGTGTGGAGTTGTCATTGTGTTACATGTGCACCTTCTGTGAAAATGAATTTCCTCTTTGAGGACAAAATAAACTTATCTATCTAACTTATCTAACAACATAGTTTTTTGACAGACTTTTCACAAGTTCATTCATAAATTCACACAGTCTGTGTCGCACCCTCTTTCTGATAATCACGCCGTATTTCTGTTGACGACTATTGCTAAGCTTGAAATTAACTAATAAAGGAGATATGAAACAAACTACACCCTTTCAGTGTTTTCGTATTCCTGCCCCTGAAGCTGCTGCTGCTAAGAGGCAGATGCTATCGTAACGTTACCTGGTACGTGGTAGAGTAAACGTTGTCATTAACTTAACTGTAAACACCAGGGGATTGTTGGCATATAAGAACAATGAGTGATTTCAATAAACAAAAAGTAAATATTTAGTGATTTACATTGTCTGAATATAACAACATTGCATGATTTTGCTCTATTTCGTCAACTAAAATTGTTTCAAATAAACTTACAACTGAGCCACTGCACATCTCCATTCAAACAGAGCGTTGTTTCGTTTATGAATGAATCTGCACTTAAACGAATCTAGTGAGTCAATTAAATTACTCATTCCTAAAGACAGTCACTGCCTGAGTCCCAAATGTGCATACTATCCGTCCTAAATGTGATATTAGTAATTGTCAATACTATTTGGGGCAGATAGGGTGGATTGGGATGCAGGGACTTGCTTTGTTCCCGAATGAATCAGCCGTTCAAACTAATCAATTGAATGAATGATTTAGTGATAAAATCAGTAACTTGCCGCCACCTAATGGCAGTCTTAGCTTAATTTTTAAAGCATAATTTCAGTTATTTAAATCATTGAATATTTCTATATTAAAAATGTTATATTTAAAACATGAATCACAACATGAATTTATGAAGTTAATTGCACTCATGCCACCTCTGAGCCTCATTAAATCTCTGTAAATACCTACAAGTCACTTTTGTGTTCTTCTGTGCTTCTTCTGTAGTGCAAATAAATTTGTGTTAATAATGATTTCATTTGAGCGGTAACCCATTCTTCTTATTGCATTGTTTTAATTAGAAATTTTGAAAAAAAGTTTATAAAAATACACTTTTGAATTCTACATGAAAGGTAACACTTCAAATAAAGTTAGAAAAAAATGCCTGGGTAAATAACTTTAAGGAGTCCAATATTACGTTGTAATGGAAGGCATGTTTTTGTTATTGAGGAGAAGGTGCTCCTGATTTATTTTTACTGTGCCCTTAATTATTTATGTTTTAATTAGCAGCACAAGAGCTCCTAAAAATAAAAGCAAGCTTAGAGCCATGTTTAGTGAGTGTGGTGGTGCTTATGAGATGCTGCTCTGGTACGGATGAATATGAGGCTGGGAAGGAAGAAATCACAGTATACTCACTACAAAAAACTAGACTACACCACTGCTTCAGCACAATTAAAGTGCATTAAGTACAACATTAGTTGTTCCAATTTAGTAGACTTTAATAATACCAGTTTAGTACACCAAAAGTACAATTGCAGGTTATTTTTAAGAAGTACACACATATAAAAATGTATTTGTAGTATACTTAGCATTAAATAAATGCATTTAAAATACATTTGAGTATATTTATTTTTCACTAGGGAGTAACTAACCATACTTTAATCATCCAACAAAAAGAACAGTTTACTCAAAGTAATGATGGAACACAGCTGGGATTTGAGCGCTGGAAACAAAAAAAAAATGTTATCTAAAAATTGGGTACCTTGTCAAATCGAAACCACACTGTAAAAGCTCTGCTTTGCGACACTTTTTCCATGGCTTTCACCATATAATTAAAAATGCAAAAATCAGTAAGTAAACACTGGCTATTTGTGATGGTTGCAATATACAACTCTAGCCTTGGGCTGTGCTTCTTGAGATTTAGTTTATTAGGCTGAGATTAGGGTTTCACTGGGGCAGCTTTCAACATTCGCTGCTTTTTTGTGGCTTCATTGCCAGAGAAACAACTGGACCCATTAGTTACTTCTATTTAGATTTAATTAATACTAATTGGGCTCTTACATGAAGGGCTGTGCCTTGTAGCAGGGGGGACATGAGAGCGGGTCGTCTCTGATTGATGCATTCTATTCAGAGGAGCTCGGGTTTAATAGGACACATTTTAGAGAGAAAAGAGGAAAGCACACTCAAAAAGATTGGATAAAAGCAGCCCTTTGCAGTGAACTCAAACCGGTCGCAAATACATTCCCTGGTCGTAATTGTCACTATAGACAGCGAAACCCGTCATTATAGCACTCAATATAAACTGTCATTGCTGTCTGCATGCCTATTCCATCTGAAACACACATACATTTATACCAGGCCAAACAGTGTCTGCAGCAAAACATCCAAAAATTATTATACACTGTGTGAACACAGGCCAAAATGCAATGGAAGTGTAAAATAGCGTGTAATATGTAGCGTGTGTTTTATTAAGTGCTATAAACCATTCAATGGGACCAAATTATGAACATTAAGTTGAACATTAGTGCCTATTCCTTAATTAATATGCACCAAAAAGTACCCCAAAAGTATTGGAACACATACGTATTTGAATACAATTTTTACATTTGCAACGTCTTTTAATCATTTTTATGTACTTTATTTATTTATTTATTTATTTAAGTGTATCAAAATATTTTTGGAGCCAATGCATATTGAAAAAAATCAACATGGAAAGGACTAAATTTTGGTAATTTGTATAAACCGAATTAACCTACTATATCCAGTGTCAAAAAAGGCAAAAAGCACAAGCTATCCATGGATTTTGTGCAATTTGTGGATTTCGTTTCCAGTTTAGTTGAGTTCTGTCTATCAGTTGTTAAACACAACAATATTATCTAATAGTATATATATTTTTTATGATCATGGTTCTTCTTTGTAAAAGTAAACTTTATAGTTTAAAGCCATGGATCAACAGCGCCCCCTGCCAGTGATAACAGTAGAAATATAGATGTTTGAATTCTCTCTCTCTCTCTCTCTCTCTCTCTCTCTCTCTCTCTCTCTCTCTCTCTCTCTCTCTCTCTCTCTCTCTCTCTCTCTCTCTCTCACTCTCTCTCTCTCTCTCTCTCTCTCTCTCTCTCTCTCTCACCAGCCTTCTCTACTAGGCATTGCAAAGTCAAGCATTTCTATTGCTCATACTTAGAGTTAACAACTTCAATGATGCCTCAAATTATGTGTCGATAAGAGGTTTTCTGTTGCTTTTTTGAGAGATCAGACTTATTTTTTTTTTAATCTGGCAGATGATGAAAATAAAAATGTACATGCAATGAAGAAGAAACATCAGCCATGAGAGCAGAATATCATCGGGATTTGAGGGTGGTCTTTTTTGATTTGGTAAATAACCTTCTAGAAATCCCTCAGAGCACACTAGCAAAAGCCCTTGCAACCCCATAGAAACTGGCTACTACAAACCTCAAAGACAGCATTATAATTCCCTAGCATTGTGATGAGTTTTGCATAAACAAACACAAAATGTCAAAATACAGTTCTAGTCATCTTCAATAAAGCTCCCCATAAATTACACTACATAAAGTCAAAGATTATTGGATTGTTTTACAAGAAAATTATTTTTATTTCTACATAAAAATGTCATGTTTATTTCAATGCGTTTTTTGATTAATTAATTAAAGTTTGTTATTAATTTAGCAATTTGCTAGCAGTTTTTGAGTGCAAATTGTTTCTACACGACACGTTTATCCCCAGAACATTATCCCCAACATAACCACAAGGTGGCAGATCATTCCATCCAATAATACTCTGCCAAGCTAAACCCATTTAAAAAGTGCTGTGTGAAGCTGATATGTATTAATATGCTCTAAACACACTCCATATGCACTGATAAAATAATGTGCAGAGGAGGAAAATGTATTGTTTGTTATACAGCTAGAGAGATTTCAGTAATACTCAAACACCCTGTAAGAAAAGGGCAATTTTCATGATTGACAGATTTAATTTAACTGTTATTTACATATGAATACTTCAAAGCAGCTTTACAGTATTAAATGATAAAATAACAATATCAATAATTCAAACTTCAAAAATGAAAAAAAAATCCAAAATGCTGCTATAAAGGAGCTCTAAAAAGTCAATAGTGTCATTATTCAACTTCAGTTGGTTCAGTGTTTGCTCACTTCAGGTAAATTACAGTGTCAATATTGCAGAATTCGTCAATTATGCACACATTTGATCCAGTTATAATATGCAAACCAAGTCATTAATTAGCCTCCATTCAGTTCAGTTTTGTTCTCATCTGATAATATCATTGCAAACTAATTGATTATATTACTAAATAAAACATCTCTTTTAGACCAATAAGACAAATACTGTGATAACAAATGAACATTTTCCACATATTCCCATAAAAGCCAGAGTTACCGCCGCTGCTACAGTCTCTTCAGGAAGGACAGTTATTGTGCTGCAATAAATGTGTTATGGATAATTTCACCTAAGAAGGAAGCTATTGGTTGTCAGACAGCAGTGAGCAGATTAACTTGGCATATGGCCTTGAGGCTTTGCTTTCAGAATTGAACATCAGTCAGAAGTTTGCAACTGACAGTTAATGACCCCAATCCAGAGTCTTACATTGCTGTGCTTATAGGGTAACATAGGGCATTTCATTAATAAGTTATGTTATGTCCTCGGTAGAGGACATCGGGACTCAATTTCTTTAAAAATACAAAAAGACATGAATGAACATGCATAGGCAAAAACAATTGTTTTTGTAAATCACCAATACATTTTTAGTTTAAGTTTTTTTTTTTTTTTTATCAAACTTTGTATAAAGTTGATTCTCAACTATGTTATAACAGAATGATTCGATATTCCCTTTTTCTTTCTGCAAAATCTGTGTAAAATCGCCATAAATGTTTTTTTTCTCAATATATACAATGCATCTATAAACTAAATCTAATTTGCATATCAATGTGTTTTTGGGGAACATGTAATGAAAAAACAAGTATAATAATGGGAGTGATAAAATAATAGTATATAATATTCAATAGAATATTGAAATATAATTTATTTATCTATTAATTTGTTATGTCTCCCAAAATGAGTAATACACAGGCTTTTAGTCCCGGTGTCCTGAACGTGTATGAAATCAAAGTCCTGTTTCGTAACAGAAAGTCATATTTCTTATTTGAAACCCCATAACATTTTCCCAAGATGTTTATTCATTACACACAATTAAAAAATAGATAGATTTAAATAATTACAAAATATTATCATATTTCCATAAGAGTGACACTGTGTGAACACAGGCCAAAATGCAATGGAAGCGTAAAATAGCGAGTCATATGTATTTTGTGTTTTATTAAGTGCTATAAACCATTTAATGGGGCCAAATGATGAACATTAAGTTGAACAATAGTGCCTATTCCTTAATTAATACACACCAAAAAGTACTGGAACACATATTTGAACACATTTTTTTTATTTGAAATGTCATTAATTTTGTCGGTTGCGGAGGGCTCAGGCAAGGGGTGATGGTGATCGGGGAAGGACATTCTCCAGACACTGGATGATCGCCTCCCTCCAGTTAAATCCTGTGGTGTCTGGAAGGTCAACAGGACAATGGCAATTCACCCCGATCCAGAACAGAGACTTCAGACACTGGTAGTAAAAAGGGCAGGTGACGGCAAGACGAGCGAAACTGAGGGCAAACGTAACAAGATCGTAGCTCTCCCGGGTCACGGCAGAGAATTTCGCTGCCCATTCAATTATTTTGGTCCGATATTATGTCATGTTACGGGTGTCCAAGATAAACTCTCTCAAAAAATGATTGCAAAATTATTTATTTTTAATAATACCACACTGGGTAAATCACAGAAGGCAGGCAGGAGACACACATAGGAGCAACATTCACAATATCGGACGAGAACAAAATTAACAGACTTTAGGTCATTGCTGAGTCCGAAATTTTCGCATGCGTTTTTCTGTTTTTTTCGTATTCCCCATCCTTTCCTATCAAATTGCATACTACGGATGTGAAAAAGCAGAAAATCGAACCTGATCCCATTTTTTTTGACAGACAAATGTTTCGGAGGTAGTGTGTAAACGTGATTGACACAATGTGAGTTCGTATTTATTTTTTAACGTGCGAGAATTTCGGACAAAAATTTCGGACTCAGTGTGCAGAGACCTTTAAACTTAAGTAGATGAGCAAATGAGGGTAATTTACAGGTGAACAGAATGACACAATCAGACATGAGGGAAAACTAGGTCACAGACACATGAGGGAATAAAACACAACAAGGAGTCCAGGTTGTGACAATGTCACAATATTACTACTTGTAAACCAAAAACCGTGGATTAACAACGATGTTCGAGCAGCTTTGTCAGTGCGGACATCTGCCTTTAAATTTGCCTTTAACGGAAACATTGATGATTGAAAACAAGCCAGTTACGATCTCAGGAAATCCATCAAAGCTGCCAAACGACAATATAAAAACAAATTTGAACACCAACAATGCAGAGAGTGCACTCTCTATTTCTGTCGTGGATGTAACACGATCCTTCCGACGGGTGAATATCCGCAAGGCTGTGGGTCCGGATGGCATCCCAGCGCATGTGCTTTGAGCATGCGCAGTCCAACTAGCCGGAGTTTTTACAGACATCTTCAACCTTTCCCTCTTTCTGTCTGTGGTTCCCTCATGCTTCAAAAAATCCACCATTGTGCCCATACCAAAGAAAAATAAAATCACATGCTTGAATGACTGGAGGCCCATTGCTCTGACACCCATCTTCAGCAAGTGTTTTGAGAAACTCATCAGAGACTACATCTGCTCTGTGCTGCCTGCAACACTGGTTGCGAAGCTCCAGACTCTGGGACTAAACAGATCTCTGCGCAGCTGGATCCTGGACTTCCTGACAGGCAGAAGTCAGGTGGTCAGAATGGGCAACAATACCTCATATCCCCTGGTCATCAACACTGGTGCTCTTCAGGGCTGCGTCCTCAGCCCACTACTGTACTCCCTCTACACACGTTACTGTACAGCCACACACAGCTCCAACGTCATCGTCAAATTTGCTGACAACACAACGGTGATAGGCCTGATCACTGACAATGATGAGACAGCTTACAGAGAGGAGGTGAGTACCCTGACTAAATGGTGTCAGGGGAATCACCTCTCACTCAACATCGACAAGACAAAGGAGCTGGTGGTGGATTTCAGAAGACAGAGCAGAGAACGCACACCCGTCACCATTGATAAGACACCTGTGGTGCAGGTAAACAGCTTTAAGTTCCTCTGTGTTCACATCACTGAGGATCTCACATGGTCTAATCACACAGATGCAGTGCTGAAGAAGGCACATCAGTGCCTCTTCTTCCTGAAATGGCTGAGGAAGTTTGGAATGAGCCCCAGCATCCTCAGATCATTCTACACCTGCACTCTGGAGAGCATCCTGACCGGCTGTATCACCTCCTAGTTTGGAAACAGCACCGCTGGCAACCGCAAAGCTCTGCAAAGGGTCATTCTAACTGCCCGCCACATTGTTGCAGCTGAGCTTCCCTCCCTCCAGGTCATCTACACCAGGCGGTGTATAAGAAAAGCCCAGAGAATCATCAATGACTCCAGCCACCCGTCCCACAGACTGCTCTCTCTGCTGCCCTCAGGAAGACGTCTCAGCAGAATACAATCCTGCGCTAGCCGACTGAGGGATAGCTTTTTCCCTCAGGATATCAGGACAATGAACATTCAGAAATAATACACCATACATCATACTCCCACTTTACAGTATGCCATGCACTGCACTTTAATACAGTTCAACTGGACTACATGCACACACTGCACAAATACAAAATCTGGTGGTTCTAATGCACATCCATGACATTTTGTACCCAGCTTATGTATAATCTGTTGCACCTTCGCATATTACTGTGTGTATATATGTGTACATGATGTAGAATGTGTACATATGGTGTAGAATGCGTATTGATAACTGTAAGTATGTCTAATAGTACACTGTGTGTACTGAGTATATGAATGTGTATATTGCACATTGCCTTCTGTATAAGTCTGTAAGTATTTACTGTCTATATGTAAATTGTTTCTACACTCTCAAGAAGAAAAAGATGAGAAATCCTGCAGAACCTCTCCAGAATGATATTCGGCATTCTATTATATACAGTTCTTTCACTAGGCGCGTTCAATACATTGTATAGATGTTTGTTATGGGATCACGATGCAGTCAGGAGGCAGTCAGGAGGCCTTAACTTTATGTTCTGTGAAAACAAGGGCCTGATTATATACTTTGCCTACAGGAAAAACATGACAAACAGCTTCCCTCTATGTCTGCACCTCTCATTCAGATTTCTATACATGCAGGCAAACAGATGATTATAATGGTAGGGTAAGTTCATACATAAATGGCTATATTCACATTGATTATACTCAAATTATTTATACTTTGAATAATAACAAAAAATATAAAAATAAAATAAAAGAGTAAAATGTGCAATAAAATAAAGTGTGCAATACAGTATACTGTGGACTTAATAAATAATAATATAAGCAGGGATGTGCAAGAGGAATCTGCAAACAGGTTGTACCAGGTATATACATAGCAGCAATATGGATGATGGAAAATAGTGAATATTTTACAGTTTATTAAATTGAGACTTGTAAATGTTATTAGAATGAGTTTGAGTTTAGGAGCCTGATGGCCTGAGGGAAGAAGCTCCTCCTAAGTCTCTCAGTTTTTGCCATCATGCTCTGGTAGCGCTTGCCAGATGGCAGCAAATTGAAAAGACAGCTACCGGGGTGATTTGTGTTCTAGATAATTTTAGCAGCTCTGCTTTTGCAGCGTTTGAGGTAGATGTCCTGCAGAGAGGGGAGAGCAGACCCTGAGATGCACTCAGCTAAGCGCACAACTCTCTTCAGAGCTTTACAGTCCTGATTTGAGATGTTACGATAACAAACAGGGATGCACTGAGTCAGTACACTTTCTATGGCCCCTGAATAGAACATTTTCAGGATTGCTGGTGAGACCCTGAATTTCCTCAGCTGTCGCAGATGATACAGTCTTTGCCTGGCTTTCTTGACCTGTGTTTGAATGTGTACAGTCCAAGTCAGGTCATCTGAGATGTTTACACCGAGGTACTTGAAGCTGTTCACCCTCTCCACAGGGGTCCCACTGATGATGAGAGGAGTGTAGGGCCGCTGCTGTCTCTTCCTGAAGTCCACAATCAGCTCTTTAGTTTTGCTCACGTTCAGAGAGAGACAGTTGTCCTGGCACCATGATGTAAGTCTCTCTACCTCATCCAAGTATGCGGTCTCATCATTGTTGGAAATGAGGCCCAGAACCACAGTATCATCAGCAAATTTAACAATAGAAGTGGAGCTGTGAGAGGACACGCAGTCGTGTGTGTAGAGAGAGTAGAGCAGGGGACTCAGGACACAACCCTGTGGGGCTCCTATGTTCAGGGTGACGGAGTTGGAGGTGAACTGGCCCATTTTCACCACTTGAGGTCTGCCTGTGAGGAAATCTTGAATCCAGTCACAGAGTGAAGAGTTTAGGCCGAGGTCTGTGAGTTTGCTTGATAGCTAGCTTGTTGGGGACTATAGTTTTGAAAGCTGAGCTATAGTCGATGAAAAGTAGCCTTACATAGTTGCCATTTTTGCTGTCAATGTGTGTAAGGGAAGAGTGCTGGACCTGGGAGATGGCATCGTCAGTAGACCTATTTGGGCGGTAGGCAAACTGAAGAGGGTTCAAAGTAGCAGGGATGGAGGAGCAAATGTGGTTCTTTAAAAGTCTCTCAAAAACCTTCATGACTATTGATGTGAGGGCAACTGGACGATAGTCATTCAGGAAAGAGAGTTTACTGTTCTTAGGCACAGGGATGATGACAGATTTTTAAAGGAGGTGGGAACCACAGAGGTAGCAAGGGACTCATTAAAGATGGATGTAAACAAACCAGCAAGCTGAGCAGCGCAGGACCTCAGAACACGGCCAGTAATCCCATCAGATCCGGCTGCTTTCCCGACGTTCACTCTCTTTAGTTCTCTCCGATCCTCGTCCTCCGACACGGTGATGACATGATCATCGCTGCTCTGTCTGCTGCTTCCTGACGCACTGATCGGCAGAGTTGCGCTGACGCCATTGCATTCAAAGCGGCCGTAGAAGGTGTTTAGCTCTTCGACCAGCAACGGATCTGCTCTCACCTCTGCGGAGGATTTATTTCCAGAGAATCAGATGGTCTTCAGTCCCTGCCACATGCGTCGAGAGTCATTGAGCTGAAAATGTGACTCAATTCTCTCCCTGTATCGGAGTTTAGCAGCTCTAACTGCACGTCGGAGAGCATTGCACAATGCTTTATACTCGCTCATGTTACCCGACAGAAGGCCGGCGTTGTATGCGGCAGTGCGATAGTTAACCGCATCACGGATTGTTCTGTCCACCCATGGTTTCTGATTGGAGAATGTCCTTATAGCTACAGTTTCAGTGGCTTGCACGGTTAGCGTGTTGACAAAGCTTAATGCTACATCCGTGAACTCGTTGACATCAGATGAACTCGCCCGGAACATGTCCCAGTCGACGTCATCAAGAGCCGCCTGTAGCATAGCTTCAGAGTGGGAGGACCAGCGCGTCACTTCTCTCTCCACCGGGGGTTCCTGACCGAGCCTTTGTTTATATTCCGTTGTGAGGAAAATGGCGGCATAGTACGCTTTGGCAAATGGCGGTAGTGTGCGGGCATTGTAGGCCTTTTTAAACTGAGTGTAGCAATGATCCAGTGTATTCGGTCCTCTAGTTGGACAGGAGACATGTTGGCGAAAGTTCGGCGTGACCTGCCTGAGGCTGGCTTTGTTAAAGTCCCCCGCAATGATAGAAGCAGCATCAGGGTGTTTGGTAATGTATCCGCTGAGCACATTGTGGAGTTTGGACAAAGCCAAGCTAGTGTCTGCCTGTGGTGGAATGTAAACAGCAGTGACAATGATCCATGAAAAATCCCGGGGCAGATAGAATGGGCGGCAGATAATGGACAGATGTTCTAGATGAGGCGAGCAGGAGCATGACAGAATGAAGAATGGATCACACCATTTCTTGTTGATCATGAAACACAGCCTTATATACTGGCCTTGGCTGTTCTGTCCATCTGTAAACACAGAAAAGTTATCAGTCGGCGTTACAGCGGTGGCCGGGACCGAGGGCGTGAGCCATGTTTCAGTCAAACAGAGGATGTTACAGTTCCTTATGTCCCATTGGAAACTTATCCTGGTTCTAAGATCGTCCATCTTATTCTCCAAGGATGGGACATTAGCGAGCAGAATACTCGGTAGAGGTGGACTGTGAGCCCTTTCCCTCAGTCTGTTGCGGATTCCAGCGCGTTTCCCACTGTGTTTCTTTCACCTCCTGGGATTATTCAGGTGGCCATTGTTCTCCTCGGTCTTCCGAAGAATCTCCAATGGCCACGTTGGATTTGTGGATAAAGTGTCCTGAAGCAGGTTAGTGTAGCGGTGTCCAATGTCCAAAAGTGTTCTTTTGTCATAAATAATCAGTGCAGACGTTATGCGTGTAAAAAAGGAAGAAAAAATATGTAAAAATGTAGATAAAAGCACAATCTGAGCGGAGCTACCCGAACGGCAACTGAACACAGCAGCGCCATTTTGGTATGGTGTATATATATATTTTGGTATTGAGATAAACATATATACTGACTTTATGTGTGTTAGTTGAATGTAACATTGCAGTTCTTTGACCCAACAATCATTTCTGAATGTCTTAATTTTGATCTGTAATTAATGCAATTTGATCAGCTTTAAGTCAGAAGTGTAGCAAACGAGAGATATGTCCGTAGATATGTAAATTGTATTATTTCATTGTGATTGGCAGCTACATTTTGTTAAATTCCATTTAAAATCTTACATCTTAGATTGAACATTCCCCATAAGGGCTTCGTGAATTTTAATTGCAGTACATAGGAAATACTATCATTATCAAAATGAACAATTCGCCTAACTCTCGCATGCTCTTTAAAACATTTTACTCCCTCTTTTGTCCTCCTCCCCCTCCTTCATCAACTCTAACAGCTGACGACTTTGCCACATTCTTCATTAATAAAATGACAAACCTCACTGCACAATATTCCACACCACAATCTGTCAAACACATCTTACCAGCAAACATAAACTCGTTCACATACTTCTCTCCACTCTCTGAGGCAGAAGTCTCCAAACTCATCCTTTCCAGTCATCCTACTACTTGTCCGCTTGATCCTATTCCATCTCATCTCCTTCAAGCCATTTCTCCTGCAGTTGTTCCTGCACTCACTCACATTGTTAACACATCCCTTCACACTGGAATTCCATCAGCATTTAAACAGGCTCGTGTAACCCCACTTCTTAAGAAACCCACTCTTAACCCAACTCTTTTATGGAACTATAGACCGGTTTTCCCTTCTACATTTCATTGCAAAAACACTTGAACGAACTGTGTTCAACCAAGTCACTGCCTTTCTCACACAGAACAACTTCCTGGACATTAATCAATCTGGCTTCAGAAGTGGACATTCCACTGAAACTGCCTTGCTCTCAGTTGTTGAAGACCTAAGATGGCACCTTATATGGCTGGATCTGTCTGCTGCTTTTGATACGGTCAACCACCAGATCCTCCTGTCAACCCTTTTGAGAAAGGGCATCTCAGGAACCGCACTCCAGTGGTTTGACTCTTACCTCCCAGATAGGTCCTTCAAAGTATCTTGGAGAGGTGAGGTATCCAAGTCGCAACATCTAGCTACAGGGGTGCCACAGGGCTCAGTTCTTGGACCACTTCTCTTTTCTGTCTACATGGCTTTACTAGGTTCTGTCATTCAGAAACATGGCTTTTCATATCACTGCTATGCTGATGACACTCAGCTCTACCTCTCATTCATCCTGATGATCTGACGATAGCTGCTCGTGTAACACCTGTGTCAATTAATTTACACTTGTTGCTAATCTTAACCTTAGGCCAGTAGGTTCGACTCGGGAGAAATAATTAAACCGCTTCAATTAAATAAAATAACTCTCTGTACTAAAATTACTTTGGTACTGATTAATATGGGTTTATTTAATAGAAACAAAGGTAAATAATAATCAACAATTATCACATTCACATGAAATGTTACCCTCAATTGAATAAATTGAACAGCTTCACCTGAGTATGATAATAGGGTGCACCCTTTAAGCTATGCAATCTCCTTAATACACACCTTAAAGATCACCACCAACATTCACAATGTTCACATCAGTAAACTCGTTGACATTTCACAATTAAACTCAAAATAATCCTTGGCATTAAACACAAGATTAGATAAACAGTTCAAAAGAAAATAGTTCAAACTAACTCAAAAAGATTTGCTTCCGAAAGATTCGTTGGAATGTTCAGTTCAAAAAGATTCAGTTCAAAAAGATTCAGTCAGAGCAACTCGTGGAGATTTTCTTCTCTATCACAGCTCTGTCGGATTATATGATACCTAGTAGGCAATCAGAGCATTCCTACCCATCTCCTCGGATTTTGGTTGGAACTTATCTCTCTGTCTGTCAACAGTCAGTATTCATCTCACTGGGAAGGCTCGCCATCTTGCATCATCTCGAACTAAACGGTGTTCCATCGTAGGACAAAAAAACCTGACCTGCATATGTAACAGGCAGTATTTAGTTCACAATACCGATTAAACTCACTGTTTTCAGTTACACATCAATACATACTAACACATTTCCCTTTTTAACATTTAACAGTTATACTTTCGATGTACTTTGAAGGTTTAGATAACATCACGGTCTTTAAACACAAAACATCAACAAAATATAACATTAAACTTCTATATACAATCGTTGTTTTACCATTACATTCCTTTTGCATTGTAAAACATCAAGACTCATCAGTTTTTAGTCCAACTAGAAATACGTTTACACTCAGTCTCTATTTCGGACATCAGTACATATGTAATCACATTTATAGCAATTTACACATTGTAAAATACGTACTCACCAAATTAAAACATGAAAACCTCCGTTTTACACTTTCTGACGTTATTGTCCTGGCTCTATGTTATTCGACTGTTCACTTCTCAGTCTCGGAAAAGAAAGAAAATGGCTACTCTCATCCAGCAACTAACGTGGTGAGGCGGGACTTCAAGTTAGCCTTCTTGTAATTGGACAATCATTAACTGTCAATCATGCGGAAATGCTTTCCACTGATTCTTATACAACTTTTTCTTCTTAGATTATTTCACTCATTTCCAGTTACTTTAATATTAACAGACTCATTAATTAATTATTTATTATTAACTTTTAAATTATACAGGGTTACACTCGCATCTCAGCATGTCTAGCAGACATTGCTTGCTGGATGAAGGACCATAACCTTCAACTCAACCTAGCTAAGACAGAACTGCTTGTGGTTTCAGCAAACCCATCGTTTCATCACAATTTCATCTTCCAATTAGGCTCATCAACCATAACTCCTTCAAAAACAGCCAATAACCTTGGAGTTGTGATTGATGATAAGCTGAATTGATCAGACCACATTACTAAAACTGTCCGGTCCTGTAGATTTGCATTATATTATATTAAGAAGATCAGGCCCTTTCTATCGGAACATGCTACCAATAGCTGCTCACATTAAATTCAAGGCATTAATGTTTGCCTACAGAACCACCTCTGGCTCTGCACCCCTTCACCTAAATTCATTACTTCAGACTTATATGCCCTCTATAAGCTTGCATTCTGCAAGTGAACAACGCATAACTGTACCATCCCAAAGAGGCACAAAATCACTTTCACTGACTTTTTCATTAACTGCTCCCATCTGGTGGAATGACCTGCCTAACTCAATCTGAGCAGCTGAATCCTTACCCATCTTCAAGAAATTGCAAAAAACACATCTCTTCCATCTTTATTTGACCCTCTAACTCTAGCACTCTCTATTCTAATTTTATTTGATATAATCTGTCTTCTTTTTATTTAAAAAAACACACATTTGACCCTCTATAAATTGCATATTCATTCTCTAACTGCTAGCTTTTCTTGTAAAACTAACACTAGGTTTCTTTTTTCTATATTCTATATACTCGTTTTCCTAAAAATAAAATAAAAAAAATACAGCTTCCTACGTGTACTGCGTTAGGCTAACCAGGACTTGTAATAGCACTTGCAAGTTGTTGCTCTTTTGTTGGTTTTGATTGCTTCTATAATGTCCTCATTTGTAAGTCGCTTTGGATAAAAGCGTCTGATAAATGACTAAATAAATAAATAAATATATAATTTGAGTCAATTAACTGGATTGATTTTGGTCTAACCAAAAATAGCATATGCCTACTAGATGATTCACATCTCAAGTGTTTTTGATGCCTTGCTTCTATATACTTTCTAGTTGTACTAGCTCACTGAGATTTATTGTTATGATACTAACATATGTACTGAGCTGCAATTTTGTTGATAAGTGATTTTAGTGAAGTTGTGTTTGTGTTGCATTTTTAAGAAAGATATAAAAGGTGTTTTTATAAGATACGGCAAGAGAGTCAACATCTGCAGAAATATAATCTGATTTGAACATGGTCAAATTATATTTGGGGGTGTTTGTTTGTGGTTTGTGGGTCCATGATTAACAGAACAGAAATACACGTTTTGTTCTATAACATACAATTTTCTTTAATCATATACAGCATCTTAAAACAGAGTTACTCAATTCCAAATTTCATGCTCCATGAACTGAGCTGGGTCCCAATGCTCCTTATTCCCTGAGCATGTTCATGTGACACAATGCATTCATTTGGAACACCCTGCACACACAGATGAAAATTCAGTAGTGCATAAAAGTTTGAAGTATGATGACATATGCCTTTGTAAATAACAAAGAGACATATAAAATGCATCAGGACTGGTACTGAGAACTGCTGTTTTAAAGTACTGTGTGTTAAAGTGGCAGTTTACCCAAAAATGAATAATTCTGCCATCATTTTCTCATCCTCATGTTGTTGAACACATATTTTGATTAATATTGGTTACCAAACATTCAACCCATATTATATAGAAGTCAATTGTTTGTTTAAAAATATTCTCATCTTGTTGTGTTCAACAGAAAAAAATAAACGTATCTTGTGTTCAACAGAAGAAAGAGACTCATACAGGTTTGGAACAATATGAGGTTGAGTAAATTATGACAAAATTTATATTTTTGGGTGAATTATCCCTTTAAAAACACAAGATCATATATATATATATATATATATATATATATATATATATATATATATATTATATATATATATATATATATATAAATTAAGTGCTAAATCTCTTCTTTTGGACTACAAACTGAACAGCTCTATACACCAGGGCCGTCGGTAGTGGGGTGAAAGGTGGTGACGATTATAGGAGCCCATGGCTGATAACATTTTATGAACAAATGAAACGAAGAGCATTCATTCCTAGCGAGTTATCAGTTTCTCACAAATGCTTAACCATCTCTAAACAGCTTCACTAAATATACTTTGGGTTTGGTCTTGAGATTCTGCCTGACCGAGTCACATAAAGCTTTTTTCTTGTTCTTTGGTAGGCACTATGGTCTCTGACATTGCATCAATGTCAGGCGTGTCGCCTCTTCACTTGAGTAATCAGAAAGGGAAGTTTGGTCTTGTCTTGGCGTACGAACACTTGTGTGATCTGCAGGGTTGTACTCAACATTTTGTGGTGGCAAAGTTTCAGGGACCAGCAAGATATGTCTACGATTCCTTCTATAATCCCTCCCCTCTGATTCTACCACTTACAATCTTGGCTCCTTGCTGATGTCTTTGATGGTTCCCACATTATTGTAACCTTGAGGTTTTTGTAGTCAGACTACTTCACCTGTCAACAGGGGACGGAGAGGCTTGCTGGTTTTTTCATAATACATCTTCTATTGATATCGCTGGTGTGCTAGTCGTTTTGTGACCCTGACGTTATGTTTGGTAGAAGGGACCAGTGTTGGGGGTAACGCATTACAAGTAACGGGAGTTACGTAATAATATTACTTTTTTCAAGTAACTAGTAAAGTAATGCATTACTTTTTAATTTACTAGAAAATATCTGAGTTACTTTTTCAAAAAAGTAACGGCAGTTACTTTGTTTTCCCACTTATTGTCCGACAGTGCGCTGTGTGAACATGCTCTTACTGTAGTTCTAATCTAGACTAAATGTGAATGTGTATTAATTCATCCCACTCACAAAAAACAGATTCAGTATTCATCAAAATGAATTAAAACAGTAACGTAATTAGTTCCATTTTTAGGGAGTAAGGCAATATTGTAACGCATTACTTTTAAAAGTAACTTTCCCCAACACTGGAAGGGACTAGCACATTTTTGTCAGTTGGAAGGGTTGTCCTTCCTAGTTTGTCTTGACATGAGTTTTTCCTGCTGGTGATCCGAGAATTCCATCACAGCACATTTCTCAAATTGAGTAAATCAAGAAAGATGTCTGTTCTATCTCGCTTAGATTTGTCTATTAACTCTTTTGCGCTTCGCACCACTCGTCCATTAGATTGCGGCTATTCTGGGCTGCTTGTTACATGTATGAAGTCCCAGGTATTTGCAAAGTTCTTGAATTATTGACTGGAAAACTGCGTTCCGTTGTCTGTGATCACTTTTTGGGGACTGCCGTGTACAGAGAAGTGTCTCTTTAATGTTGTAATCACGGAGATTGATGTTAGATTGCAAAGAAGATCTACTTCGAACCATCCTGAGTACGAGTTGACAAGAACAATATAGTGTTGGCCATTTCATTCAAATAGATCAGTTGCAACAATTGACCAGGGAAGCTCTGGATTATTCAATTCAATTCAATTCAAGAGTATTTGTATAGAGCTTTGTAACGATACAATCGTGCCAAAGCAACTTCACAGGAAATTACGTTTCTAAAATATATTTATATTGTAGAAACTCAATATAATTAACTTATGGCAAAATTTGGTTAATTCAGTATAATAGCTGAGGGTTGTCATCATCTCTTCTCAGGTGTTTGGTCATCTCAGATCATTTAAGGGTTGGATACAGACTGAAGCTTGTGTAATTCCTAGTTACCACGGGATGTTAATCCCCTGGTAGAAACAGAGAAACAAATAAAGACAATTAGCGTAGCAGTTGTTCCATCCAGGAACAACCCTGGATGAAATTATCTGTTCAACCCAAGCTAAAGCATAATAATGTGCGTTTTGATTATCATGCTGTTTTAATGATTCTTTCTGTTGGTGATGTTTCATACTATTGCAGACAGAGCATGAAGTGCATTCTTTCTCAATGTACTTATTTATTGAAGGCCAGAACACTATACCTCGTGCTCTGCATTTTGTGGATTCTTCTCCAGGATGTCCCCTGTGAAGAATTGTGATGTATTCTTTCTGCAGTGACTTGGGAATCACAGCTTTTGGGCCTTTCATCACAATACCATATTGTGTTGTCAGTTCATCTCGGTATGGGTAATACTGTTGGAGTGCAAGAGGCAGCTTTGCATGCCGATCTGGCCAGCTCTGGCGTATTAATCTACAAAGCTGCAGCAGTGTTGGATCTGTGGCCGTGTGTCCTTTTAACTCGACAAGCCTTGATGATGAGATGTATTCTACAGATATGACCTCAAACTCAGTCTTTTCACTGGCTTGCACTTGTGTTCTTCATGGGGGCACGTGAAAGAGTATCGGCCAGGTACATTTGTTTACCTTTTTTGTAACTTATCACAAAATCATATTTCTGGAACCTTAACATCATTCATTGTAATCGCGTTGGTGCCATGTGCAGTGGCTTGTTGAGAATTGTCACCAATGGCTGATGATTTGTTTCAACGAGAAACTTAACACATGCAAACACCACTGTGAGAAGCTCCTTCTCAATTTGAGCATATTGTGTCTCAGTCTGTGTCAGGTTACATGAGGCATATGCTATAGGAGCATTCGATTGAAGGCATGCCACACCAAGTCCAAATGTCAGCGTGACATTGTAATATCTGAGTGTTTGGTCGCGGGCTTGTGATACACTCTTTCAGCTTGTTGAATGCGCCTTGATGTTGTTCAAGCCAGAACCATTCAACATCTTTGAGAGTCAGCTCTCGTGAGGGTGCTGATAGGTTGCTGAAACTTGGAATGAAGCTGTTACACTCTCTGGCACTTCCAACTCAGGGATTGCCTTAATCTTTGAGGGGTCTGGTTTTAGTCCTTCACTCGTGAACACATGTCCCACATAGCATACCTCTGACAGACGAAACTTGCATTTGAGGGGGTTAAGTCTGAGGTAAACTTTTTGTGTGCAAACCAGAACATTTGGGGTTCTCTTGGGATTCAGCTTCCGTGATCACTCGTCTTTGATCTCCTTCTTCTACATGCACGGCTGGTGCATAAACAAATTTGCGCTCTAGCTCGGTGGCTTCTGAGCCGGCAAAATTGAGAATGAATGACTGCGTCCTGTCATCTTTGTCTGAGTGAGTAGCTGCTATATATATATATTTCTATATATATCGTATTCTTGCTCGAATACTCGCCAGTTCTCAACAATGTTGCCATCAAACACCTAGGGGTTCGGGTCGTCTAAAGCCTTCCGCCATTTCCAATGAGGTACGCAAAACGTTGTTTTTTTTATCAAGTCTTTACGATGAAAATTAACCTTAGTCTCAATACTCAAAGGCGTCTTTTTTCCGAGAACCGTCTTCTGACACCATGATGAATGATGGACACACAACTGACTCCCTACATCCCAATGTGCATACTATCCACCCTATCTGCCCTAAATAGTATTGAAAATTATTAATATCACATTGCACATTGGGACGCAGGCACTGTTTTGAGTGATGTTAACACTTTACTGAGAAAACTTCTTCTGTTTTTTGGCGCATTACATCCTGTGTGCATATCGCCACCTACTTTTGCTGTTATGCAGTCATGATTTATTTACAATCAATAACGTCCTTGTTTTAGCTTTTCCTATTATTACACACTTATAAATATAAATATTTATTCTATGCTCCATCCCATTCCTTCTTCCCAGTATCCACCTGGCGCTGCATGTTCAGCTCATCCAGGCTAAATCCGTGGTCTCCTAAAGATCCAGAATATAATAGAGCATCCACATTCTATATTTAAATCCTTTCACTTAACCCAGTAGTATATATGTATTTTATTAGTATCCTACCCTACTCTATCTCTATTAAAATCATATCCTAATAAATATTCACAATCCTTATTTACCTTACCTTTTTTGTTTAAATATGATATTACTTCCTTGCTTTCTTCATCATACCTTGTACAGTTATATATTTATAACTTTTATTTAGCGTTTGGTCTCGTACTTTATCGCGTCTCTTGTTAGTGTCTGCGCTTGCTTGGCCATTTGTTGTGATAAACAGGAAAGTGTGTTCAAGCGCCAGAAGAAGACCGTGTAAAGAAATAGTCTTTGAGAGAAGCAGTCTATCAGCGGAAGTTAAAAGCAACTCGTAAGTGTATTTACTTGTCTCAGTGTTTAGTGCAGTTGCAGGTGCTAGGAAACGCTTGTTTTGTTTACTGTGTTGAGACTTGCTGAAATCGCGTTTGGTCTCGTACTGTATCGCGTCTCTTGTCAGTGTCTGCGCTTGCTTGGCCATTTGTTGTGATAAACAGGAAAGTGTATTCAGCTGAATTCAATTAGTGATTTGTTAGACAGGTTTAAAAAAGGTTATTATACCGCGGCAGCTGTTGTGTGAAGCCCTCCTTGTGAGAAGACCGAAGAGTGTAAAGACCATCGACTCTACCGTGCGACTCCACCGGGCAGGGATATAAGTATCGCTTTTTATTTCTCCTCTTTCCTACTACTTGTTTCACTTCTGTTTAAATTTGTATAACCAATTCTTACTATGTAAAAATGAAGTATACTTAGGCCTTTAGTGTTATGTTAGAATCATTATTATACTCATACCTTTTCTTGATTTAATATTTTGACTTGTTTTTAGCTTTATTTTTTGTTTTCATTTAAATGTTTAAATTAAATGCAAATAAAAGTAAGGATTTTTTTTAGAGAAAGAAAGAAGAAAATAATGCGTCAAGCAAACGGTACGACTGACTAACACATCACGACAATACACGAGAAAGCACAGCAAGCATCGTATCTTGCAGCCCTGTGTATAGCCAAATGTAAAAAGCCTCACGCGATCGGGACGTGCCGAGTGATGGTCGGGGATGAGCAAAATTGGCATTGCAAGATTTCTTTTATATTGTAAAACTTGTATAATATTGTATATGTCTTCTATATTGAAAAACGATTTCTTTTTTAAGTAGAGCAGACATTTTTTATGTTTCTTGCAGAAAAACAGATTGCTGAAAAAAACAGATTGCTGTTCAAATTGCAAACCAAACTTGAGCCACTGTAATTTACTCCATTAAAATGTAAGAAGTTTAATGCACTTTTTTACAAATCAAATGTAAATTAACTTTTCAGTATTGATCTTCTACTATTGACATCATAAATAACTGTTCAGTATTCAATATTTTTGTTGCACTTATCAGACAATTTTATTGTTCACCGTCAAAACTTTTATAACAATTTGTTATATTTTATGAAATGTAGACTTTAACCAATTTTGTATATTCAACATCAGAGACATAAGGCTACAAACATAATTGTTGTTCCAGCATTGTAAAAATGCATTTGTTTTTGGTACAATCTAAAATTTGTAAGTAAAATTGTAAGTTTGAGGATGTTTTCGTCATGAGTTTTCTTTTGGAGGGCCACAAAATAATTCACCCTACACAAGGGGGCCTCCTCCTGAAAAAGTTTGAGAACCACTGCATTACATATCTTTCTATCAAAGTTATCTGACATTTTCAAGATGAATTTATGACAGAGTTCTTGTCATATTTTATAACCATTTTCTAAACTATAGCAAATAAACTGTGATAATGTGAGACATGCTAAAGGTGTCGGTATAAAATTGGTTTGACTGTATATTTATTTTTTACAGTGAAGACTATGCAGTGCTATTTTACATTTAATTATTCGTATACCTGGACACTTACAAACCTCAAACAACTTAAACATTGTGTAAACAGCACAAATAAATAAATAGAATGAACATACAAATTAAACCATTACAAACAGGGCCCACTGGTACAACCTGCACCGGGGCCCCGTAAACCCCAGCTACGGCCCTGCAGCAGTTCACTAAGTTTGAGTAATAACTCCAGGATATTGGTTTATTTTGAGACAGAGGGAGTGTTAGTCACGATAAAAAAGTGAATAACTTAAGTAATTTGTGGATTAGTGCTTACTGGAGATGTGGAGCGTTTCAAATGATTCAGTTTGCGAATTGGACATCACTATTCTTTACAGTCAGATGGATTCTGATTGGCTGTCAGTGTGAAATATTTAGAAATTGCACTCTTGGTGCGGGACTTTACTGTCGAAAATTTGTGCGAAAGACAGATAAAGTGAGAGCGAGACAGTATATGGATGAGAGAGTGCAGAAGAGGGTTGGAGAGCAGCGGTAAGCCATTAAAAATTCATGATACAGGAAAACTTCAAAATGTCATGGTGGGGGGGCTCTTCATAAACATATCAATAAAGTAGCCACAATGGCATTCCCCACTTGCAAGCTTATTAATTAACATTTCAAAAGCCTCTGAGTGCTCATAAAAAAGCTACAGTTAACTCTGAAACCATAGCAGACAACACAAGTATTTTTAAACACAAGACACTATAAGAACAAGAATCACCATTGCTAAATACATATTAGATCTTATGGATTTAAATTTCTCGACCAGGCATGTATAAGAAACATGAGACAACTGGCAATTCTGAGTGATTCAATAATGCCCTCTACAGGCCCCAGGTAAATAATGCAAATTTAATATATCCCCAAGCCCCATGACATTACACCATGGAAAATGTTAAAACAGGGTATTTTTTAAATAATTGTGTAAGTGAACACATTAAGAATAGTTTTAAAAATGAATCAAATGAGGCTTAAAAAGAACACTGATACGTACCGTGCATGAATACACAACTAATGTCTTGCATACAATAAATCCAAAAATAAACCAAACGATGCTCACAGTTTAGTTTTAATTAATTAGTGAATTGAATGCACATGTATTAATTTAAAGACCTTTTTAATATATCTTTACACAAAAAAGTAACTATACATCTGTTTTGTACCGGATCATTGTATAACTTAACCTGTAGTCATTCTGTTTGCACCTTATAAAATCAGGATAGTGCAATATTATAATCACAATTAAAACATTTCTGATGTCAGGAATATGAGATACACAATCAATCTACAGCATGTCTCTATACAGTGCACAGGCCGTATAGTGGCAGACTAAACAAAGTGTACCATAAAACCAGCAGTGATGTGGAAAAGGTTTTCATTTTTATGTACCATTAAAAAATGCACCAAGATTTTTACAATGACTCCATGATGTTACATCAACCATTTTGTTTAAAATTGTTCAATGGACAACCTCATCATTTATAGATGAATCTCACTAAACCTGTCAACAACATGTCCAGGTCATATTTCACCCCAAAACAAAAAGTTTTGCTTAAAGAAAATTAAGCTTAGGATCATTACAATTTTTGGCATTGTGAAAAAAAAAACTACTTCCAGTAATATAAAACGTTTTCAAAAACAATCGCATTCTCATTATGGTAATATGTGAAAAAAAACGTTTTTTATATATTGCTTTTAAATTATTGTTTATATGAACAAAAAATATTAAAGTATTTTACTGTAATAAAATATAAAATGTATTACAGTAACAAGAATTACAATTGAGAACAATGCACAAAAAAGCTCAAAAAATAAAATATCCAACACTATAAGAATAATTTAGGGGGAAAATGTGCTTAAATGATGAAAATAATATCTAGTAATTTGTAATATTAAAATCTAGTGGATTATTATGATATTTTGGGTAAAATATGGCACGTTCTTGTGGGATTCACCTTAATATTTAAAATGAAGTGCTATGTTGTAAAAAAAAAAGATTAGAAATATTAAAGCAGGTGTATTATCTGTGTGAATAAGTAAATTACAGTAAAATGCACATAAAGAGAAAGTGAGATCATGTGCTGACGTCCTGAGAATTTCAAAGATGTGCTTTCAGATCCAAACACATCAGTCAGTGTGTGTTCAGCATGAGAAACAGTGTTACATGCATCGGTGTCAACAGACTTTCTTATGTATTACTCGAAGGTCAGGCTAAAAACAATCATGTACCAGTGTTAAGACATAAGTGGACAGCATATATAATCTCTCACTCACACACTCTCAGTCTCTCACAATCGCTCAACACTAAAACAGTTTATTCCCAGAGTCATAATTTCCATAAAAGTATTATTGTTGGGTAAACGATCATATTCTTGATCACAGAAACGTGTGTACCATAAAGACTATTAAAACACCCCAGTCCACGCTGTGGGAAACATGGGAACTCTACGGAGCGCTGGCCCTTCAAACCCGCTCCCCAGAAGTGTCTGAAGTATCAACACCCGGCATCACTTCCTCCACCTCCTCTGGACTCCAGAGCACTAAGCGGCTGGCCCGGCACTCGTCAGTGCAGGCTGGAGGATCATGGGAAACAGGATGCTGGAGTGAGATGGAGGCTTTTAGCTGCAGCTTTCATCCGTCTGAAGCTTCCTCTTCAGAGATGCTGATTATGGCTGATGAAACCTGCAAAATGAATTGAAAGAAGACATGATGTATTTGTTATAAAGTCTATCTAGTTGATGGTGAAAGACAATGTTCATGTGCACATTTTATTCCAATTACTGCTTAAAAAAATTAAATGAAATACTTTCGTTACTATTCTACAACCACCTCTCCATTTCTCACTTGACTTTTAAGGAACATTTATTTTATCGCTCGCTCGCTCGCTCGCACGCACGCACGCACGCACGCACGCACACGCACGCACGCACGCACGCACGCACGCACGCACGCACGCACGCACGCACGCACGCACGCACGCACACACACGCACGCACGCACGCACACACACACACACACACACACACACACACACACACACACACACACACACACACACACACACACACACACACACACACACACACACACACACACACACACACACACACACACACACACACACACACACACACACACACACACACACACACACACACAC
Organism: Ptychobarbus kaznakovi; assembly: GCA_027422405.1. Taxonomy (NCBI): domain Eukaryota; kingdom Metazoa; phylum Chordata; class Actinopteri; order Cypriniformes; family Cyprinidae; genus Ptychobarbus; species Ptychobarbus kaznakovi. The sequence goes on along the minus strand of CM049802.1, from coordinate 26,776,716 downwards.
ACACACACACACACACACACACACACACACACACACACACACACACACACACACATTTTGTTTTTAAAGAAATTGATACTTTTCTTCAGCAAGGGGACATTAAATTGATCAAAAGTGACCGTAAAGACATGTTAATGTTACAAAATATTTGTATTTACATAAACATTGTTCTTTTAAACTTTATATTAATTTGAAATATTTCTTGAGCAGCAAATTATTTGTGATTGATTTGTTACACAATTTCGCATTATCACGGTGCAGATACAGACAGTGTCGGGAAGGTTAATTTGGAATTGTAATTGTTACAGATTACAAGTTACCCTGTTTAAAATGTAATAAGTAGTGTAACCATTTCATTTACTTTATTAAAATAATATATTACATTTGATTACTTCTCTAAATTTCTAATGAATGCTTTCAACTGTTAATCATTTTGAAACATTTAAAGCAGGTCGGGTTAATCTTACAGTAGTACTCAACACTGATTACGGTCAAATTAAGATTATACAATTTAATTTTAAAGCACAGCCACTGCAAAATCAGACTTTAACACCTCTTATTACTTAGAGATCGTTCTGAGGTTAAATACAGATTTAAAATCAAAACAAAAAATAATAGCCATGCTATTGCAGGGCTCTAGACTAACTTTTTGCACTGGTTGCACTGGTGCGCCTACCTTTTTTTCTTAGGTGCTCCAGCACAAAAGTTAGGTGCACCCAAATTTTCTTATAGGCAATATGGACTAGTAAACGATTAACTAACAATCTGGTCAACATAAAGTTCTTTATTTGAAGCACAATTCTACAAGAAAGGTAACTTACTGAAAAAGTGTTAGAGCTTTAAGTGCTTTACTGAGCTGAAATTTAAACAACAAAATTATAAAACAAATCAAGATAAATTAAATAAAAAGAAAATTAAGTGTTTTAAGGACGTCAAACTGAACATCTCATGGCTTATTGTCTTATGGACTATCCTCCATTGCAGTCACATTCCCCTCGGATGGCCAACTCCTGTAGTTTGGCCTTTTTGATCTTTGGCCATGGCTAAACCAGCTGGCCACACTCTCTCTAGCATCAAAATCTTCCAGCCTCGGCCCCTCTACACTGATTCTTACCAGATCTTCTACTGTGTCTGAATGAAGGGGTGCACTAGTGCAGTGCTCCCCCCCCTTAAACATATAAAACAATCCAGCACCGCCATCCCACCTCAGACTACCAAATAATTTCACTAAACATTATGAAACAATAAAATAAAGTATTTACAGAAAAAAAACCTGTTCTGTTCTGTCTAATTGTCTCTCTGTTCTCATACTGTATTTTAATGCAGCCAAATTCTCAATTATTTTACTTTATATATGTTACTGTTTCTTTTGTCAGTCAACGGGATAAATATGAAATAGTGACTGAAACACAGCCCTTTAAGAATACATAACCAGCTCTCCCTGCCAAGAAGATAGTCTGCACAAAAATCCTAATTTATCATTTTATTGAGGCGTTGTCTGATGAAATCAAATAATACACACACGACAAGATAAGACAAGACAAAGAAAATTTCTGTGCTGTGATTTCGTCTATATTTGCATGTAAACTTAGAGAAGCAATAATATATCTTATAACTGAACGGGCTGCTCCTCTCAGACGCTCACTGAACAGAGCAGACGCAGAGAAAGAGCTGCGTGCGCACTGATTTCACGCCGTTGCGGCAGTACCAACGATCACAGAGACTCGCTAAAGTTTGTCCAAGAAGTCGCTAGATTTGTCACTAGTTGACTTTTTTTTGGAAAAAAAAGTCGCAAGGGGGGTCTGAAAAGTCGCTAAATTGGCAACACTGCACACATTTCTACTACTCACTTCTCTCTCTCTGTCTGACTGCAGCAGCACACGCATTTTCAAATGTACACACCGTATACACTAATGGAACGCATACACTTCCATTATTCAAATCCGCTAAAGGATTGTTAGGCTGCATTAATTAGATCAACCGGAACCGGAAACACTAATACTACGCTAATATTAGTCTGTTTCTTTCTTATTCCGAGGTCACTGCATTCACCAGATCAGATGGTGGATCAGCACCTAGAGACGACCTCTACAGCCCTGAACGTCAGCGGAGACCAGGACACCTAGATGAGCCCCAGAGACAGACCCCCAGTGAGGACCCCGTCACCTAGACAGCCAACAGGAAAAGATCTCGGGAACCAGTTGAGCCCTCCAATCTGACTTTGCAGCAGTTGGAATTGAACTGCTGTGTTGTCTGGCCAGAGGAGAAATGGCCCCCCGACTGAGCCTGGTTTCTCCCAAGGTTTTTTTCTCCGTTCTGTCACCAATGGAGTTTTGGTTCCTTGCTGCTGTTGCCTCTGGCTTGCTTAGTTGGGGACACTTAATTTCCAGCAATATCGTCGACTTGATTGAACAGAAACATTTTGAACTAAACTGAGCTGGACGATGCCATCACTGAATTCAATAATGAAATGCCTTGAACTGAAAATTGAGTGTTTAATCTTGTCATTTTACATTATTGACACTATTTTCTCTTTTTGCTATTGTGCAGTTGCTTTGTCACAATTTGTATTGTTAAAGCGCTATATAAATAAAGGTGACTTGACTTGACGTACACACACGTACAGGAATATCTGGACCACGGCCAATCAGGGGGGGGGGGGGGGTCCGCACTTCACTATCTCTGATTGGTTTAGATCACGATATGAGCCTAATGTGTGTCTGTTGTTGAACCACAGGGAGACTTTCAGAGTCGCTGAGACTCTTTTCTCTCGAACGGCTGGTCGCACAGGTGCAACCTCAGATTTTTTTTTAGTCGTACCATTGAGAAATTCGGTCACACATGTGACCAAATTGGACCAATTTTTTTTACTCTAAAGCCCTGTATTGTTTTTGATATCAAATCTTTGCATAGCTATGACAGGAAACACTGGCCTTAGAGAGAGAGAGAGAGAGAGAGAGAGAGAGAGAGAGAGAGAGAGAGAGAGAGAGAGAGAGAGAGAGAGAGAGAGAGAGAGAGAGAGAGAGAAAAAAGAAAGAAATCAATAAAATCTGTATGAGTGCAAATAATCAGATGTAACCCCCTTTGTAATCGTTAACATTTTCATATGTAACTGATTTAACTGCACATTTGTTTCCTCCTCAGTAACTGTAACGGATTACGGTTACATTTATTTTGTAATTAAATTACGTAATTCCATTACATATAACTAGTTACTCCCCAACACTGGATACTAGAAGTGGGGGTAAGTCACACATGTTCAAGTCTCAAGTCCCTACCAGCAAGTCTCACGTCACAGTACAAACAAATCAAGCAAGTCAAGTCAGTGGCTCACCTCAAGCAAGTCAAGTCAAGTCACAGTATCAAAAAGGAACCAATATATCTTTGCCACACGACCTTATTAATTTTTCCTCAGAAATTAACTTTAATTATACATTTAAACTAATAATGTTTTAAATATAACATTTTGAAAATAGGCAAAATACTACTTTGTATACCGATAATGATAAGTCTGTAATTGAAAATGTTTTGATAAAATTACAAGATACAAATATGTATCTCATATTTATGTTATATTGAGTTTGACCATCCTAGGAGACAGATAATATTTAACAGATGTTTGAAAATTATATGGAACTAAATATCTCCAACGAAGACTGGGATTCAGTCTGGGAGCACGCTATATAATTTCAGTTAGTAACAAAACATGCTATTCAATTTAGCATAGTATTCTCACTACAAATCACCCCTTATATCAGAAATAAAATGGACCCAAAATTTTCATCGGATATAGACACCCTTATTTGGACTGTTTCTTTTCCTTTGCATTATTGCCAACATTGTTCTTGAAAACTATTGTCATCATGGCTCGAAACAAGAAGCATATTGCTGTTAATGTTTATGTATCTTCCCTTGTAACTTACCGATTTCTTTGATTTTATCTTAATAAGAACTGAATTTAAGGTCTGCCTAAGCTTTTTGTTTTGTTTCGTTTTTGTTTTCTGTTTGTTCGGTTGAAAAAAAAATAATAAAAAAAATTGCTTATAGAAATATTAAATTAAATTATAGACCTGCTCTATGACATTAATGCTGCCAGCAAGTGGTGGCAAATCACTGCTTTATCACAGAAGCGTATCTAAATATCGTATGTTATAATTATAAAAACTCAAATTTTAATAGGTCCATTTTGACACCATGTCTTGGATTTTGGGTTCAAGAGAAATATCACTAACTAATCGATATAACACCGTTTCCGTGGTACAATTCAATATATTGATTTACAAAGAGGGATACTCGACACTAAAGCACTGTTTTGAGAGGCAAACGCCAGCAAAATTAAAGTTTGACGTCGTTAATTACAATCACGAGATTAATAATTAATTAATACTCATTTTAATTCAATGGCAAACCTAAGCTGAATTTTAAGACCAATGGTGTTTTCAAAGAATGAACAAGCTTACATACCTTTCCTTTATGAAGTGGTGACGTGACTCTTGGCTTTGCAAATGCACAGTTTCGAAGTGTTAATCCAAACATCTCGGGAGATTCTTGCTCCCTGTATTTGGCGCGCTGTGTTCCTGTGCTTGTGCAATGTCATGAACTGTGCAAACTCGGATCACTTCTGCCACTGGTTCAGTGGCTTGCATTTTGTTTACCAAATGATATCGCAATGATTTATAATAATAAGAGTTGTTATAAAGTCAAGTCCTACCGAGTAATGAAGGTAAAGTCAAGTCACAAGTCCCTCTATCTCAAGTCCAAGTCAATTCGAGTCATTTTCTTTATTTAGCCAAGCAAGTCACAAGTACTTAAATTTGCGACTCGAATCAGACTTGAGTCAAGTCATGTGACTCGAGTCCCCCACCTCTGCTGGATACAGATATAAATCAAGATCCTTGTGGAAATTCTGAATGAGGTGTTTGTAAGATACAGAATTCTGATTATTCTAAACATATGCCGTCATTTTCAGATTAGTAACCTGTATATTGACTCACTGGTAATCAGGTTTTGGCAGCAGGGTTATGGTGTTTAAGTATTTGACCAAATGACAGTTAAAATCTGACTATTCTTGTGTGTGTTAACACTTTCATTTATTCCAGTTAAGAAAGTGTTAAAAGTCTCTCACCTGGTGTATATCTTGCTGTCCTTGTGAACTTCCATTTCTGAGCTCTTATACTCATTCAGCTCTTTTCTTATGGCCGCCTGGAAGAGGATAAAGAAAGAACAACATTAACACTGGTTGTATTAGGCAAATTATAAAACACCTTACAGTACACGATTTAGATGTAATTTAGTCAAATCAACATAAAATTCTGATGTTTTAAAGTCAAGATATTTGAGAAAGTGTCTCTCAGTGTCCATGTGCCTTTTCAAATAAGATTTGATTGTCAAGGAGGTGTTGTTGTTTTAAATTATGTGCAAATGTTTTTATAGTCCCTTTTCCACCACAGGAACTTTACCCAGGAACTAGGGACTTTGGGCCGGTACTCAGTGTGTTTCCACAGCAGGATCCAGGATCTAAATAAAGTTCCGGGTACAAATTTGCCCCTCAGAAAGTCCCTGCTCGTGAGGTAGCACTTTTTCACAGGTTTGGAACTTTTGGGGGCGGGACTTGGGCGCTGAGCATGCTGATTGATTGAGTTCACGCAGCACTGTATTTCAACCACCATATTCGCATAATTTTTTTTAAATATTACTTTTATTGTGTTATGAAATTTAGTTTTAAAAGTATTTCAGGCAAGAATGTAGTTGTTTAAAACTCAAATATGCAATTTATTTATTAAGACAGCTCCTATTTGAAAAAGTGTTTTGCCGATTTCGGAGACGTGAGCTCCACGCGATCACTGGGTGCTCAGTGCTCATGTATCCCACTGAGAAGAAAACAACCTCGGCTAATCCTTCTGACATTTGCCGCTGGCTCTAATGTCTCTGTAGTGGTATAATTCGCTGGTATAGTAATATAATTTGCTTTGGGTAAATCTAACAGGTAATCTTTGGTCTTTCTATTAATATGTTATAAAAGAAAATGAAAAGAGGCAATGCCTTTTCGGGAGCTCACACTCCCGAGTCAAAATTGCAAAGAATTACAGAGGACGACGCAAGGCAAAATTTGCATACTTCCGTCACAAGACTATTTGTCTATTCTTCTCTGTTCTTTAGACCGCGAGGTAAAGAGAGTTCCTGGGACAAATTGTTCCAGGTAACTTTGGTGAAAAATTGAACTCTCTACAATTTACATAAGACCCCATTTAAATGCTGTTATATCGGTCAGCACCAGGAGGCAATGGAGAGCAGTGATTGGCTCAGACCTTGTCAGTAGGTGTGAGTTTGGTCCAGGGTTTGTCGGCGCACCGGTCGTAGTCTTGAGCGTGAGTGGACTCCACATACTCATGAAAGCGCAGGATCTTCCTTGCCTGCAGTTCAGCCACCGTAGGCCTCTGGGACAACTGCACACAGAAACACAACAGCAACATCTGCTTTCATGCTCTGCTAGATTACTCGTACCACAGTCAAAATATTTTGAAGAAAAAAAAATAATCATGTCATTTGATTAGTTGTAGGTTTTTGTTTACACTCTTTTGTCCACTATTCAGAGACTGTTACAAAGTCAAATAAGTGAGTAGTCAACAAGCATTTAGATTTTATATTACATTTGGTATTTTTTTATTATTCTGGAAGATAAGTAATAAGATAAATAACTTGAATGAGCAAAATTTAAAATGGAAATTTCTCGAGTAACAAAACTACATATTCATACACTATCATTAGATATAATTTATTTTAAATAAATAATCATATTTATTAGTATTATTAATAACATATATAATATAATACAATTTACAATATTATTAATAGTATTTTTTTAAAGAAACCTTTTTAGCAAGGACACATTAAAAAGATCAAAATAAAAATGACAGTATAAACATTTATAATGTTACAAAATATGTCTGTTGTAAATAAATGCTGCTGTTTTGAAATTTATATTCATCAAAGAATCATACAAAAAAAAAACTTTCCATTTCAACAAAAATATGAAGCGGCACAATTATTTACAAATATTATCAATGTTGAAACGTAGTTGATGGCTGCTGAAAACTGAGCTTTGTTCATCAAGGCAATAACATTTTAAAATATATTAAAATATAAAAAGTTAATATTTCACTATAGCACTTATTTCACTGTATTATTGGTTTTACATTCAGACTTGGTGAGCATTTGAGATTTCTTTCAAAAACATAAAAGACTAATCTTACTGACTCCAAACATTTGAACAGAAGTGTTTTTGTCTACAAAAAAAAAAAAAAAAGCTCTTTAGAGGTTTTCATGAGAAACAAACAGTCAGATAATGGATGTGTGCCTCCAAACCTTTCTGGTCAGTCTGCGCTTGATTTCGCTCCTTTCTGCCCGTCGGTCTGCTTCATTCTTGGCTGAAACAAAAGAATGTGCAGATGTTAAGACAAACTTTTCTGGAAGCATCACAAAATTGAGAATTACATCAGCTATGAATGACAACAAAAAATGCTATTGAAGGCCATAGATGTAAGACAGACCAACTAGGATGTTTTTCTGCTCAAGCTCTTGTGCGGTGGGTCTCTGACTCAGCCTCCTATGGGAACATTCAAAATACACACAGTATGAGTGTGGACAGTACAAAGATCCCATAAACGCACAGTGAACACACAGTTGCAGACCTTGTGAGGGTGGTGCCGATCTTGCTGCGGATAGCTTCCCACTGCTCTTTGTTGTTCCAGGTGATGTTCTCCTGGTCCTGAGACTGCTCTTTCTCCTGCTGACGCTCCAGCTTTAGAGCCAGAGTATCCTTACGCTTCACACGGCCCGCAAGACCACCTGGCAAGATATACGCACAATCCTCATTAGCGGTTTTCACAAACTTGGTATTGATGCTATTGATCTTATGTGTAAACAAAGTTGCAGCATTCATTATTTGAGCACATGGAAGCTTAAAGCACTGATAAAATAAATCTGTTAGCAAAGATTTTGAGCAAATCACTACGTTCTGAAGGAGATGACACTATTAATCCATTGCAATTATTTGTATGACAAAAAAATAAATAATCTACTGCTTAATAGCACACTATTATTCAAATATTTGGTGTTGGAAAGATTTTTTCATTGTTTTTGAAATAAGTCTCTTATTCTCACCAAAGCTGCATTTATTTGACCTATTTAAAGTAAAAACAGTAACACTGAAATCGTATTACAATTTAAAATAAATGTTTCAATTTGAATATATGTTAAAATAATTTATTGATGTGATCAAAGCTGAATTTCTAGTATCATTACTCCAGTCTTCAGTGTCACATAATCCTTCAGAAATCATTATTATATGGTAATTTGCTCAAGAAACACTTCTGATTATTATCCAACAATAGTTGAACAGCAATTTTTCTGAGAAAAAAAAGGAGAAATTTCTACCGGATTTTGATGAATAGACAGATCAGAAGAACAGCATTTATTTGAAAAATAAATATTTTGTAACATAATTTTACTGTCACTTCTGACTGAGTCTGAATCCTGAATCCATCTTTGCAGAATAAAAGTATTAACTTCTTCAAAAAAAATCAAATGAATAAATAAACTAAAGTATGTATTAATTAAAAAAAATATTTTATACTGACCCCAAACTTTTTAATAGTAATTTCTAACAAAGGCAATTAGCATTTTAACAACGTATTGACTAGTTTAATGATTTAAAGTGGAGACCGTTACACAATTATTTATGCATTTATCAATGCAGGACAGGTACAATATTCTTCAATAAACCTCATAGGGCTGGTCAGACAGAACTAAGGATCATACTTGTGGGAACATCCTCCTCATCGACGTCATCATCTCTGTAATTAATGGGTCCATCAGAATCGCTCTCTTCACTCTCCTCGTTGTCGCTGTTTCCATGTCCCGCATCCTCAGGGATGACAGTGACCCGTGGGTCTCCCACCAGACCGTGGCGGCTGCGCGGCTCCAGCTCCAGCTGGCGTGTGGGCCGAGGGGCAGGCCGCAGCTTCTGCAGCTCTTCTTCAATGTCAAAATCATCATCCTCAGGCCTAAACAATACACAATCATAGACACAGTGAACATATGCATGTGAAATATTCCTTTAAGTGCAATATATATATATATATATATACTGTATATAAATATATATATTAGTACACACAGAGCTGGGTAATAACTGATTGCATGTATCTGGATTACGTAATCAGATTCCAAAAATTAAGCATTTGTAATTAGATTAGATTACATGTTAAAAATACATCGTAATCAGACTACAGTTACTTCTTATGGATTACATGATTACATATTTACACAATAGCAATAAATCATTCATAATTTATTGATTCTCCCTAAATCCTCTTTCATATTTTACATTTTCCTTTCTAAAAGAGCCCATTGCTTAGATACTCAGAAAGTATTCCATTTTTGTTGAAGACAGCATTTGACCACTGAATACTTTTTTAAAAATAATTTTAGGTTTAAGAAGTGTTTCAACATTGCTTCAACTAATGATGAACACATTAATAATGTTTATATGAATTATCACTCTATAGGTTAACCATGTACTTCTATGTCTTTAGAATGTCTTTGTCTTTCAAACAAATACAAATCAATTAACAAATATTAAATTAAAATCCACAAACATTTGTCATCTGATCCTCTTTCACTAAATATATTTACTTGAAGAACCCTTGAGATTTTAAAATAAATATTTTAACAATGAAGTATCACATTTGCATGTTCGTGGTTCTCTGATGTTGGTTATGGTCACATGACATACAAGTAAACAAATATTTTTTTTATTTTGATTGATTTTAAAAAGATTGTTTAATTTCATATTTTTATAATTTAATTAAATATTAGCTTTTCATTTTTAAACTAAACTTCCTGCAGTTCTTTCACAAACCCCAGTTTGGGAAACCTTGACGTAATGTAATGTTTAATGCACTCCATGTTGCTAATATATATATATTCTTAATTTTTGTATTTTTATCAATATGGCACAAGACAATCCTATCTAAATAAATGTGATAAACGAGAAAGCTCAAAAGTAATCTAAATGTAGTGAGATTATATTATCTAAAATGTGTAATGTAATGGATTACGTTACTAACTACATTTTATTTTTTTGATTTTGGAATCAGTAATGGATTACAACTTGTAAGTAATCTACCCAGCTCACATAATATGTGTCAACATTTCAGTATTCTGTGTTACAAAATATTATTACTTGCCTATAAGGCCCTAAATGATTTAGCTCCTGTGTACCTAACTAATCTTCTATCACGCTACAATCCAACCCGCTCCCTAAGGTCGCAAAACTCTGGACTCTTGGTAGTACCTAGGATAGCAAAGTCCACTAAAGGAGGTAGAACTTTTTCATATTTGGCTCCCAAACTTTGGAATAGCCTTCCTGATAACGTTCGGGGTTCAGACACACTCTCTCTATTTAAATCTAGATTAAAGACACATCTCTTTAGGCAAGCATTCATATAATGCATCTCACAATCTTGTACTGCAGGTATATCTGATCAAACGCACATTATTATGCTTTAGCTTGGGTTGAACTGATAATTTCATCCAGGGTTGTTCCTGGATGGAACAACTGCTACGCTAATTGTCTTTTTGTTTATCTGTTTCTGCCAGGGGATTAACATCCCGTGGTAACTAGGAATTACACAAGCTTCAGTCTGGATCCAACCCTTAAATGATCTGAGATGACCGAACACCTGAGAGGAGATGATAACAACACCTCGGAGGACCTCAGAGGAAGCCAACCATCAGCGATTATACTGAATTAACCAAATGTTGCCATAAGTTGATTATATTGAGTTTCTACAATATGGATCTATTTTGGAAAGTTGATTTCCTGTGAAGTTGCTTTGCAACGATTGTATCGTAAAAGGCGCTATATAAATAATCTTGAATTGAATTTAATTTCCTCTTGGGATGCAAAAGTAGTAATCTGTTATAAATGTACAAAAGCAGAGAACACTGTGACAGGGCAGAGTGACAAATGACCAGCTCTTATCATCCGATCATGGTTGTATCTCTCTATTAGTGCTCCTGGATCTTAGCGCTGCGTTTGACACTCGATCACAAAATTCTTTTGAATAGACTAGAAAACTTAGTTGGCATCAGTGGAAGTGCACTAGCATGGTTCAAATCGTACGTATCGAACCGCCATCAATTCGTAGCAGTGAATGAAGAGGTATCATATCGATCACAAGTGCAGTATGGAGTGCCACAAGGCTCAGTTCTAGGGCCATTGCTTGTCATGCTTTACATGTTACCCTTAGGAAATATCATCAGGGAACATGGGGTTAGCTTTCACTGTTATGCTGATGATACTCAGCTCTATATTTCTTTGCGGCCCGTTGAAACACACTAAATTGAGAAAATTATGGAATGGATAGTTGATATAAAAAAAGTGGATGATAAGTAATTTCTTACTGCTAAATTCTGAAAAAAACAGGTGTTAATTATCAGATCTAAAACCCCCACAAGTAACAATCTAGAAAACTGTCTAACACTTGATAGCTGATCTCTTGATTCTTCGTCATCAGTCAGGAACCTAGGTCTATGTCTGTCTCTCGGTCTATCTACCACCAGTCAGTCAGTCAGTCATTCAGTCAGTCAGTCAGTCAGTCAGTCTGTCAGTCTGTCTATCAGTCTTTTCATAAATATTAATAAAGTATTTACTTCTTTTATAATTAAAGATGCTAGTTTATAAACTTCTTAGAATTATATATTTTTAAAATCTATGTCTTTACATTCCAGTTCTAATTGCTTTTAATTTGCCATCTCAACTAAAATTCAGGACATTAAAAAGACATTTGGGTAAAGGTCAAGACAATGTGAGAAATCACCAATTTTTTAGACAATATTATTGCCATTATTTTCGTCTTCCCCTTTCAAGTCATAACCCATGTTTTTCCCCTCTAAACGGCTGTGTATTTGTCTGTGTGCGTGTGAGTGCGTATATGCTCCTTCAGATAAATCATAGTTTTAAAGGTTATGATCCCAAGTGTAAGCTGTAAGCAACTGAGACTTGATGTGGGTTTAGGGTTAAACACATATGAGGCTGACTCAGAACGAGAGTACAAATATCTCTCTCTCTCTTGAACACACATAAACATACAATGGAAATATTCAGATCAGCTTAAACCTGTGGAGTGTGTAACTGATGTAGACTGTGGGAGGCTTCTGCCCACTGCTTGCTTTGTGCTGGTGACAGGGTTTCCTTTATCAGTCATCTGACATTTTGGATGTGGGATTCTTGCTGCTGACCTATTAAAATATTAACCGTTAACAGTTTTTTTATAAGGCTTTTACAAAAGTCAAGATTTCAGCCACTGAAAGGCTCTAGAAATGTCAGCGATCTGCCTCTTTTTTTTGCACACTGATATCCACCCACACACACGTACACTGTTTTCAGGCATGTTGTGTGTCAATAAAGATCTAGCATCTGTTTTCATACTGATTATGCCACATCATTTTGCTAACCGATATAGGGTCACTGGCAGCATTGAGAGATCAATACGAATCTTGCAGAATATTGATTTAATCTTGATGAAAACACTGAATCTTAACACTGTGTGTAGCCTGGGAGAACAGCAATGCAGATCTTTCTGAATTCCATCAGTACTTATACAACCCAGGGATGCAGGGTGCATTCACACATACATCTGCATGAAGGGCCTAAGGGACCCTCTGGGGGTGTACTGACCAGCTGAACTATTGTCTTAACCCAGTGTTGCTCCACATGGACTTTATGTGCATTTAATATACTGTAAGTACCTAGAGAGTTTTGTCAAGTGCATGCAATATAGCAGCCAGCGTTTAAGCAAAACATTGGCTTAAAGGTTACATATCTTGGTTTGTAACTGAAAGACTGTAGGTTTGAACTCAATAAGGTGTGATAAATAAAATCACCAACGATCAAGATGTTAAACTCCATAATGTCTTTTTAAAACTAAAAAATCACAACATTTCCAGATTGTGAAAAGCTTAAAACTAAAAATTTTGATAATTTTAAATTAAACTTTTCACTCTATTGTTATGCTGATAACATAATTTATAAAAATATTGTATTTAACTAGAATAACTATTTTAACTATAAAACAGAAGCATTTTGACAAGTGGTCTCACATGTGTGTATTACCAGCTGAAGAAAAACGTACAATACAATTTATAAGAAAGAGGTGGATTTATAAGAAAGAGAAGAAATGATACAGTATCTTATTCATAAAGTGATCACAATATTAAATGCAATTTTAAATTTCCAAACAACTGTAGAATAATTATACTAGAATGATTCAGCTCGGGCCTGGATTAGTCATTCAGTGGCAGATTAAAACTGAGGGAATTAAAAGCAGACAGAATCGGTTACAGTCTTGAGTCAATGTGACTACAGTGAGGACAGGTATAAATGAGCCCCTCTTTGGAAACCACATTTGACTAAATTAAACTGCTTCTTGAAAGAGCTTAAAGGGATTGTTCACCCAAAGACTGAAAGTTCTGTCAACATTTCCTCACCGTCATGTCAATCCAAACCGGTATGACATTCATTCCACTGCAGAACACAACAGAAGATATTTGAGAAGAATATCACTGTTGTTTTCTGTATATACAACAAAATTCAAAATTCTTTAAAATATCTTCTTTTGCATGTCACAGAAGAAATAATGTCATACAGATGAATACATTTTAATGAGCTATCCCTTTAACTGTGTGCCATTGCACAACTGTACACCACAAATCAACCATTTTTCTTTATTTCAAATTATTTATCTCCCTTTTTATGAAATGATGCTTCAAGTGCTGAGTAATAAAGAAACCAGTACGATTTCATAGCACAATCTTTGTCCTAGAGAATGAAAGAAAGAGGAGGATGACAGACAGTTAGCAAGAGAGAATAGAAAGAGAGAAAGGAAGATGTCCCTGAACTCGGTAACAGCCTCGTTAGTTTCGCCTCGTAATGAAAACGCTCACAGGAGCGTTTTTTATTTGCAGACGGGTGATGTAGCAGTTCAGCAGTTTGAAATGACACGTCTGAGACTGTCGGTCCGGTCCAGTTTGGTTGGGCTAGTCTGGGTTGAGTGGAGTTCTCAGAAAGTAAGGGCCGGTGCGTGCCACAAGCCACAGATGAGGTTTAACATCATTACGCATTTTAGCCTGTCTGTGGTGTTACTACTCCCACACGTTGGACACCAGCCTCCATGTCTGCGTGTGTCTCTGAGGCAGCGAGCGAGAGGGACTCAAGCATCCGACAGCGCCTGACCGAGGTCAGCCTCCCACAGGCCGCAAATGACTCCCTATAGCCTACGGGCCCACCTAGGCCAACAGTGCAGATCCACGCTTGTTTGTTTATAAGGAGGCAGCTGACTAAGTCCCGCTCTGCGTATAAGTACCTATTTTTAGTGCCTTTAATCCTTCAATGGATTTGTAATGGCTCAGACTGCAAAGATTGAAAAACACGAATAATATGCAAAAAGAATGAGAAGGATAAAAAAGATGATGTCTACGTATGTTAGAGGTTTTTATGTGATCTTTCATTATGTCCTGGGCAAAAAATATCCACCTGGAACCTGCATTTGCAGTATTTTCCAGTGTCACATTTAGGTTAATAACTGTGCCATATTTAGATTTATAGCCATACTATCCAACATATAACTATTCCAGGGATGAGTACTACATGGAGAGGACATGGTACATGGTAGTCCACACTGGTCAGGATTTTGTCCGCCAACACGCAAGCTCTCTCTCTCTGCATGTTAGTGTGGTCATGCACTCTATCTGCTCAATGCATTTGCTTCAACAGCCCTCGTGTGAACCCCGACCATTGATTCTTTCATCGCATTTGTGTGCAGTTATATTTTATGATTGGGATTGGGATTGGGATTGATGCCTCACATGAGCATCAATGGGAAATGAACACAAATGAGATGTATAATTAGTCAGGTGGCATATACAGCTCAGGTAAAAAAAATAAAATAAAAAAAACACCAAGAAAAGGAACTAACAAATATATAGTGTTACAAGCGCTATACTGAAATTAATGGTAACGCTAACCTCTTTAGATTACAATCACTGAAATTAGTGACAATGTGCGTCAATGTACAGATTCTGCTCAGTTTGAATAAGAATGCTAAGTACAGACATACTCAGCTCTGAATGAGTCACCACACATCAAGCTGCATCTCTCATAATGATTGAGGCTGATAAAAGCCTTTTCACAGCCCTCCACCTGCCAGTGATCTCGAGTGATGACTCACCAGGCATCCATCACCTCACTGCAGAGTGACTCCGTTACAGCAAACTTGCAGGTCATTTAAGGGGAGCGCTGACACACCCGCACCGCCTGAAACACCTGTGTGTAACGTATACCCTTCCCTTCTAACAGGCTCAACCGCTGACCCAAAGTAACCTAGCAAACTCTACAACAACAAAATGAGTTTCCTGTTTACATAGGCTATGCTACACAAAAATTGAGAGCACCTATTTTGCAGAAACCTTGGTTGGAGGTGGCTAGATAGCATATCTCCTAATGAAGAAAATGTGGACATAATAATACAAAATACAGTGGACCCAAAAATTAAGCATGTATTGATGTTAAATCTGATTAGCCAAGGAATTCTCCAGTGGCCAGCCCACGCCTCCCACACAGAGATAAGTCTTTGTAATAATACTCACAAATTATCTATGACAAAACAAACATAAAAGTCTATACAACACTTAGCAATACGTGTTTTTTGCAGGTTACATACATAGTTGCACCAGCAGGTGCTGACAAGCGACTTTACGAGTGAGTCACTGAGTCATTCATTCAAGTGATTTAAAAAACACAGATTCATTCAGTAACAAATCAACTGTCCTTGTGAGTAAGTCAGTGGAGAATTTGTTCAAAAAAATTCAATGAATTAACTAAATTAATTTATACATTGACTCAAACTGCAGAGACTGTAAATGTATTTATAAGACTGTACATTTTTAATTGACGTATTACCATTTTGAAACTTTAGTAATCTCTCAATATTTTTTCTCCCCTCACTAACAATGTTTTTAAATAGGTTCAGCATATTACCTTACCAATGGTGTAAACTAAATATTAGTGCTAGCCAATGTTTAATCGCATCCAAAATAAAAATATGAAAAATTAATATATCTCTGTGTATTATATTTTTACTGGAATAAAGTAAGGTTGTGACGGTGAGGAAATTTTCCCACCGGTTAATCGACCTGATGTCACACGGTTATAACGGTATCACCATGGGGGGGGGGGGGGGGGGGGTAATTCCCTCTTTTCCTTAGGCTTTAAATACCCTGTAAGCGCCGTGCGCGTTTTACTTTGACTTTAATATCAGCGGCAATTCGGCGTCAAGCAGTGTTTAAATAACATAAAAATCAGCAAATACTGTGGAACCAAATAAATGAGAAACATGTTTTTTTTTTTTTTTAAACATCACTTAGATCAGGGATGCATAATAGATAGATCACGAAGGCAATGCTGGAAGATTGTGCTTTAGGTCAGTGTTTCTCAACCAGGGGGGCGAGAGATAAAACTACAATATAATATATTCACTAATATTATGACTCGCATGTTAAGTCATGTAAAAAAAATATATAGTCTATAAATAAATAACAGCACCACCTCTCTACGTATTCTGTGTTTCGGAGCAGCAAAACGTTTCTCATCCTGTGTAATACAGACTGAACAGTGGCTCATGTAAAAAAAATATATAGCCTATAAATAAATAACAGCACCACCTCTCTACGTATTCTGTGTTTCGGAGCAGCAAAACGTTTCTCATCGTGTGTAATACAGACTGAACAGTGGCTCAAAAACTCTGTATGAGCACATGATACGCAAACTACAGCTCTCAGCTGGATAAAAGAAGCCAGTGTCACACTAGTAGCCTAAAGTTTTGATGGGCGACTATTGTAATCTAATGCACAATCCTGTATGTCACTGTAATCATCTTTACCTTGGCGTGCGTTATGTCCGTTATAAATGATGCGCAAACTAACTGTGTATGTGCGCTCTCGGTTCACTCATATTTCTGCTTGAATACAGCACAGTATATTCACGTAGTTGTTTTATAACGGATGCTCGCGTGTGTTGGAGAAGTTTGTGAGGATCAGTGGTGTTCATACGGGCATCAGACGCTCCAAACAGCTTGTTGAAGAGTCTTGAGAAGAGTCTTGAATTTATTGACAGAGGAAATACTGATGGCGTCGTGAATAGTGAATAATTTTAAAACAATATTTTATTTTTTATTATTAAATTAATGCAATATAAAGATACATCCCAACAAGCCTTTTTAATTATTTATTTTATTTAATATGTATTTTATCATTTATTTACTTTTCACTTGGTAGATCTCCGTGAGTTTTCTCCCTGACTTAGATTAATGTCAGACTCAGAAGTCAACCGGCATAAAACGGGCGCTTTTACATTTCGTTTTGAAACTCTTCCGCCATCGTCTTGTCTGTCTCACCTCACTCTTCTTGTCAGTCATCTCTCTTTATGTGATAAATGAAATCTGATCTGTGATGTAGAGGTCTGCGCGGGACTGTTTGAGGTTTTATTCCGCACCCACCCTCTCCCTTGATATATTAACTTTTTCTTCACATTTCCGACGAAAGACAGAGAGCTAGGCTAACAAATAAAAGTGTAGTCTGCAGAAAATTGTATTTATTTTTTTCGTCTTGTCAAGAGTCTTGAATTTATTGACAGAAAAATGTCAATAACATTTTGCTGCCAACACGGAATAAAGTGTCACAGAGAGAAAAAAAAAGTTATATAAAAATTGTAATCCTTATTTTTATTTGTTTTGTCAGGATATGATTCGTTTATGCTAACATTCAGCCTACAACACATAGGAGAAAAAAAATAGGTTTAGCCTAATAACTATTTTATTAGTCTTGTCAAAATACTAAATTAATTTAACATCTTGCTGTTAACAGAGTGAAAAGTGCAGCAGAGAAAAATAAATAAATTCGACACAGTCTGTCATTTAAAATAATAGGATAAGCATAATACAAAAAAAGAAAAAAAGGAAAGCTCTGTCACTTATCACAACCTGTCTGTTCTGTTTGAGAGCCGTATATTATATCTGCTAGCCTGCTCTGAGCATCGTTGCACATGTTGTGCACAGACCCCGCAACTAAAACGAAGCACTGGTTCATGCGTGCAGTGCGTGCATAACGGTCCGAGTGCAGGCTATACCGGTGCTCGATAAGAATAAAGCGCAGATATGCTGTTCTGAAAGGACCTCGGGAACGGGATAATGTTAGACCGCCCGCTCCCGTTCAAATTGCACCAGAGTTACCGACCGTTACCGCGTTGTATTCGGGAAATTAATCCCGTGGCGAAATCTGGTCGGGACAGCCGCTGCAATGCAGACCTAGACTGCTGTGATGCAAGACTGTCGTTCGGTCGGTGCGCTGCATTGAGCAGACGCGTTCAGTTTTAATTGTAGTGTCCTCTAACTGAACGGAATTATTTTTATTACTATAAAAAAATCTGAACGACGGTGAGGGACGGTGCCACGGTGGGCAAGTGACGTAACGGTGTTGTGGCTTAACACCGGTATAACCGTCATCACCGTCTATCGCAGCAAGCCTACTAGGTGTGCTATTTGATAGCAATCTCTCCTTTGACATCCACGTTTCTAGCATTTGTAAAACTGCATTTTTTCATCTTAAAAATATATCTAAACTGAGACCTACTGAGACCAATGTCAAATGCAGAAATGTTAATTCATGTGTTTATGACCTCAAGGTTAGATTATTGTAATGCTTAATTGGGCGGATGTTCTGCACACTTAATAAACAATCTACAGATGGTTCAAAATGCAGCAGCAAGAGTTCTTACTAGAACCAGGAAGTATGACCACTCTGGCTTGCTTAGTTGGGGACACTTAATTTCCAACGATATCATCAACTTGATTGCACAAATACTATTTAAACTGAATTGAGCTGGACGATGCCATCGCTAAATTCAATAATGAAATACCATCAACTGAAAATTGAGTGTTAAATCTTGTCATTTTACATTATTGACACACTATTTTCCTATTTTAATATTGTGCAGTTGCTTTGTGACAATGTGTATTGTTAAAAGAGCTATATAAATAAAGGTGACTTGACTTTCTGAGATGAACTGATTTGCACACTCACAGTCGCAGAGGTTCAATAGTAACTGGAAGAGAGTATCGCCCCCCTCCTGGGGCATCAGCCAGAAAGTCCGGTGGTGACTCAAACAGAAGCGAATGAGCTCGCTGGGATCCTTCCGGGTTGGCCTGGACCAGCCGTGGACTGTTCAAGGCTCTCTGGATGCGTATGTGCAGAGGTAATGGCGGATGTGAGGGCGGCTCTGTGGTGGGGCTGGGCGGCTCCACGTGTGGGACCTCAGGGGCGGTTGGGCATGGGGATGGGATGGAGGGATATGGGTTGGTGGAGGAAAGAGTGCCTCTGAGTATTTGCTGGCATCTGATTGGGTAGGGGGTGGGGCAGACGCTGGGGGCGGAGCATCAGGGTGATTGGTCGAAGAGTCGTCTAAGTGGCGCTTGGTAACAGGAGTCATCCTTTTTGGGGGAATGGGAGGAGATCGCTTGACTGATCCCAGGACTTGGGAGGGATCCACTGTAGTAATAAACAAAATACAATAAAAATTAACTTCACATATAAACAAGGGTTAAAGCACGTGGCCACAACAAATTAGTTCGTACCAAAGAGCCAAGCTAGGATGCTTAAACATTGATTTGCATGCCATGGAATTAATCAAATGGGTATTAAATACAGGATGGGGAGGGATTTGATATTCTAAGGAGGGTTGTAACGATATACCGGTATGACAATATACCACAATATAAACACGTACGGTTATCATACCATGTACATTTGCTTATCTAAGATATTTGGAGAAAATAAAAGATGCAGTATCTCACCTGCACCTAGGCAACAACTTTCCACTTAACTGTTTTCTTGCTCCACCCACACGTGCAGTGGAGACAACATCAGAGACAGAGGGCTTTCTCTCTAATCTCTATCCCACATCGAAATATAAATCAAAATTGGCAGTATGGGAATAACGTTACTTTGAATATAGAAAAGACGAACGCTTATTTGTCCTCGAGGATAGACACAGTTTGCAAAAACTGTGGTCACAAAGTGGCTGAAAGAAGAGGAAACACATCGAACATGTTTACCTATATTTCAGAACACCATCCCTCCGTGAAGATATAGTTATGTCCCATTTATAACTTAAGGTTAAAGCCTTATGATTTCCGTGATGCGGAGTGAATCCCAGAATCCAGTCATGACAATTAATTTATAATGTAGATGTCACATAAAATGCGCGGTTTGATGGATTGATGAATAAATAAAAAACAGAGCTGTCAAATCACTACATGGTCTAGTGTAGTGGTTCTCAACCTTTTTTTCCACCGGGCCGCACTATGGTCCAAGTGCAAACCTCATGGGCCGCACGCATGTCATTTACATATTACGTCATCAATACAAACCAACCAGATTTATACAATTATTTATAGCCTAAATATTATGATATCTAAACTATTACATTTATTGAAATAAATAAATAATTATACTCATCATTAATAAAACACCTGATGCTGTCGGGAGCAGACCAATTTTGTGAAATTCTGCTTGGAAGGAGTAACAGCACAAGGAAGTTGCGATTGTAAGTTACAGTCTGTAAGACGCGTCGTGCACGGAAGTGTTACTAGACACGCAACATTGCAGAAAGTGTGCGTTCACAAATTTAGCCTATGTTGATCAAAATATGGAAAGCATTTTCGAATTTAATAATCTAAGGTTCTCTCCAGATATGTTCCCTATCGATACTCCACTCGTACTGCATCTTGTAAAGACGCATATGGGAAAATGCCTTTTTTCTCCTGAACTGAAGTCTTATTTAATCACGCAGTGAAACTGCACGACTATTGGTTTGTGCAGTGGTAGAAAAACGAACCAATGGGTCGGCAGCAGAGCTGCACGAACCTATGGCGACGATACCTGCCAGTTCCCGCCGAAATGGGCGGGGTATCTGGCTATATAAGCGGTCGTTTCGCCATAGGATCCTCCGATTTTTTCTCCTTCAGCGACGACGACTTCGTCTACACTGATCCAGAAGACTACTCGCCATTGACTGGCCTCGCAGTAGGACCCAGCGACCTCGATCTGCTCGGCTGATCCGCCTTCTACGCGCCCCAGCATCGCAGCAGTTCCGGTCCCGTTCGCCGCCGCCATCCGACGATTATCACGTAAGTCTCTAAAAGAGCAAATCGGCGTTCTAATGCCGCGCCGTTACTGTGGCTCGTGCAGGTCTCCCCTGCACGCCGATGACGGTCACAGCGAGTGTGTTTCCTGCATGGGGAAATCCAGCGCTACTCAGTGTTTAACAGCGCCTGCTGTCTCACTATCTGAGGACAAACACTGAGAGCCTCACTGAAACTGAGAGAACAATTAACAATCCTTTTATCATTTTATTTGAGAAAACCATTGTCAACTACACTGACACGGAAAACTCTTCACTACTACCCCTCGTCGTCTTCTCCTCCTTGTGTGATTTGCGGCAGCTTAGATGCTTCAAATGCGTATTACTGCCCCCTCAGTTCACTACTACCCGTCAAAATAAAAGTAAACTTTAACTCTAAGAAATTGACAGAAATGACTACTGTACTATAATGTAGCCTACTTCTAAAATAATAATAACAATTTATAGTAACATTTAAGGAATATAATTCCCCCTCGTTTTTATTTAGTAAATCTCTGTTGTGCAGCCCTTTACGAAAGCATAAAAGGATAAATATGATTTTCATTTGATTACATTTTAAGACATTAATTAAATTGTTAAAGCTTTACACATTCATCTCATTACCACCATTTTGATAGTATATTTGTATTATAATCATAAAAGTACAGAATCCAGAAAAATTAAGGCAAACCAGATTTTATGAATTGTTATGAATTAGTAATGATGAATATAAGTTGTTAAACTAATTGATTAATTTTAATTGATTTAATTAATTAAATTTGAATAAGCACATGCTTCCAAACATTTGTTCAACCAAAAAAAAAACAGTTTTTATTGTTTAATACTGTATACCATGATACCGTGAAACCGTGATATTTATCGTACCGTGAAAATATCATACCGTTACAACCCTAATTCTAAGATAATAAATTATACAGATTATATTGTACATATGAAGAGTTTCAATATTAAGGTCTAAAAGAAACTACTCTATGCAAGTTTGTGAACATAAGTTAGAAATGAGTTACATTCTGAATGATGCCACAAGAGACTATGTAGGACCTGTTCACAATGAGGACTATAAATGTAACGATAACTATAACGTTTTAATAATTGGGAAGTCCACATCACAACTATAACAACAGCAGAGAGCAATAATATCATCTGAATAACTTTCAGAACTTTTATTTTTTTTGCCAGATGAATGATAAAAACATTGATAGCCAATCAGAATCCACCCGACTTTAAACAGAACATTTAAAGCGGTAAACAACACAACTGCAGTGTGTGCGCTTATTAGTGCAAACAGAACATGAGGATTCACATGATCATCATAGCTATCACATCTCGCACCTGCAGTGCTCCTGCGGCCGGAGATAAACATAATAAAGCTAGGCGCTCACATACATGCATACATACATACATACATACATACAATAACAAATAAATAGGCCTATATGAAAAATATATTTTCAATTAAATAATAATTTAAGAAAACAAAAGAAAAACAGTGCATCAAGTAGCCTATGCAGATTTTCGGTTAATTTTTGTGCTGTCAAACATGGGAAAAAAACACACTGCTCAGGTTAAATATGTAGTAAAATCTGTGCTGTTAAGTGCTATCACCGTACGTGAAGTTATGCATTGATTAACTTTTGATTTTGTGTCGAACGAGAGACCGAACATTGGTATCAGCTTCGTTTTAGCCTAAATTAATTCGTTTTGGTTTGTCGTTTATATAGCTATAGCTTCTTATATTTTTAATTATTGTTATTTTCTAAATAGCCTACTGTTAATTGAAAGGATTTATTGTGGAGTGAGGGGAACTAAAATAGCCTAGCTATGTTTACAGTGTTTATTATGTTTGTAATTCGTGTCGGCCTATTTCTGAATGGTAAAATAAAATGTGACTTGTGTTTTATTTTTTCTCTCTTTAAAAAAACGTTTTTTTTTTTTTTATATATGCGTAGCTTATTTTAACCATGCAGCAAACCTTTTAAAACATTTTGATAAATTACTGAAAAAAAATAAATAAGTGACTTTAAACCATTTAACTGATTGTATTAATCGGTCAAAATACTTATCGGTCGGTTAAAGATTAAAATGAACATCCCTAAGTAGGACGCATACGATTATTTACAACTCAAACGGTTTTATCAGGGGTCCAGAAAGACACACTTTCAACTTTAAGCTGGTGGATATTGGGGACTTAAATTGTGGTAAAGTCAAACCAACAAAACAAATGTAAAGACCTTAAAATAATTTCAGATGAAATGAGGTAAGAAAATATAACTTAAATACAAGTTAACATTTTAAGCAAAAATTCATACAAAGAAGCCAGTATAAAAATAGTTGGGGGGGAAACACTTGGGTCGTTAATAGGCTGTATTTAACTGATCCAGTTTCAACAAAGAATAGCAAATTCAATTCATGGCCCAGTATTAATGGCGGCATGAACTGAGAAAACAAAATTCCCTTGATCTTATATCATATACGAGGTCATTGTACGATTAAAACATCCAGTAATTTTCAGAACTCAAAACTTTCTTGTTAGTCTAAAAAAGACATATTGAAGGCAGTCTGCCAAAACCACAGCATGTGGAATGTGCCATTTTATGATCAAACCTTAAAAGAAGATGATCAATGCCTGCTTCTACATCGCTGCCTGTTTAGCCCCGCCCTCCCATTCACACCTGTAGTGTAAATTACGAGAGAGGCAAACACAGGTCTACGCAGAAACCAAATGATAAAGATCATTTCAAATACAACAAGACACTGTTTAGAGCAAAGTTATGAAAAAAAAGTATTTGAATTGCCTTCCTTCTGATCATAACATTAGAAAAGAATGGATAAACTTTTATTTGAATTAAGATCCAGACTGCATCAATGAGAACTTGGTCCTTTGTTCACTCAATTTTACCGCAGATTCATTTACAAACCTAAAATATTGGATCCGACAGTAATGCTGCAGCACAAGTGTGAGTAACAGTTTTTATTACGAGATCACTATTTCTTAGTACATATTAGGGCTGCAACAACTAATCGATACAATCAATTATTATCGATAATGAAAATCACCGACAACAATTTTCATTATCGATTAGTCGGGTCTGCCCACAGTGCACGTCCAACTTCAGCCGGTTGCGTCAAATTACAGCACTGAATAACGCATTTCTATGGACAAAATGCATCTAAAAATAGTGGAGGAAACAGAATGAGATGCTGCGGGAGAAGTACGTGATCCAAGCTGCCCAAAACATGATCATTCTTTATCTTGAGCTTTAAGTTAATGCATTAGCGAAAAATGCTACCTATCAGATTGTGCTACCAGCATCTTATTCATGTGGTTTGAGGCTTTTTTAATGTCCATACCTACCCCTACCCCTACCCGTCCACACCTACCCTTTCCTTTAAAACAATGCAAATATATTATTGGTAGCACAATCTGATAGGTAGCATGTTTTGTCGGTACACCGGCGAGGCGGGCGCATGCACGCGTGTCAGACAGACGGAACACAGAGAGCAGGGTTAAGTTGGTTTTGTTTTCGATATTCGTGACACATTCAGCGATAAATGGCAATAACTCCAAATCGACTTGCCCAAAAAAATCTAAACCGTGTGACCGTCAAAAGGGCAAAGCTGATCATGTTTCACAGCCTTCTTTTTCATAGTTTTCGCTCAATGTAATAAGCACTAGCCCGCACAAGCTGTCTCAATGTGCATCAAGCCGGGAGAGCTCGCTCTCTGCTGAGCTTTCAGTAAGGGGCCGTGGGGAAAGTGCAAGTTTCTTCGTTTTTAGCTATAGCTTACTGGGCGGTGTTTTTGTAATAGCTTTAATTGATTTAAACTATATTCACTATATACAATGCTTAACAAAGGTATTAAAACAAATGTATGTAAGGTTTTTAACAAATTATGTAAGGTTTGTGCCACTGCTGCTCTAACAGCATTGGTGATTACCAAAATCATGTTTTAGCTTTCTGTATTGGTTAGTCTTCCAAAATGCGTAAGCTCTTTAGTAACAATAGTAGGCTATTTCTAATGCTATAATATAATTATCGCTGTTATCTAGGCAGGGCACTTTATAGTGTTTTTTTCAGATACCCAATTACAGTCAAAAATTACATAAACAATTCAAGCAAGAATGCAAGCTGTAATGAGGCCATTTTTGTTATTATAAATACTAATAAGTTTGTTCTGTTTGTAATTTGCCCAATAAATGACAATAACATTTTTAGATTTTTTTTTTTTTTTGACAGATTCCTAAAATATTTGTTTTCTCTTTATGACAGGTGGTTTAATAAGTTAAGCACTGTATGTTTTCATAGCATTCAGTTTGTTTGAAGGACATTGAGCAGAATGTCCTTCAAACAAACTGAATGCTATGAAAACATGCAGTGCTTGAAGGACATTGAGCAGAATGTGGAATAGTGTGTTTTTTGTCAATAAAATTAAATAATTTTATTTAATCCGATTAATGGATTAATCGAAAGAATAATCGGCCAACTAATCGATTATCAAAATAATTGTTAGTTGCAGCCCTAGTACATATCAAACAATCTGTTTAACAGACAGAGTATTAAATGCATTTTTAACCTAAATCACAGCATTGTCCATCTGTGAAGGACATAGGCTGTCAAACATACACAACTTTTAGCCAATCATAGCAGTGGTTGTTTACTTCAGTCTACAATCCTCCACACTTTTTCAACCAGCGTTCTGGTGAGGGGGGTTAAAACAGGACAGAAAATAGCCTATTACTTCTAAATTATGATGTTTTTTGATGTAGAAATCTTGATAACATTATAAGTGGACCTCAGAGAACAGTACAAAATAATAAAAATAATAATGTTTATGACCCCTTTAATATTTTTCATCATCTCAGTCTCTCAACTGTTTTAGGATGAGAACTGAAATGATATTGTCCTGGTATCTAGGAGCATCTATAAATGGATCTTGTTGGACAGGGATGGTGTGTGCTGTTTCTGGCACTTGGGCAGCTGCTGCCTGCCTCTCATGCCACGGGCCACAACGTGTTTAAAGTTATTTTCCCTCAATGACACCTTCAACTATCAGCGTGAGCTCTCTTCTACTTTAATTCAGTTCGCAAACAAACTATAGAAAATCAACCGCATAATAATGCAGCACATTATGGGCTGAACTTGCTGATTTAACTAATCAAACAAATTAACAAAATATAAAGGTGGTTACTTTCATGCCAGGTTACTTTCATCCATCATTTGGTTCATGACTACGAACTCTTGACTGAAGGATTTTCTGAAATGTCTGGAGAAAATGAATGGGAAAAATATAACGGAGTTCTCATGTCTGTGAGCAGACAGAGCATCGACTGCTATGTAGGACAAACAGACACACTATAGTCCTACAGGAACTTTAAACACACACACACTTTTTTCCATCCCTTGCCCTGGTGCAATTACTTTGGCCATTTTTGTATGATTTGTTGTGAAGCGTTACATTTAAAATATGTAACCGCTGCAGCACTCAGAGACAGGTATGTGTGTGTGTGTGTGTGTGAGAGATAAGTTTAATGTTCATTTCGGCATACACTAAAAGTGTTAACAAGCTGAATAAATTAAACATGAACATTAGTTAATGTATTATGAATAAATATTGTAAAAAAAAAAAAAATATTACCTTTAATCAAGTAGTTAGTTTAATGTATAGTCCATTATATCTAATACATAAAATAATGTTAACAAATTGAACCTTAATGTAAATTGTTACCAGTATGTTTTTATTCGATAGAAAACTTGTATATAAATGAAATAGCTGTAAGCAAAACTGCAAAAGTCTGAATTACATAGTAACAGTAATGTTCTAATCTAAATCATGCATGTCATGAATTAATGAAGGTTGCATCATGTTGTTTGGATGGGGTCATTAAAACAGGGCTATTCATGTATACTGTTATCAGCACGTTGAAGTAGATTCGCCTCTTGTCGTCTCTGAGTGAATATGTGCTGTTAATGCAGAAAACTCTTTTTTTTTACTTTCACTTATTGTATGACTGAAGTTAAGACGTTCACTGGCATAACTATTGGGGAACTCTGCCCTAAACGTAAGATGTTTAAATAATATTTTGGGTGGTTTAAAATATAACATAACACTAGCTACATATAATACATATTACTATTACTAGGGGTGGCGGTACATGAGTACTCACTAAGTGACATCAATGACTCGTCATGTAAACAATGATCAGCTATTATGAGTATGCCTGATATGACTTTCTGTAGAGACAACTCTACAGAAATGACTAATATAAAACGTTTTTAATTTTATAATTACAAGAGAACTCATATACAGGATGCGCTCACTCTAATAATACACACTCACACACAAACGTACGACTCATTACGACTTAATTTGCAGGTGAGACATGTCCCCACAGCTTCAAACTCAATTTGTCCCCACTTTTTGAAAGCCACTGAAAAAAAAGCATGCAGAAGACATAGGCACATCAAATCTATCTCCATAATATACATGTAACACAAAATATGTTTGTGCAGACAATAGTAGCATATCCTGGGACTTATGACACAACATAAATAGTGTGCAGGCTTAATATAATTATTGCGGTAATCTGAAGGCAGCTCAAAACACGGCCTTTGAGATGCATGGACTTGATCAGCAAGTCTTCAGCAACAATCACAAAACAATCATTGGCTTCTTAGCAAAACAATACAATATTCTTAAAAAAATATGTGATGACTTCATAAGAATTTTTCAAGAATTGCACTTAGGATTATTCCTATGAATTTATTAGAAATTATTTAGAAACTTAAGATTTTTCTTAAGCTTTTGTGAATCTGGCACCAGTTACTCTAGATACAGTTCCCACACACCTTTGAAACAAGGATTTTCAATACTTTTTATAGTTTTTCCAGTCAGTCATAATTAAAATCTTACTGCATAATGCTTTTTAGAATTCAAGTCTAGTCATATATTTTAGAGCCAAGGATAACCAGAATCATAGAAAAACTGACATATTGACTGTAGAAAGAGTATATTAATTTCTTCTGACTTTTCCAGGCTTTGAAATCACCATTTTAAACCCCAGCTGATAGATCCATGTTTTCCATGGGCGTGGGAAAACTGCTAGGTTACGACATTTTGAACAGGTCATGCTTTTATCATTCTGCACAGTGCAGTCTACTCAAGAAAGCAGCATGAAGCCACATCTACTTCACAGTTGCCGTTTTGGGGCAAAAGCTGACAAGACAAATACAAACTCACCTTGCAGTGCAGTGTTGCTGTTGTGATGGGCGGGTTTGGGAGGGGGCACTGGCGGCTGTTTGGGGGCAGTAGGGGCAGGAGGGTTGGAGTGGGCGGGGACAGTAGGCAGAGCAGAGTGTGCAGGAAGAGTGGAAGGGGTAGAGTGAGCGGAGACAGTGGGCGGAGTCGAGTGGGCAGGTACAGTGGGCGGAGCTGGTACGAGAGGAATGGGATTACTTCGGGAAGAGTCGTCTACATTTAAAGACACAGTCCGAGGAGGAGGCTTAGTAATGGGGGGAGCAGATGATGATGATGATGAAGAAGATGATGATGAGGAGGAGGATGGGACTGGAGCAGACTCAGTGGAGGAGGAAGAAGAAGCCATCAGCCATTTGGGAGGGAGAATGGCCTGTTTAAAGGACAGCTGGGAGTCTTTAGTGGAGGCACTTGGTGCAGGTTTGGGCTCAGGAACAAACCGCACACCCACTGATCCTAATGGTGAGCCCAAGACACATGCACAAACATACATCAACACAAATAACAAAACACACACAGGTGCACAGTACAATCACAGCAGCAAGCATGAGTAAATCAGGCATGGCATGTGAACAGTGACAGTGGAGCGCTTTAAAGACCCCATGAAGTCAAAATGGCAGTTTTGTGTTTTGAGGGCATCTATATTCCCAATGTTGACAAAAATAACTTTTAAAAGGTATACTTAGGGCTACACGCTCAACATATCCTTCAATAGCCAATACAGCTGTTTCATGGGGTCTTTACCATCGCTGTGCCAAGAGCAAAATAGTGCATATAGTGAAGTTCTGCAGACCTAGCAATTCAACTGCATGAACTGTTTGATCAGCACTCAAACTCTTGAAATAGTGGGTGTACAGCTAAGCTGTCTCTCAAGAACCTGATATAAGCTGCTTTAAAGAGCATAAGCAAATGTATTTGTGACACTGCTGTAAATGTCTCCTGATAACAAAAACAAGACTAAAGTCTATTATGATCCCATTCATTTGACAGACAGGCTAAAGAGCTAATAAGAGGTGGCAGGCAATATAAAAAAGATATGAAAATATGATGTCAATAAGTTTAAATGTTCTTGTTACAGACATATACTGTAGGTCCAGGGTTATTTTGAACAATATATACAATTGTATAATTATATATCAAATGTATAAAAGTTTTGATCTTAGATTGTCAATACTAGGGACACACCGATATTGAACTTCTGGGCCAATACAAATAAACAATTGCAATTTTACATTTAAACTCTTTAGAAACAACTGGAGTGACTGGTTTATTAAAACACTTAATTAAAAGTAGCTGTTTTTCAAAATGAAACCAACTCTCGCTCTCTCTTAACTATTGTTTTTTCAACAGGAAAAAAGGTCCATTGTCAATGATCGATGTATGGATGTATGATATATCTCACATAGAAGCCACTTTCAATCAAGCAGATTTCTGGTGGTCAACATGGTGAATTCGATGGTAGCCTTGAATAGTGGTTGACCGATATATCGGCAAAGCGATCAATCCATCTATTTATTGCACAGATTTATACAAAAAATTGACCCTTATGACTGGTTGAGTGATCAGGGTCACAAATAGGCATGGGACGGTAACCGGTTTCAAGGTATACTGCGGTTTGGAAAAGTCACGGTTTCAAAACCACTAAACATTTTCGTCATAACGTTTCTGCGGTGTGTGCAGTTTTTTTACGTGTCGTCCAAGATGGAAAGTGCAGGACTCCCTCATTGTGCAGTGAAGAGCGAACGAGTCACATGACCCCTCCCCCTCTGGTTGGTGCGAGGCTGCGAGCAGTCAGTGAGAGTCAGCTGTGTGTAGGATGATGGCCGAAGGAGAGGACTCCCTGCAACTTTTTCCCCCGTCGAAAAAGACGAAGTCTGCCGTATGGAATTTTTTCCGGTAATGTAAACTAATCATGTTCCGTACACAACGATGTTCCTTAAAGGATGACGTTTTTGCGCCAATCGCTAAATAAATACTTCCAGGTTGTACATAAACTATTTGTGTCATCTTCATTTCTCCCTTTGTCACCCCCGATCAAGACAGAGACTGACCCACCTGCCGTTTGTTTCAGTGTTGAAATAAATACTATTTGGCTTGCCACTGAGGCACATAACATGGCTAATAAACTAGCTAACATCAACTAGTTTCCCCACTCACGTTACTTCACAGAGCGGGGAATAGCTTACTGAAGTACTACGTTTCTGCGATTTAGTACAAACATTTAATTTAGTTGGTATCACTTCTATACTTTTAAGCCTCCTCTTGCCATTGTTCACATCTGTTCAAAACCACAACATTTAAAAAACAAACGTTACCACTGTTAGAGTGTTGTACGGACTACGGAGAGAGACCGGGTGTGGGTGTGTGCAACACACTCGCGCGCTCTCTCTCTCCTTATGTGTATGTGCACACATCCTCGTATCTCACTGCTCCAAACTTAATCCGGGAAAGGTGAACATTACTGCATCATAACTAGGACTGAAAGATGGATGTGTAGAAAGTGAGCATGTCTCAAAAAACCTTGTTGAGCTGCAGGTTTAATGGCTGCTTTTAAAATTATTTATAATTATTATTATTTTTATAGAAATTGTTTTGATTATGTTTTTGGTTATTGAGCTGCAGCTTTAGGCTCACTTTAAGTGACAGCATTTTTTTTTCATTTATAAGGATTTTTTTTTTTTTTTACAGAAAATATATTTTTTTCTGATTATTGTTGAGCTGCAGGTTTAGGCTCACTTAAGTGATTGCACTTAATTTAATGAAGAAAAATTCAATTCTGTATTTAAATTATTTAGTTTGACATGTTTACTCTTCCAAAATGTTCATGTTTTTTTTTTAAACAAAATATATTGTGTTCAGAGGGGAAAAAGGTTGTTGTTTTCTCTACCCAGACATTTAAAAATAACATTTTAGACCTGTAATGGCAATACCGTGAAACCGTGGTATTTTTATCTAAGGTTATCATACAGTGAGAATCTCATACCGGCCCATGCCTAGTCACAAATATTATATATAAAATAAAAAAAACATTTAACTGTTATTACTATTGTATGTGTTTTTACTATTATTAAAAATGGGGAAATCGGGGAAATCTTTCATAGCGTGCTTCCAACTGAAATTATGATTTCGCCTGCAGAAATTAACCAAAATGTGACTTCTAGTGCTAAATTCTGATTTTGTTGCCAAATGCACTTTGTTGTTGTTGTTTTTTTCAAATTATTTATTTAAATGTGTTCAATATCAGATCTGATGTGTGAACCAAACTTCACTAAACATTATTTGTAACACGCCACTCAGCGAATAATCGTTATAAACTTTGTGCTTTATTACTTTTGATACGAAACAAAGTCTGAAATTTAAAAATGGTATTCTATTTTTCATTGCAAAGGTCTAGGTCTATTCTTTAATAATTTATCCAGCCCTAGATGTAAGTGAATAATAAAACTTCTAGTAAGCCTCACAGTTTTGAGCGATGCCTTTATTGCATTTTCTGAACCCACAAATGTAGTGTCAGGAATGAAGTGAGTTGTACCTGTCCGCGCCCTTGTTTCCTCCTCTGCAGGTGTGTATCGTGGCAGAGTGCTGCTCTGGATGGCCTCTGAAACCGGCCGGACCTTCTGTCCAATGTCAGAAGAGCTCTTCTGAAGAATGGTCTGCATGTCCTGTTCTGACTGAGGCCGGAAGAATTTCCCATCAGACACTTGTTTCATGGGTTCTGGCCTCCTGACATCTCTGCTCTCTCTCTCGTCTTTTCTGTTTCTCTGTTCGCGTCTATCCCATTCTTCTCTTCTTTCCCTGTCATCCCTCTTCTCATTCTGCTCCTTTCGCTCTCGCTCGTCTACTCTCTCTGGCTCATTCCGTCTTTCGTGATCCTCTTTCCGGTCTCGTGGCTGTTTCCCATCCCTGTTTTCCCTCCAGTCATTCTTTTCCCGCTTTTCTCTGTCGTTCCTCCTCTCTTCTTTATCCGGCCTCCTGTCTCGTCTGTCTCTGTCATCTCTACGTTCACACTTTCCTTCCCCGTCTTCTTTTCTATCCCGTCGTTCTTTGTCCCTACTCACTTTCTCATCTATTTCCTCCCGCCGATAACGTTCCTCCTCCTGTCCTGGTCGTTCTCTAGGTAAATATCCTGTCTGTCTCTCCACGTCTGACTCCAGTTGGCTGCGTCGGTCTGTTTCAGGCAGTAACTGCATCCGAGCATCCACGTCCAGTGGCTGACGGTTGCGACTGACGTCTGAGGGCGCTCGGTTGCGGCGCTCCGGTTCGGGTGTGAGGCTGTTCCTCTGTTCTTCTCCTTGTGGCCGTGAAGATGGTGCCTTGACCTCTGACCCCGTGTCTGACCTGCGCTCTCCAGGCACTGGAGCAGTGTGGCCATTCTTCACCGGAGGAGCTTTGTGATTCACGGCATTACTCTCTGAAACAGCAGTGGATAATGGATTTTGAGACAATACAACAGAACAAAGAAAAACAATGTGTCAGACTGGATACTAGAAGTATAAAATTATGCAAAACTCAATATTAAAGATACTTAGAAGAGGGTTTCATAATCTTTAATCAAAGACATTAACAACAGTGACATTTATTGTCTGATATATCACTGACTTTACCAAGCCTTGTCTTCATTGACTGAGTTTTAACCTGTTAACCTGCACCAGGACACCAGCGCACTGAATGCTCTCTGTTTGCACATGTCATTGTTTACGAATAGGGATGGGTATTGTTAAGGTTTTAACGGTATTACTAGTCTTATCGATACTCTTAACCGGTACTTTAACGGTATTCTTACCTGTACTTTTAGTTTATATATATATATATAAATATATATATATATATATATATACACATACATGTATGAAATATATATTTATATGATAGATTAGCAGCTGAATTAACATTGCTTTATATTCTGAAATGTAAAATAAATATTTCATTAAATTAATATAAAACATCAATTTGTAAATGCACCAGTGTGCAGGTGTTTAATAAACATTAGATACGATACAGTAAGAACATGAACAAAGAAACAATGTTAAACAAACTGACAAATATACAATTTTTCATACCATAAAACAAATGTACAAATGGAATGAAATAAAATCAGTGCTTTCATTTTTCCATGACGGTCTACTAACATTAATGTTCAGGTAAGTAATAGCTACAAAATAAGTCTAAAAGTGATCAAATGTAAATGAACACTGCATAGTTTTCACTGTATGTATTGATAGATTAATGCTTATTAAAGCTATGACTTTATTAAGATTAAGAGCTGTGGGTGATTTTCTCTTTGCGATTAACATTGATGAAGCACCAGTCTGTCACTTTAAGACAAAATATTGACACACACAGTTTTCTCCCAACTGTTCTCATTCTCTTTAAGACATAAACTGTGTTTAAGTAAATACTCTCCAAGCCGGCCGTTTTTACATATTTTGTGTGTATTTGATAGTTTGGACGCGCCCGAAGCTCAACTTGACTTTGCTTGTCAGTTTTAGAGCACGCCGCGCAGGCACGCGCACACACACACTTCAACCTGGGGAACAGCGTCTCTCGTGCAGATTGTACTTTCAACATTTTATTATCAAACATGTCCAGCAATTTAGTAACTGTAAAGATGGCATTTTACAACAATTGACAGACGATTGATCTGATTCTGACGTTACGCTTTGGTCAGGGAGGAACGAATGCACACCGCTATGAAGGTAAGGAAGATGTGCTAGAAGAAACGCGGCTATAATCCTTAGAAGCCAAGAAAAAACTATAAATAAACTTAGTTTAATACAACAGCCACAGGCCTAAAGTGTAAGCATATGTTTTAATGGTTAGTTCTCTCTTCTATCATAAACAGGGATTTCATGTTGCGCGTGCTGAAACTCCTCCACGTGAGCGATCTCGCTTCTGAATTGGGAATAGCAAAAATGCACTATAGACAAATGTTTGAATATTACTGCACATAAAAACAGCTGGCATCTCTGGTGAGATAGAATTTGCAAGATAATGTGTATATATAGCAATAATAAATGTGTGCTCTTAATTTCTCCAGTACCGATAGCAGAACCATTAACCTCAGAGCTTATCGATACTCCGGTCTTTTATAATTTAGCCCCCGAGACCGATTAAATACCGGGTTTCGGTACCCATCCTTATTTAGGAATAGATTAAATGAAACGTGACAAAATGTATCTATACAAACTATATATCATTCTGAAGGGTCTAAGCCTCAAGCATCGACGATAGATTGCTGTTTTTGATGGAAAGCTTATAAGGAATGTATTTGCTAAATTTGTGTAAGCAGTACACATCAAAACATCCATAATAAAAAGCAGTACATACCAGCTTCAAGTAATATTTAGTCACAAACGCATCCACTGCTGTAAATCCCGGTTTAGTTAGAGAGGTAAGGGTCCATAGAAAAACATCCCATTGTGTACTATAGTCCAATGAAGCAATAATGTTGTTATATGGACGGATATTCCTTTGTTTACGTCTGCTTTCTTCACGGAGAGTTATTGTTTGTATCCGTTATGGAATAACTCATGTTCAAAAAACTGCATCTTGGTTGTAAAAAAACATATTGTTTTGAAGTATACAGTGTTTCAAACAGAATGAGACCATCTCCCCCAAAAAAGTAAAAAAAAAAGCAGAAAATTGTTTATTTAAATTCTGGCGCTCTCTCGCGACAGCTGTGACACACGATGTGACACACCTGTCATATGATGGGGCGGAACTTAGCAATCGGCTTTTTGATCAAAATAAACCTTTTTTTTTCAACATTTTTCCTATATGTGTGTTTGTGTTTTGTGGGGAATGTGGCTGTATTTGTATGATTAGAATCTGTGTGGCTGATAATCAGCTGTGATTACTCTGACTGAATGAATGCTATTACTATAAATGCTTAAATCATATGCAGCCATGAATGAGCGCATGTTGGAAATAAAAGTGCTGAATTTAAGTTTCTCTTTGTTGTCTATGCTCATCGTTAGTCTCGTGAAGCCTGAGTCACGTAAAATAATCCGTCAAATCCTCTCACAATAAAGACGTAACTTTGCCTGAATTAAATAACACAGCCATGAATGAGGGCATGGTGGAAATAAAAGTGCTGAATTTAATTCTCTCTCTGTTGTATATGCTCGTCTTAGTCTCGTGAAGCCGCTTTCATATTGCTGTTCACTCAGCGGTTGATGCTCAGGAAATGCTCCACGGCCACCGCATGTAACTTTTAACAAGATTCACTTGTTTGAAACACGCTAAACTATATTAACATTTACTATATAACCATTATTTCGCCAATATACATCTAAATAAATACATCTCTATCGAAATGTATTATTTATTATCTCTGCAAGCGATCGCAGTTTGAGTATAGTTCTGTGTAAATGCATAGATAATCCGTGCTGTCAGAAGGCAATTCATAATCTAGAATAGGGTTGTAACGATATACCGGTATGACGGTATACCCCGATATAAACACGTACGGTTATCATACCGTGTACATTTGCTTATCTACGGTATTTGGAGAAAATAAAAGATGCAGAATCTCACCTGCGCCTAGGCAACAACTTTCCACTTAACTGTTCTCTTGCTCCACCCACACGTGCAGCGAGACAACATCAGAGACAGAGGCTGTTATCTCTAATCTCTATCCCACATCGAAATATAAATCACAATTGGCAGTATGGGAATAATGTTACTTTGAATATAGAAAAGCCGACCGCTTAT
This sequence comes from Ptychobarbus kaznakovi, assembly GCA_027422405.1. NCBI lineage: Eukaryota > Metazoa > Chordata > Actinopteri > Cypriniformes > Cyprinidae > Ptychobarbus > Ptychobarbus kaznakovi. Next base: position 26,740,430 of record CM049802.1, on the reverse strand, counting down.
TTGTTCTCGAGGATAGACACAGTTCACAAAAACTGGTCGCAAAGCAGCCGGAAAAAAGAGGAAACACATCGAACATGTTTACCTATATTTCAGAACACCATCCCTCTGTGCAGATATAGTTATGTCCCATTTATAACTTAAGGTTAAAGCCTTATGATTTCTGTGATCCGGAGTAAATCCCAGAATCCAGTCATGACAATGAATTTACAATGCAGATGTCACATTAAAACGCGCGGTTTGATGGATTGATGAATAAATAAAAAACAGAGCTGTCAAATCACTACATGGTCTTGTGTCTGTGATTATTAAAGTGAAAAAACACTGCTATATAAAATATAATTGTTTTGCGTGTCTCTCTGTGAGTGAGCTGCGTTGTGTCATGTACTACATACTCAAGTATGCTCGCTGGTGCCGCTCAGTGTTTAACAGCACCTAATGTCTCACTATCTGAGGACAAACACTGAGAGCCTCACTGACACTGAGAGAACAATTAATAATCCTTTCATCATTTTATTTGAGAAAACCATTGTCAAATACACTGACACGGAAAGCTTTTCACTACTACACATCTTCTGTGATTTGCGGCAGCTTAGATGCTTCAAATGCGTATTACTGCCCCCTCAGTTCACTACTATCCGTCAAAATAAAAGTCAGCTTTTTAACTCGCAGAAATTGACAGAAATTACGATAGTACTATAATGTAGCCTACTTCTAAAATAATAATAAATAGAAACATTTAAGGAATATAATTTCCCCCTCATTTTTATTTAGTAAATCTCTGTTGTGCAGCCCTTTACAAAAGCATAAAAGTTATTTTCATTTGATTACATTTTAATGCATTAATTAAATTGTTAAAGCTTTATACATTAATTTCATTACCACCATTTTTGATAGTATATTTAAATTATTTAATTAAAGTACAGAATACATAAAAAATAAGTCAAACCAGAATTTATGAATTGTTATGAATTATTAATGATGAATATAAGTTGTAAAACTCATAATCAATGATGAAATGTACTTGATTGTTTTTGATGAATGAAATTTGAATAAACATGCTTTGTCAACCAAAAAAACCTGTTTTGATTGTTTAATACCATATACCACGGTACCGTGAAACCGTGATATTTTCTGAGACGATTATCATACCGTCAAAATCTCATACCATCACAACCCTACACATGATACATACACATATGCTCTGTTTAGGATGGAATGAATCTCATAAAATCTTTCAAGCAATTAGATTTTGAGCAATTAAGTAAAAAAAAATAAGACACATGACCATACTAGGTTGCCGTACCATTCTCTGGGATGTCCTTCAGTAAGCCTCGCTCTATTAGCTCCTCTCTGGGCATCCTCATCGACATCTTCCTCTCCAACACTGATCATTCAGAGAGACAGCAGACACACAGTCACTTAAGCCACTGGTTTTAAAAAGTCACAGAGTTTAAAATAATTCTAAATCCTAGTTTCATTAATAACAAATAAAAACATATTACTGTAACTTCCAAAAAAATGTCATATCAGAATTCAGTTTTCAAGAGAATCAGCATTATTATATAACTGTATTCATTATAATATGACTGTATTCAATAAGTGCAGTTTGAGAGCCAGTCATCGACAGACCTTCTGACGTTTCCTTGAACTTTTCACTGCTTCTCTTCTTCCTCCACTTCCAGGGTTTGAAGATCTTGCCCAGGCTGGGGAACTTGCTCTTACCCTTTCCTGAAGGGGTTCCTGTTCCTGGAGGTGCTCCATCACTGTCTGGCACACTATGATCCACTTCATCATCTGTGGAGGAGCAGAGAAAAGTTGGTTCCAGGCCTGCTTTGTATTTTTATCATGCATTACTTGTTTGATTACATGCCATTAACTAACTGCATGATTTTTACTGTACATTTCAGCAATATGGGCATCAACTTGACCACAGCTACTAATAAATATAATGTAGAAACGTTGATTTTCTGTAAAGCTGCTTTTCAGCTATTTGTATCATGAAAAGCGCTATACTAATAAACTTGAATTGAAATGACTAATCAGACATGAACAAGGACAAATAAGACAACAAAGTAAAATTTTAATAACTAATTATAAGATTGTGCACAGCGGTAAAATACTGTTCTATATTGCCGTAAAGCAGAATGTATTTAATATATTTGTCATTTTAATAGCATTCAAATGTTATTTAATACCAAACTGTCATATAAAAGCAGTGTTAAAAACGTAAAATCAAAGATATGTGTCTCAATTAGGGATGGGTATCGTTTACATTTTATCGTTACCAAAACCGATACTGCTTATCGATACTATTTGGTGCAAAAATATATGTGAAAAATTGTTGACAATTTCAAGTTATTTCATAACTGCTGAACTTTAGCAACTGTATTAAAAGTTCTTCAGTCAGGAGCAGTGAGTTATTTTTCTCTTTGTGTTTTATTTTATTAACATTAAAGGAATAGTTCACCCATACATTTAAATTGTGTCATAATTTACTCACTCTCAAGTTGTTTTAAACCTGAATGAGTTTCTTTCTTCTGTTAAACAAACTTATGCCGGCAGCCATATCACCCTGCAGCCCAAGACCGGTTGCCCACTGAAGCTAAGCAGGGCTGAGCCTGGTCAGTACCTGGATGGGAGACCTCCTGGGAAAAACTAGGTTGCTGTTGGAAGAGGTGTTAGTGAGACCAGCAGGGAGTGCTCACCCTGTGGTCCGTGTGGGTCCTAACGCCCCAGTATAGTGACGGGGACACTATGCTGTCATAGGGCTGCAACTAATGATTCTTTCGATTAATCGATTAATTGGATTAAATAAAATTATTAGATTTTATTGACCAAAAAACACACTATTCCACATTCTGCTCAATGTCCTTCAAACAAACTGAACGCTATGAAAACATACAGTGCTTAATTTATTAGACCACCTGTCATAAAGAGAAAACAAATATTTTAGGAATCTGTCAAAAAAAATGTAAATCTAAAAATGTTATTGTCATTTATTGGGCAAATTACAAACAGAAACAACTAATTAGTATTAATAATAACAAAAATGGCCTCATAACAGCTTGCATTGTTTATGTACTTTTTGACTGTAATTGGGTATCTGAAAAAAACACTATAAAGTGCTCTGCCTTTCTTTCATAGATAACAGCAGTACTTATATTATAGCATTAGAAATAGCCTACTACTGTTTCTAAAGAGCTTACGCATTTTGGAGGACTAACCAATACAGAAAGCTAAAAAATGACTTTGGTAATCCCCAATGCTTTTAGTTTAGAGCAGCAGTGGCACAAACCTTACATAATTTGTTAAGCATTGTATATAATGAATATAGGTTAAATCTATTTTAAAAATGCAAATAATAATACAAATAATAAAGACTCAGTGTTAACCAACAGGTGAGAGGAATGTTCTGCAAAAACACACGTTCACTTTGATCACAGTCATGTCTTTCTGTCATTTCTTTATCCTGTAATAGACGGTTATGGAGCGTCTCATATTTATATTCAGACAATTACATGCTGTTATCCCTTTAAGGTTCCTACTCTCATAAAATATTCACACTGCATGTTGACTTTTAAAACTTAAATTAACTTTCAACAACAGATAATTCAGCACAATGGATATTTTTGCGCTGCATATCCTATTAATTGTCTCCCTCTCTGTGTTCCGTCTGTATGACGCATGTGCACGCGCCCGCCGCGCCGGTGCTCATTTGGTATTTTAAACTTAACACAGGCTGTCAGGATGGACCTTTATGCAAAAATGGAAATGCTAACGTGAATTTGTGACATTTATAGATAAGGATATGACCGTAAACTGAACGTTTTTTTTGCGCTGAGGACGCACATGCACGTGTCACAGCGCCTGACAGGGCAAGCCTTTACAATAATGCATTAACTTAAAGCTCAAAATAAAGAATGATCATGTTTTGGGCAGCTTGGATCACGTACTTCTCCCGCAGCATCTCATTCTGTTTCCTCCACTATTTTTAGATGCATTTTGTCCATAGAAATGCGTTACTCAGTGCTGTAATTTGAGCAACCGGCTGAAGTTGGACGTGCACTGTGGGCAGACCCGACTAATCGTTAATGAGAATCATTGTCGATTATTTTCATAATCGATAATAATCGATTTTATCGATTAGTTGTTGCAGCCCTATGCTGTCAAAAAGCACCGTCTTTCGGATGAGACGTTAAACCGAGGTCCTGACTCTCTGTGGTCATTAAAAAATCCCATGACACTTCTCGTGAAGAGTAGGGGTGTAACCCCAGAGTCCCTTGTCAATCAAGGCCTCCTAATAATCCCCATCCACTTGATTGGCTCTATGACTCTCTCTCCTCTCCACCTGTAGCTGGTGTGTGTGTGGTGAGCGCACTGGCACGGTTGTCCTGTGGCAGCTGTCGCATCATCTAAGTGGATGCTGCACACTGGTGGTGTTTGAGGAGTGACCCCCCCCCCATATGTAAAGCGCTTTGGGTGCACGAAAATACAGTATAAAGCGCTATATATATATATATAAAGGTATTTGAAGAATGTGGGAAACAAACAGGCTGGTCCCAATGACTTATATATATATATAAAATGGTTTCTTTTTGTTCTTCCTACTATCAAAGAGTGGGGACAGCAACTTGGTTACCCACATTCTTCAAAATATCTTATTTTGGTTCACACAAGAATAAAAATTATACAGGTTTAGTCAACATGACAGCGAGTATTATGCAGAATTTTTTTGGTGATTTTCCCTTTAGAAAATGGGCAGCATGTTTAGTTCTGTCCCTTTAAGACCTTCAAGCAGCTGTTTCTCTCTCAACCCTTACTTTCAGTTTAGACCCAGTTTTTCAATTTTTAAGTATTATTTTTCTTTTTAAATTGGGACCCATATACCATATGCACACCCTATGTATAATATATATATATATATATATATATCAGGTTTGGCTTTCACAGGTGGGGACACTTTCTGCGTATGCATTATTAGCTCTTGAGCTTAATTTGTATTATAGGGAGCTAATAATAGCCACAGATTGCGCATTCTCTTTCCGTTTGCCCTGTCTTGTCAAACAAACACCACTTCAAACACATCGATGCAACTTTGTTCATTCCTGAAGTGAGCTTTTATATTAACTGTTTTAGACTGCTGTCTTTAATTGGGTGCAATAGGCTGTGAGTTGTTTTAAATGCGGCTGCACTTCTCATCCGGTGTGTGACTACATTCCGCACATGTATTAAATGCGCATCCTTGAGAGCGTGTAGTTTTCTAACATATTTAATTTGTTAGGTAATTTCAATGATATGGCGTTTCAGACGCATCTGAAATGACAAAAACATATACACATTTAATTATTTGATCAAATTATTGCTAGAGACAGTTGGGTAGTGGCTGGATATTGGTAGGGACACGTCCCTAGCATCCCCACCTAATTCTATGCCCCTGAGATATATATATATAAATATATCTCAATATATATATATATACTCGAGACCGGTGTGTGGTGCAGTTGTGTTGTCGTCACTCATTTATTTGCTCCACCGCCCATATATATATATATATATATCGAGTCCCACTGAGGCCCTCCGGAAGGACGCTCTGTCCGAGAATCAAATCACTGAGGGTGTTTCAGACATAAATGAGGGTGCTTTAACCTTAATGCACTTCTATTTGACATATCGTATTTTGTCCAGTCCATTGTTATGATTATCACTATATCAATCTTTGCGATTTCGAAAGGGAATCCCCCATTTTTTCACTCCCGAAACTTTGCAGTGTTTTCTGCAAACAAGACCTTGGTCCTCTTAGCAGCAAGAAAAACAATATATAGCCAAGAAAGCGTGAAAAGAGCGCTCCATTAATAATCACTGAAAAGCTGTCACTCATTTCAGTTTTTTTGCGATCTCAGAAAATTCTGTTGGCTAATCAAGGAATCTCTCTACACTGCACAATAAATCGCCTATTAACATTGCGTCTACACTAATGAGAGGGTTAGCTTGCAGAACTCAGGACTGAACAAAAAATTGTACGTGATGTGATTAGGGCTGCAACGATTAGTCGACATTATCAACAATAAAAATTTGACGACAAATATTTCTGTTGTCGAGTAGTCATTTGATCTCATATGACCTAATGTAAGAGCCTGCAATACTGCGGTTTGACCAACATGGCGCTGTAGAGCGAGACTGTAGTTCAGCCCTCCTGAACGCAGTTTAAGAGAAGACAGCGTTTCAGCGCTTCAAACCCAGCCGAACGAATTTGGAGCTGCTGAGCGGTGTGTGAATGAATATGTAAATAAATACTGCGCACTTTCCTCTCAATAACGAAATAAATAACAAAAACTGACAGCAGTGTGAAAGCAGGAGTTAAACAAATGCACCGGATTACAACGATGTGGATGTTTGCATGAACTCTGCAGTTCAGTAACAAACTCCGGTAAAGTCCGATCATATCATGTTTATTTATATAATGCTTAGCCTTAATTCAAGCAGCTTTACGGTATTAAACACGAAAAACCAGAGTTGGTGTCACTTTCAGTAAGAATTACAACTTGATATTCTGTTATAAAGCAGCTCTCTAAAAAAATAATTTCATTAAAGTGATAGTTTGGTTTACAGAGATCAAAGCTTGATCTAGCTAAGGACCGTTTTGGTTATCATAAAAATAATGTTTATCCAAAGCATCTCATCATTTAGCTTTTTTTTTGTTTCTTATCTAATATATGACTTACAAAAGATGATGTTTTCATCTAGCTAATTAACTGTTGTGAGAGTCTCTGTCTGGCATCTCATTTTGTGTGCCAAATACATCTATTTGTATAAGAATTGGTAACACTTTACAATAAGGTATCATTTGTTAAAATTAGTTAATGTATTAATTGACATGAATGAACTATGCATTTATTACATTTATGTATTAATCTTTGTTAATGTTGGTTAATAAAAATACAGTTGTTCATTGTTTGTTCACGTTAGTTCTCAGTGCATTTACCAATGTTAAAAAACAAATAGTGATTTTGATAAGTGCATTAGTAAATGCTGAAATGAACATGAACTAAGATCAATAACTGCTGTAGAAGTATTGTTCATTTTATTTCATGTTAACTAATGTTAACTAATGAACCTTATTGTAAAGTGTTACCAATTCATTTAATAATAATTTTAATTAAGCTACATAATATGCTTTTCTAAAGCTAAAGTGACCTTTATTTATGTTAGAATATGTGAAGAGTTCAGATGCAAAACCCTGTAAGTGCTGTCTGAATTTTTCTCCTACAATGTGCATTTTTCTCACACTCCTATATTTATGTTCAGTTATGTCACTTGAATTGCATAGAAAAGGACCTATACATTGCCATTAAAGTGAAATTACTGGAGAGATTTAAAGTAATTTTATAAATAATACAGGAATAAACATTAGCAGAACAACATTTGTAGGCATTTATTCAAATGCAAATAAAAAAAATACTTTTACATCTGACCTCTTCAAGTATAACTTACTATTTTAACTAAATGCAAAAGCTGAATAATCAAAGTCTACTGATTAACCAGTCGACTAATCGATGATTAGTCGATTAACCGGTCCAATAATCGTTAGATTAATCGATTATTAAAATAATCGTTTGTTGCAGCCCTAGATGTGATACATGCAAACACATATGCACTGGAGTCTGTCGTGAGGCGGCTGACGCTTACTTTAATTTTGTTGTTAATGTTTATTTTGTTATTAAAGTTACGTTTGCCACTTCCCACGTCCTTCTTCCCCGAGTCTTGAACTTTGTTATACATATATACATCTTCCTTAAATCATCCTGGCGACCCATTTTTTAAGTCTTGAGACCCACCCGAGGATTGCGACCCAGGGTTTGAAAACCCCTGCTTTAGACATAACTAACTGTGTTTATATGTAAACATTGTGTGTTTATGGAAGTATTAGTTATCGTCTGATTGCGCTAAGTAATCGTGTGCTGTTTGCCTTTTAGTGTACACACGTTTCAGTGTATGTGTTCTGAATAAGCACACGTCAGAACAACACAAGTATCAATAACAGTATTTTTCAGTTTGTGCTGCAGCTTATCAGTAGTCCGGTATTGACCCAATTATGTACCGGTCCAAAAAAATACCGGTTCTTGGTACCCATCCCTAGTCTTAATACATACTAGTCAGAATATGCAAACACCACCAAAATGAATTAAGCCAACAGCTCTTTGTGTTTTGCATGTAAAATTACTGAACACATATGCTCTCATAAATAATTGTTGTGTTACATGACAATATTTTCCCAATGAACCCAATATCCAATCCAAGAGTGTAATAACACTCTAGATACAATTCAACAAACAATGCAAATCAAACTACACGACAATAACAGGGAGATGATACTGATCATATATGTGACCCAAGACCACAAAGTCAGTCGCTGGGGTATAGTCGCTGGGGTATATTTGTAGCAATAGCCAAAAATACATTGCATGGGTCAAAATTATAGATTTTTATTTTATGCCAAACATCATTAGGATATTAAGTAAAGATCATGTTCCATGAAGATATTTCCTTCTGTAAATATATGTAAGGAATAATTGACGACAGGCCGTTGAATTATTAAAAAAATAATGCACACCTGAGGTGTGCCGTTACTAGGGTTGGGTATCGTTTGTGTTTTTTTCGATACCGGTGCCAAATCGATACTTTTAAAATGGTACCGGTGCCTAAACGGTGCCTGAACCGATACTTATATATATATAATAATATATATATATATACAAAAAAATATATAATTAATAATTGGAGAGGCCATTAGCACTAAACACACATGGGCCCTGTTTCACAGACAGGGCTATAGACTAAGCCAGGATTAGGCCATAGTTCAATTAAGACATTTAAGTATTTTTTTTATAAACATGCTTAGAAAAAAACTTTACTGGGGTCATCTTGAGACAAAACAAAGGTACTGATATATTTTAGGATCAGTTAGTGCAAATTTATTTCAGATAAAAGACTTTGTCTAGGACTAGGTTCAAGCCCCCTTCTCTTCTGCTCTCAACGGAGTTGTCACTTGTCTCTCCCCTCCTCTACCCTTATCATCCCTGCTTTGCTCCCTTGTCTCGTGAGAGACTCTCATCTTGCACTGCACTCCAAACTAAAATATTATGGATTAAATGTCTCTAGTGCAATTGACACTATCGAAAATTGGATGGGTTTCAGGGGAATCTGACTGCCCCCGACGGAACGTTCGCAGCCGGCTATACGATACGCGTGGGAGAGGGCGATCGTGTGTCTGGCGCTCTTTCGTGGAGGACATTGATTATCTACCTATCGAAGCCATGATAACAGGTATTTTGCTGATTGGATTAGGCTTTACCTGGGATATCGAAGAATCAGAATACGGGAACAGATGTCCAAAGCCCCACAAGCCTGCCCGTATTATTGAAGCTGTGGGAAGAGCGGTCAGCATTGAGACTGAACTATAATCGCAATATGGTTCTAACCAAGGAGAAGTTCATCGGCTTTACAAAGGAAATTGATTAAAATATACCAAAATGGACAAGATGAGTACCTGCACAAATTGGAGAACTGAGTTTACTCGCCCCAAAGACAAAACAATCTAATCTTTTTTGGGCTCCGCCTACAGTGGCCTTGGCAAAGGCTGCTGCTGGAATAAACCCCGGGATGTGCAATGCAGTTAGACGCTCTGCGTTCCTCCCCACCCTACAGACAATACAGACATTGCCCCCCCCCCCAGACCATTCGCCTCTGTTTCCTTCGATCCGCAGCCTGGTCAAGCGGGTCTGACCAGCGACGGATCAGTGGCTGCGGTTCAGATGGCTGCTTGCTGGGCCCGGAACACTTCCCTGTGGCTATGTCGTGTATGTGCTTTTGTGTTGCTGATGTGTTTTTCCTGTTCTCCCACTGTACTCCCCAAGAGCAAGTCTGGGGATAATTTTTTTATCCTCCCTTTCCTCATGTAAATGCTGAATTTTTCTTCAATTCTACTTGCATTTCACTACTGATTATACTTGTAAGATTGTGTAAATGTGACGAATAATAAAGAAACCTTGAACCTTGAAGCCTTGTCTGTGAAACCGGGGGGGTGATGTCTTTTTCGTTCATACTGAAGAAGTAGCGAACTCATGAAGCTCCAGGGATATGGGCTAGTAAACAGAAGATATAAACATTTTGAATGATAAAATAAATACAATAAACACTCGACTACAACAATGTATATTTTATCTGTGTTATTCGAGCCATCTCTGGTATTTTCATAATAATTAAGTATATTTATAATACATTGCTAATCGATGTATTAGTAGCCCATGGAGTAGTAGTAGCTTAGCTAGTCAATGGAAGGCCGTCAGTGCAAGTGTAATTACTGCATTCACGTGCTCCTCGGGATGCTCTCATGAAAACAGCAGACAGCACACTCGCGTTACTACAAAGATTTAAGGGAAATTATTTTTCATGTGCGGAGCCGGTGATTATGCTTTTTACGTCTGTTTCGGGGAAACAAAGGACAAATATTTAAACCGATCGCTCAGACATGGCACCGAAATGAGGCACCGAAATCTGCATTCTGATTCGGTTCTAGTACATACCAGTTACATAGGTACCGGTGCCATATTGGTACTGGGTTTCGGTACCCAACCCTAGCCGTTACACCTCGGGTGTACATTATTTTTCTAACAATTCAACGGCTCGGAGCCAATTATTCCGCTTAAAATACGGTTGGCACACCTCAACACATCTATCAGATTATATATTTTAAGGGATTTGTCTGGTTTTTGTACTTAAATCGCTATTGTGAGTAGGATTATTTATTCCACATCTCATCCATCGCCTCCATTTCTAATTCCAAAACATAATTGTAGACCTAGTAACTGAGGCTTGAGCCATTGATAAGACAAATGCAGCTAATAACTAAGTTATGAGAGAGATTGAGCGTGAGTGAATTACCCTAACGTTACCTCTCCGAAGGTGCGTTCACACCAGACGCGAATGAAACGATTTGCGCAAATGATTTACATGCTAAGTCAATACCAAGACGCGATAGACAATCCTGCGCGAATAGCGCGAATTGAGCGTTTTTTACGCGCAAATAGCGCGAGTTGAAAAATCTGAACTTTGGCATATATTCGCGCCGCGTTAACCAATCAGGAGCTTGCTCTAGCAGTGACGTGATTACCGGAGGCAGAAAATCAGAAAAAACAATGGAGGACAAGATAATCGTGGTTGTGTGCAGGTACCCGGAGCTTTATGATATTACTTCGTATTTTTATAAAAACAGGAATAAAAAGGATCTTGCTTGGAAGAAAGTGAGTGAGGAAGAATTATTTGCTGCAACCCGACCGAGACTCAGCAGCGAGTCCTCTGCACCTGCCTGGCAGAAGCCCCTCCCATGACGCGAATTCGCGTCTGTGTAGTGAATTTCTCGCGTGAATGGCGCAAATTTCTCGCGCGAATGAAGCGAGTAAACTCAAAATGTTCAAGCGTCCAACTTCGCGCGAATAGCGCGATTTATTCGCGTCTGGTGTGAATGCACCTTGAGACTGTCTCTCATCAGTGTTCGGCAGCAGCTTCCCTACTATTGAAACTTTCAGTTTATTTTCCTCACGAACAGTACCGTTGTTACCTCGCTTCACTTGTGAGAAATGTCATGTACTTTTAAGCTGCTAAACTATTTACTGACAAAGTCGTCAGAGCAGCGATAACAACATTAGCGTATGTTTTAATGTGTGTAAACTTTGTGTGCCTGTAAGGGAGAGAGAGCGGGAGAAACAGAGTATGTGCTTAACGTACATAATAAAATGTAATTTTGTGGCGAAACATGGAAATTATCTGTTGTTTTTATCCCATTGCTTACTATTCGGGGTACTATTTTAGAGTTACGGTTTCGGTACGGCTCGGTATGTTTAGGGAAAAACTATAATGTCAAATAAAAATAAAGAAAATAAGAATAATCAATCTAACTACAAGCAACAGCACAAATAAATACAATAGAGTAAAGATACAAATAAAATAAAGTGATTTTTCAGTGTTCTTTTTTTTGGTAGGTCTAGCATTAGTTTTTAGGTACAGAAATTGAATAAAGTAATCAAATGTAAAACAGCATTGCATATTTGACTGTATAAATTAAAGATACATTTGTATTAAAGTTACAAAAGCAATCCAATCAAGAGCAGTGAGTGATTTCTGTGTTGTTGTTGTTTGATTAATGTTAATGTTAAATTAATGAAGTGCTGTCACTTTAAGAGAATGCTCTGATACTGTACGTTCAGCTGGCTATGTCTGCTTTAGGATACTTACCAAGATGGGCATTTTGACAATTTGTGTGTGAATTTGTCCATTCAATTACAATACTTCAGAGAGAGCTTAATATTTTGTGCGCGTTTGAGGAGTTCATGCTCAAATCTTTTCACTGCGCGTGCAAGCTCATGTCCTCTGGCTCTTAAATGTTTAAACTGGCAAAGCTTACATGAGTTTAGTTTAAACACAGATATCAACGTGTGCTGTTCAGGTCTCACCTGTGCGCGCGCGCGCACGCTATCTATCAGCACCCGGGTGATGACGGAATAAATGCTCATATTCCAGCATACACGCATTGAACAAGAGTGAATGGTTTTTCCCCTTTTTTTCCCATTGCTGTTGTTGTAATATATTGGGAAGCCAGAATGCGCATCCATCAAGAGAAGCATACATTAGCCGAACCCGGTTTGCTTTACGTGTTATTTATAACAAACAATATTGTAGATGCATTGTCAGATTTAAGTTGAACCGCGGTCCTAGCGCGTGCCGATCCGTGTGTGGAGAACCGCACAGTTCGTTTTTTTTCCTCCGCAAACCGTTCCATCCCTACTTACTATGTTTATGTATTTGGCCACTGTCTTGTTGGTTTTGGTTGTATTGCTGTTGTAAGACCTTTTGAAATAACTGAAATAATTTGGCAAAAGTAAAACGGAACCGTAAAGTGGTCGAGAGCTGCCTGGAAATACGTTTGCCGTGCGTTTTCCTGAAAATAATTGCACACCTTAGAACTTTCGTCAGCCAATCAGATTCAGATTCAAGCATTCAACGTAGTATAATAAAACTTAATTTTTTATTAGTAATATGCATAGCTAAGAACTTCATTTGGACAACTTTAAAGGCAGTCTTCTCAGTATTTAGATTTTTCTGCACCCTCAGATTCCAGATTTTTAAATAGTTGCATCTCGGCCAAATATTGTCCTATCCTAACATACATCATACAAAAATGGCTTTTGACTAATTTGTGGTCCAGGGTCACAAATGTGAAAATATTAACAAAACTAGCGCATTAGCCCGGCCACCGACTTCAGAAACCTGACTAATACAACACACCCACTGCACTGCTACACATTCACAGCGAGAGAAAAAAGAAAGCAGACTCCGTTTCTTAAAAAAAGACTCTGTACATACTTACATTTACATTTATGCATTTAGCAGACGCTTTTATCCAAAGCGACTTACAATTGCATTCAGGTTATACATTTTCATTAGTATGTGTGTTCCCTGGGAATTGAACCCACAACCTTTTGCGCTGCTGACGCAATGCTCTACCACTGAGCCACACAGGAACACTTGCCACAGTAACTGTAATTGCCTAAACATTTATAGTCTATCGGATAACAGTGTAATATTTTTTTGGATTGACAAAACAATTACAACTCTTTCAACAGCCTCATGACTCATATGTAACAACAGTGGGCGTTGATTCAGGAGAGTTATATGGATACTGAAACTCTGACTCAAACAAGCCATGAGCTCAGTGTGATTTACAACAGTTATAACATATTACACACAGTGACACACCCAGCTGATTTTTAGAAATCTTGTTGCTACTAAACTCTACCTGTAGCCATAAGCACAGGTCATATTATGGACTGTATAAAGATGTGCTTCTGTAAATAATACCATAACCAGACCTAATCATGGCACATCAAGCCACCAGGCCAGTTTCACAGTTTTTCACAACATGGAGTAACCCTTTAATGTGCATTTCAGACATTCAGCTGGTGATGGTACTGATTTATCCAGCATACAAAGATGACACTAACCACAGATCCTGTTAATTAACGTTTGGTTAACATGATTAGCTATATTGTGGTAAAACAGAGAGCTGAATACAAGTTTATGTCTATAAAATAAAATAATAATGGTCTTTAGACCTTTAGTTTCTAAACAGAAACAGTAAACGGAGTTCAGCATTGCATCAGGATACTGATAAACAATTTCAGAAATGTTTAGTTTTGTTTGTTGGGTCAGAGTTCCTATTAAATCATAGAGATTCATACAGAGCCCTGAACATAATACTACTACTACAACTACTAAAATTCCTATAATTTATTAATAGGGCTGTGACGGTGGCAGATTTTTACCACCACGGTGGTAATGGACCAACTACCGCCGGTGGTCCGGTGTTGTGATATATAATATATATATATTAGTGCTGAAACAATTCCTCGAATAACATGAGTAACTCAAAAACAAAAATTCCTCGAGGCAAATTATGTGCCTTGAAGAATCGTTTTGTCCATTTACATGGGATGCACTGAATTTACGGCCGCCGAAAATATATGCTGCGCCACACCGTCCAGCAGTGTTCAGGTTCATACTCACTGGAAAAGCTAAGTCCTCTCAAATAACGTGCTGACAAGAAATGTATATGTGACATTAGTATACTTGTTCCTGTTTGCTGTAGCGCTGCTGTGCTGTCACGTGCTGTGGTACAGCTGTAAAATCTCCTTCACTGATCTGCTCCCCACTATGCTCTGCTCATATGCGCTGATAATACAGCTTTGGCAGGGTTTTTATATTTTTATACATGTGTGTATAATGTTAATGTTTCCTTACACCGATTCATAATTTCTATTAATTTCCCACTGATTTACGTGATCTAATGAACATTAACTCATATTACGCGATCATATTTATGTATGAATGGATGTAAGAGACGCACGTTTTTCTTTAGCACACATACATTAAAGCGCGCGTAACATCTCAATGAGGACATAAACACACAAACAACATCTCCAGAACTAGCCTGACTACGTCAGACTTCGTTCTTCCGCTCAATTTCAATTCACTTCTGTACTCAGTCTGATATAGCAAACCAACTCCCAGATTATCTCCGGCTCCGCAACAGCCGTCCAACCAACGAACAGTGGGTGGGCTGAGAGCTGTGACGTAGACACTAAGCGCCAAATTTAAGATTGTAGTTTAGGTTAGGGGAATCTAAAACGACAGCAGAAATTGAGACACGGGAGGGATGCAATTTGCTCTGTTGTGAAGAATATTCCCAGGATTTAACAACTGAAGCCCGAACAAGAAGAGTGTTTGGTTCACATTTTGAATGGAGGTGATGTTATGGCCCTACTCCCGACAGGATTTGGGAAAAGTTTAATTTATCAACCGTTACCAATCGTCAGCTAGAAACAGGTCAGTGTCTCCTTTCTTTTCCAGTCCTTGAACATTGCCATGTCATGCTGTAATCTTACAATTAAGTTGCAGCATTTACGACAGACTCTAAATGAACGAAGAGCTGTGTTTAACAGAACTAAATTAATCCTAACTTTGACAGTTGGCTGCAAATATTTTCTTGTTTGTCTCTACTGTCAAATATTAGTTTAGATGCACTAATTGTGCCGTGGATGCGTAGATTTACTTCACATAATCTGTGAAAGTCGTTCACAGCCATCTTCACTCCGGTATTTCACTCGATGGTTTTGTTTTTGCCGCATGCCTGTGTTTACAGCGTAAGTTCGAGGTGGCTGAGCCGGCGCATAACATACATCATAACCAAACGTTATATGATTGGCTTACGGGTACACCAGTATTTTTAAACTCCAGACAAAAACTTCAGAAAAACCCTGTATGCAAGACCAGGGCTCTAGAGTGCGACCTAATTTCTCAAGGGTGCGACTAAAACAAATCTGAGGTCGCACTGGTGCGTCCAGCCGTTCGAGAAAAAAACAACAGTTTCCACGACTCAGAAAGTCTCTCTGCTGTTCAACAACAGCTCATATGTGGTCTAAACCAATCAGAGATAGTGAAGGGCGGACCCCCCCTCTGATTGGCCGTGGTCCAGATATTCCTGTACGTGTGTACGTTTGAAGATGCGTGTGCTGCTGCAGTCAGACAGAGAGAGATTGAGGTGAGTAACTGTTACTAGAGATGCGCGCAGCTCTTTCTCTGAATCTGATCTGTTCAGTGAGCGTCTGACAGTCCCTCCAGGATTCTGCGATCGCTGAATTTATCGCAAAATCAAGCAAACTCCGCTATTTTCCAAATTGCCGCAGATTTTCCACAGATTTTGCGCTTAGACGCGTCCTGTGACGTCATCGCAATGCACATTCAGTCAAAGAAAGCTTGTTTCTCAGTTCCAAAAATGAAATGAACAGCCTTGCGTTCTCTTCATGCCCGATTTACAAGAGCTACATCGGACAAACGAACCGAAAGCGGAACAAATCCACGCTAACTTACTCGTTTGGACTATACTCTTTTATCTGCTCGGACCGGAGCCGCGGGCTGCTCTCGATCACGCGACACCGTTATACACAGCGCAGGGAGATACAGTGAAGAAAACAGTCGAATTCACCGCGGAATCAATAACCTCTGTCAGATCTTGTGAGAAGCATTCAGTTCGGCACAGAATTATGTTAAAGCTACAGACATCAGAACAAACGCCACTGATTTGGAAACCAGGATAATTTTTTTTCAATAAAACACACATCACCACCATTCACCATGGATTTAACATAGTAAGACTACAGGAACAACTTGTGGCAGAAATGGTCTAATGTCTTAAAGTGTTTTTAAATGCTTCACACAACTTTTCCCAACACTTCAAAGCTTTAAGTATTACCAAATTTTAAAGTTATTTTTAATGTGATGACATTATTTGTTCATCCTTCATAGGTTGCCCCATTTATAAAACTAAAAGTTTCATAATGTAGGAAAGCAAACACTTATTTAAAATAAAAAAAAACATTAAATTACCACTATTAGATGGCTGCAGAGAAGTACTTATAGGCTTATCAGCCATTTCCACTCCCTAATATATATATATATATATATATATATATATAGTATATATTGTATTTATTAAATTATATTTAGACATTATGAATGACATTGATAAAAGTTAATTTTGAACTGCATCACAACTACCCCAGACAGGACAAGTATATCTGTAAGATGTCTGCTAAAGATCTGGGAAACATCTGCTGTGTAATCTGATAAACGTCTCAGAAGCAGTTTTACATGCATTTAATAAATCTCTATTTGACATCTGACTGGAAACATATTAGAGACGTATTGCAGATGAGCAAACACTCTTAAAAATACCTCTTGAATATGTAAATGCAGACATCAAATAGACATCTCCGAGGTGTACATGTGCGATTAGGGTGAGTGCTTTACTGTCAGGTGCTGGTGCCACCTTCTGTAGAACTTAAAGGCACTGGTGCTGGTGTCCTTAAATGCTAGTCTGGAGCCCTACAATGGGTCTCGAAGTCAGAAAAGTCATAACAATATTAGAAGAATGTTGTCTGTGGTATATTTTCACTGCAAAACAATAAGAAACGCACATTTTGAGAAAAGCCGCAGCAATATCAGTCATTTTAGGCCGCACAAATCTGAAAAAAGTCCCGCGAAATCCTTGAGAGACTGGTCTGAGAGGAGCAGCATGTTCAGTTAAAACAGATATTATTGCTTCTCTAAGTTTACATGCAAATATAGCCGAAATCACAGCACAGGAATTGTCTTTGTCTTGTCTTATATTGTGTATTATTTGATTTCATCAGACAACGGCTCAATAAAATTATAAATTAGGATTTTTGTGCAGACTAGCTTCTTGGAAGGGAGAGCTGGTTATGTATTCTTAAAGGGCTGTGTTTCAGTCACTATTTCATATTCATCCCGTTGACTGACAACAGAAACAGTAAAATATATAAATTAAAACAGTTTTATTGAGAACTTGGCTGCATTAAAATACAGTATGAGCACATAGAGACATTTAGACAGAACAGAACAGGATTGTTTTTCTGTAAATACTTTTTTTTCATAATGTTTAGTGAAATTATTTGGTGGTCTGAGGTGGGATGGGGGCACTGGATTTTTTTATAGGTTTAAGGGGGGGTTTGGAAAGCACTGCACTAGAGCATCCCTTCATTCAGACACAGTGGAAGATCTGATAAGAATCAGTGTAGAGGGGCCAAGTCTGGAAGATTTTGATGCTAGAGAGAGTGTGGCCAGCGGGTTTAGCCAAGGCCAAAGATCAAGAAGGCCGGAGTTGGCCATCCGAGGGGCATGTGACTGCAATGGAGGATAGTCCATAAGACATTGAGCCATGAGAGGTTCAGTTTGACGCACTTAAAACATTTAATTTAGATTTTCTTTTTATTTCATTTATCTTGAGATGTTTTTGAGTTTAAATATCATCTCAGTGAAGCACTTTAAGCACCAACACTTTTTCAGTAAGTTACCTTTCTTGTAGAATTGTGCTTCAAATAAAGAACTTTATGTTGTCCAGATTGTTAGTTAATCGTTTACTAGTCAATATTGCCTATGCGAAAATTTGGGTGCACCTAACTTTTGTGCTGGTGCACCCAGTGCAAAAAGTTAGTCCTAGAGCCCTGAGGACTATACATAATTTGGATAATTAGTCAAAAACAACAACAACAACAACAAAAGTTATGTCTGATTCTATTGCCTAGAACTGAATAAAAATAATACATTGATATTTAATATTAATATATTTTCTGTCCAAATTTATTTAAATAAAAGTGTGGATATTTTTTTAGCTTGTGTTTTTTTAATTCAGTGTCATTAAAATTGAGTTAAAAAAAAAATCTTACAAAATTACTTTATATTTTTCATATACTTTTTTGCAGATGCTTTTATCCAAAGCGACTTACAGTGCATTCAGGCTTTACATTTTTTGTCAGTATTGCTGACAAAAGCCAGTTGCTCTACAACTGAGCCACAGGAACACACTTTATATTATTTAATAAAATAAATAATTATTACAAAGTTTTGGTTTTCGACCAAGCACATCCAGAATTCTCGGTTTCGGCCAAGAATTTTCATTATGGTGCATCCCTACCATTTTCTGTAAGTACATACAGAGCACTGTGTTTGCAACCACATGCTCCTTTAAAGGATTACACACGCACCAGTATGCAGAGGGACATTTAAGAGGGTTTATTCTCTAAATAACTTTAAATTCATGTTGCTGAAAAATGTGTTAATGTTATGTGTATGGACTCTTGTTTTTGTTCCACATTAGCTTCCTGTCCACTAATTTTTTGCCTCTTACAAAAGCCACAATTCTTCTAAGAAGAACGTAAAGGCTTGTGTCATGCTTGAGCTGTAGTGAAGACAGAATTTTTAATTTAAGTTGTGCATTGTTTAGGTTGTACTATGTTTACCTTTTTTAAAGTAATTTGAAATGGATTTGTATATATTTGTATTTGCATTTTGAATGTAATATGACAATTAAATGCACTAAATGGGTTTAGTTTTCAGTTATGAATATGCAATTTCAGCAATACAAATTTAAATTTTTCTAAAAAAGGAAACAAATTACTTGTTCATTTTAAGAGACCAGTCTTTTTTTCTCTTGTATATTTAGGATTGCTCTTTAAAAAGAAAAAGTAGTTCTCATCCGATTACTCAATTAATAGATGGAATTGTCTGTAGAATACTCGAATACTAAAATATTCGATAGCTACAGCCCTAATATATATATATATATATAATTCTGAAACGCAAAATGAAATAAATGAGGCTCAATCAACTATTAACAAATGTGTGTGTTTATTTTAACACTTGCGACATTCAGTGAACACTCGCCTGCAAAACACTAAAATAAATATCAAATAAATACCGTTAATTAGGAAAGTAGCCTTAAATAAGTTAAATACACCCTGTGATCTATCTCACGTGCGCAGCGAGAACCCATTATAATCAGTGATGCAGTCTACACCAGATGCGCGATACAACACAAATACCTCACAGTAAACTGCCTCGTCCTATTTATGATGCAATGACACAAAGTTAAAATGTCCTGTAGACAGACTCAACATGTTGTGTTGCGACACGGCGTCCGGTTTAGACATGGTTCACTGTTTCGCCACCAAGCAATTAACTCCTCGTCTGCTGCACGCGCTCTCTGTGGAATAGGAATCGCGGAGTATGTTGCTCCATTTACCGCTCTCTCGTTCGTATTTGGCCAGTTTGGAGAAAGCCTCACCGATACACACCTGACCAACCGGGCGTTTGCGATCACGTGAACTTGAAGACGCTTGTACAAACAAGGATGGTGACATGAATTGAAATGATTCCAGATCAGCGATGTAGTATTTAGTTTCGTGTCACTCAACACGAAATAAATTTGCTGAATGCCGAATAAACTGTATTTTCCTGCGCTCAAACCTGCCAATCTAAAGGAAACGCTGTGTATGGCATTTGAGGTAATTTGAGAGTTAACATAGATCTATAGTCTAAATAAATAGTTTTTTTATATAGTTTTCTATTATTACACTTGTTCAAAAAACGTTGTATTATGCTTGATATAGAGTGTGTGACGTCACGGGCACTACCGCCAGTGCCAATACACAACCGCGGTGGCAACCGACCACCTCCGGTGACGTGGTTGTCACGGCCACCGTCACAGCCCTATTTATTAATTTGTGGCACATTATATTAATGTGTTTTGTTTTAGGCCAATTTGTGGCCACAATATCACAACTTCATGTCTGAATGGCTTAATTTAAAGTGCCCCTATTATGGATTTTTGAAAATGACCTTTTATGCAGTGTGTATTGTAACACAGCTCTAAGTGAATGAAAACATCCTGCAAAGTAAAATCTGAAAGTGCACCGTTTTTAAAGGTTATTGTCTCTCAAAAGAAAGAGTCGACTGTGAATCATTTAAATGCACTGCACTCTGCTTTAAATGAAATCGACCAATCACTGCAGATTAGCGACATGCAAAGGAGGGGTTTGGGAAAATGAATAGTTGAAATAATAGTTTGGGAGTCGTTCAGCAAATAAGGTAAAAAATCCATATTATAAGAAAATGAAAGTGTCTTTTGACCTTGCATGCATGTCAACCTGTTGTTAGGGACTCCCAAATCTAAAATATGAACCTTTCATAACCAATAATAGGAGCACCTTAAATGTGATAAAACATTTAAGTTTAATCCGCTTAAATATATCAAACTTAACCCTTTAGGAATACCCATATTAGGAAATACAGTCTATTTCGTGAAGTCTGACGTCTTGTCAAAATTTTGCTACTTTGGCGCTTAGAGGGTTAATCAGTTTTTTTTGGACTACATAAACACTTTTTTGTCAACATAACTGGACAAAGAATGTCTAGTACCCAGAATGTTTTGCATGGGACTGAATTTGTATACTAAATTGTAAGATTAAGCATAACTAGATAAAACTTTCTTGTTTCCTCTTTGCTTGCTCCACAGATTTTGCTTGCTCCACAGATTCCACAGTACATGCCATTTTTCCCTTGTTTGAACAAGTGCAAGGATGTTGTAACATAGGAAAGAGAAGGTTGTGTTATTCACTGTGCAAATGATGTCTATTTTGCATTAATAAAGAGACAGAGACCATTAAACTGGTCTGAAGACACAAGACAAGGCAGATTGTGTATGACACACGGGGCACTTTGGAATGTTTATGGTTTTTGGCAGCTCCATTGGCCTAGATGCTCTTAACTGATTTGGAAAAGGTTTGACAGCACACAGACCCACTTTACTGCACTCAAATGGGATTTTTCCAACGAAAACAATTTACATGTGGAAAAACCCTTGACGACGACATACAAACACACCCTCAAGTCAAAAACAACCAAGTCCTCTGATGAAAGTCTAGATGTGACAGCGAAAAGGTGTATTCGCATATTGTTTTATGAAAATTCTGTGAAAATGTACATAATCATTCAGAACTGCAACTCACTTAATTATATGATGAAAGGTCACTTCTGACTGGTCAATAACATGGCATCCAAAAACAGACTCTTATACACTTTAATTTACAAAGTCCTACACATTCAGTGACATACGTGAGAGTCGACAGCCTGAACTCACAGAGTGTAATGTACAGCTATGATAAAAAAGGGAAAAAAAGTGATGTGACATGTGGCCAAGTATTATATGTGGTCACCCATACTATGAATCACACTACAGTGAACACACACACACCGTGAACACACACCCTGAGCAGTGGGCAGCCCGGGGAGCAGTTGGGGGTTCGGTGCCATCCTCAAAGGTCTCACCTCAGTCGTGGAATTGAGAGAGGAGAGCGCTGGACATTTACTCCCACAATTACAATTCCTGCCGGATCTGAGACTCGAACCCGTGACCTTTGGGTTACGATTTCGACTCTCTATCCATTAGGCCACAATAATGGTAGAGGACATCACACACGGACATCGAGGACATTGTGTGTAAATAAACACAGAGGTCAAGAGTCAATGGAAGAACTGATCAAGCTACTACAATGACCAAACATTAAGTGAGAAAAGAGTATGGCACGTGATGCCGTTTGATAGAGAACAAACAGAAGATTCACGGCAACACCTTAAAACAACATAAGTCATCTGAAACTGAGGGATGTATAGAAATGTGTGTGTGTATGTGTGTGTGCACGTAACAGTGTGAACTAGAGCTGCTTCACCAGAAAAACTGCTGCTTATTTGAGCCCTATAAAACACTTCTGCTTACCAAGGGTGTTTTCATTTGATTGAAAATATAGTAAAACAGTCATAATGTAAAATATTATCACAGTTTAAAACAACTGTTTTCTATTTGAATGAATGTTCAAAATTTGTACATTCTTTGATGCAAAGCTGAGCCACCCATGACGTGATCCTTCAGAAACCATTTGTATATGTTGATTTGCCACTCATGAAACATGTCTGATTATTATCAATGTTGAAAACATTGCTTCATATATTTGTGAGATTAATTTTTTTTTTTGTTCGCAAACTTTGATCAAAGAACGTTTTTTTTTTTAAAGCATTCATTTTAAATATAAATGTTTTGTAACATTAGATGTATTTATTATCACGTTTGATAAATTGAACGCATCCTTGTTGAATAAAATAAAAAATAAAAAAATATCACTGACCCTACACTTGGTAATGTACAAACAAACCAAACTATAAATATATAAATACAGAAAGACAATGTTTTATACTATTATATCATTTATATTACAAAATATATATATAATATTTTTAAATAAAATATAATTTGGGCAAAAATACATTTACAATGCTATTGTTGACTGTTGTATGTACTTGATTAGTTATATTCGGAATGGAATGCTGCTGCCATTAAAATAATTTTTCAAAACAAAACAAAACCATCTGATCCTGTGGATGCTAGGCAACGGTAAACATGTCAAACAGTAGAACACTACATTGTCACATAAGCTCAGTACACACATTTAACTCTGTGACTGTGCAAGTGTCGCCTAGTTGTCAACTCTCAGATATAATTGGTTGATCTGAATCAATCTAAATCAATCAGCATAATACGATCAACTGGTCTCTTAATGCAATTGACACCATCTTTGGGTTCCGGGGAACCTGTCTGCCCTGACGGAACGTTCGCAGCTGGCTACACGATGGACGCGTGGGAGAGGTGGCGAATCGTGTGTCTCGCGGCTCTTTCCGTGGAGGACATTGAAGATATCTACCTATTCGGAACCATGATAACAGGTATTTTGCTGATTGGATTAGGCTTTGCCCTGGGTTATCGAAAAATTCAGAAGACGGGAACAGCTGTCCAAAGCCTCACAAGGTTGCCCGTCTTGATTGAAGCTGTGGGAAGAGCGGTCAGCATTGACTGAGACTATCAATCGCAATATGGATTCTATCAAGGAGTAGCTCACGGCTTTACAAAGGAAAATTGATTATATTGGAGACCAAAATGGACAGAGAGAGTAGCCTGAAAAATTGGAATGCGTTTACTCGCCCCAAAGACAAAACAATCTTATATTTTTTCTGGCTCCCACACACAGTGGCCTTGGCAAGGCTGTTGCTGGAATCTACCCCGGGAGAGCAATGCAGTGAGACGCTCTTGCTTCCTCCCCCCACCCTACAGACATTCAGACATTGCCCCTCCCCCGACCACTCGCCTCCGTTCGCTTTGAACCCGCCAGCCTGACGGGCGGGTCTGTGACCGGCGCCGAAAATGGCTGCTGGACCGGATGGCTGCTTGCCGGAGCTGGATTTGTTTTCCCCTGTTGCAAGAGTCGTGTGTTTATGGTGTATGTGCTTTTTGTGCTGAGGTGTTTTTTTTCTGTTCTCACACTGTACTCCCTAAAGGAGCATAGTCTGGGGGTTATTTTTTTTTTCTCCTCACTTTCCTCATGTAAATGCTGTATTTTCTTCAATTCCCTGTCATCCTGTTCTGTCTACCCCCTTGTCATATGTATGTTGTGTATGTATGGACAGGTTGATGGCTAATTTCGCTGGTACTTGTGACTAGTGACAATAAAGGGCTACTACTACTAATAGCTCATCGGTCCCATAAAAATAGAGAAACAAGTAAACTTTATTTCAAATTCATTCAACACCAAGATGAAGTTGAGCACACTTCAATGTGAGCTGGTTGTAAATTATTTTAAAATACACTGAGCACTTTTTTTTTTGCACTTTGTAGTAATAATAAAAAGAAGATTGCTAGTATCTCTGCTTGAAATCCTTTTTGGACACACCAGTGTTTCCCACACATAGACTTTACCTGGGCGGGCCGCCCAGGTATATTAACGGCCACCCAAGTATATTTGGTGACACAATTTTGTTTTTATTACTATTATTATCTCTTACACTTTTTTTTTAATCTACCCGAGATAATGAAACCATCCGTGATCGATGAACTATTGGACAATCTCCCCTCGCCCGTACGGCTCGTTTTGTGTGCTCGAGAACTCTCGACACTCCCACAGACAGTCTCTATTGTTTCCCATTCGTTCATTTATTTGTGGCGGGCCGCAACAATATCCACCACCCACTGCCATCAGCTCCCGCGTCTCTCACACACGAGCACGACTTTAGCGCAATATTTATCAACTTTCAGAACATTCTGGCGGGTTTTTTTCCATAACAGGTACATACTGACAACAAATCTAGCGACTTTTTTGAAGAAACAAAAACCTTAGCCTATCATTCAGTTGGAAGATGTCTCCAGAGCTCGAGGTTTGACTCTCCAGGCGTCTGTTCTGAGCAGTGAGCAGCAGAGAAACAGCACTTTCAGCAGGCCGCATCCGCCTCGTTGTCAGTAAATCATTTACAAAACAGTGTTTCCAAGCACCTGTCGCTTACTGAGTGTTTGGACTAGGGATGTGCGCTACGACTAATTTGACTGTCGTTTAAACGGAAGTTTTGTATCTGACTAGTCGACTAGTCTAAAAGCTAGAAAACCCCCAAAAATGGCAAAAAAAAAAACTGTGCGTGTGTCATATAACAGCATACAGTTGAAACACTTAATCTTTGAATCACACGGTCAAATCCCTCAATGAATTCTGCAAAAAATAGGTCACGATTATGCCGTATGCTTGCCTCGCATTAGCATCAATTAATTTTAGGCATTCGTTAAACAGAAAAAAAGGAAGAGCATACACTCTTCATAAACCAGTGCGTAGCTTATTTATTCAGATCGGCTGGAGCAATGCAGAAATGGAAAATCAATCAATAGACTGACAGAATTCTTCATTTTCATATAACGTTAGCCAACATATTAAAACAAAAGTAAAAAACAATAGGAAAGTTTATCAAGGAATAGCATTAAAACGGCTTTTAAAAATGTACTTCATGTTGGCTATATTGTCTAAAAACAAAACAAAGCTCGTTTTACTTACTCAGACCGTGCGCATTTGTTCAGTGAATTTAACATGTTAATATGGTCTGGCGAAAGACGGGACTAGAGGCGATTCTGCAAAAAAACGCTCGGCAGGAACTGAAGTCACAGGCACGCAGAGAAATAACTACAACCAAGCAGTAAGTTTCGAAAAGAGCCTGGAAATCCCACACCACCACCGAAGTGGGTCTTCGTTTAGAAGAACAGACAGCGCGGATAGGATCGCGGACCGCAGCGGCAGGTTGTAGTGTATGACATGATTGACATTTGGCTTTGGTTAGCCTCCAAGCTAACGCATACATGCCTGTATTGAATATGATTACGCATAGCTCCAGTAAAGTTATTGTAAGCCAATTTGACATTACACAGTTTATAAAAAACGTTTCCATTTCCATATAATTCAAAATAATCCCACACCTTGCTGGTCTTTCGCGTGGTCATTTTGAGCTCGCCGCAACTGACATGAAGATAACGCATGTGAGGTAAAAATATAGTTTCCGCCCAGATACGCTTTAAAAAAATATTTATATATTTTGATATGTATTCTTTTTCAAAAGTTTTATTTTAACTGTTCTTTAAAATGTTTTAAATGTAACGTTAAAATGATGGTAATTTGAATGATAAAATCATCATTTTTTTTTTTTCTCTCGTGTAGTCGACTATTGTTTTCAGTGTCGACTAGTAGGAGCTGTACCGTTTAGTCGACTAGTCGACTAGACCCGCACATCCCTAGTTTGGACCTTTAAATATTAACATAATTTGTCTGTTAATATGCGCCAAAATCACCGCATATAGTCACTTTTTAGTGTAAGTGAGATGTATATTGATTTTATCAGACAATGTCACGATTATAAATCAGGATTTAAGGAGTATAGTGAGAGTGATTCCTGGTTAACATGCATTATTAATGGGTCGTACTACTTATACTTGTTTTATGTATGACAACAGAAAATATAATGTGAACAGCTTCATTGGGCATTCAGTTGTATTGCAGTATGTGACAGTTCATAGAGTAGAACAGATCTGAAGTGCCAAAACTCGTCTGAAAGCAAACTTGACACAATGACGTCATGAATATGAAAATTAATATGTGACGTCACCTGCCGCCACAAGTCTCACAAATTCCTGTTGGAAACACTGCACACAGCAAATAAATTTTAAGTATTGAGTATTTTTATTATTTTGGGAAGAACTGGCGCATGGACATTTTGTATATACACCATACAGAAGCAACAGCATAATAATTCAGAACATAAGACATCTGAAAACCATCCATGAAACCATTCTTAAACAAGCTGATGTTTTCAATGCATTTAGATATGATTTGTTTTATGAATGAGCTCCACCTTCTCTATCAGTGTTTTGACGCCGTACAAGGTTGCATGTTGGCTTGCAATTTTTAGAGCTGGAAACAGTGTCAACAAGAAACAGGTTTTCTCTAACGCTGCTGCACACAACTCCCGCACCAAACATATGGTCATACATGATTAAAAAGATACAATGTAAAAACTACTATAGAGAGCTACACATTCTCATATCATCAGTAAGGTCTAAGGCAAAAGGAAGCGTGCTTGACAGAAACATGAGAATGACCGATTGCACAATCGCCACATTCCTTCAGCGTAGATTCACCCCACCTGCCCATGCCTGTCTCTTATTATTCCTTCACGTTAATAAGTGTACACCTGCGATCGCTCAGACTAGTGCAGTTGGCATGAGTATGCGTAAGCAATAAGACCAGATCCCCTCCAGCGGGAAAAATAAAATAAAAAAGGCCTGGCTTCCAAATAAACCGTGAGAAAAATACGTTAAATGCATCCCATCGTCTTCATACTCAGAAATCCATGTCCCGTCTGAAGTGACTCACCTGAAATGTAGGCAGGGTTCGGGTTTAAAGATTGAGTGCTGGCTTCCTGTCCCATAATCTTGATTTGTACCCCTGCGTCTGGTGCGCCCCGTCCTCTGCCTGTCCCGGGGCCTGCGGCAGGGAGGGCAAACACAGTTCCACTATTCCCTGTAATCCTAGATGTCGGAGCTCACACTCGCCCCGTTCATTCGTCCCTCCTTCTTAGCTCACAACTTCTGTTTTGGCTCACTCTCTTTGAGTCAACAACTCCTGAAGGTCCCTCCCATCCCTCCCTCCCTCCCAGCAGCCTTGACATCATAAATAACATACACCGCTCGTCTGAAGCACGTCAGCTGGCCGGGATGCCACTCATTCCCAGTGCCGGAGACCGGAGGAGATGGGAGGCGGGCTTTAGGGTCATGACTCAGGAACTTAGGTTGCTACACAACTTTATTTCCCAAAATGCAATAGACGGTGCAGTGTAACCTGAGAACGGCTGCAACATGAGTATGGGCTAAGGTGGAGCGCATGACTGGCAGGAAGTGACATCACAGAGGGCTCAGGTTACAGGGAGGGAGACCGATAGTAAGGTGGTGGCACAGGCTGATTATTGACGCGTGTGTGGGAGTGAAATGAAGACCGTTCACAGTATGTACTCACACTGATGCTGAACAGCTAGGCATAAACAAACCGGGATGACAAATTCCAGACAATTATGGTGATGAGAAATTGAATTAAGCAACGCAATGTTGTAATGTGGGTGGTATAGTCATAGTCACGTCTACTGCCCAGTAACATCTAATGAGAATATGCAAAGTCAAACTTTACATGTTGTGCATAGAACATTGTATTTTGCAAAGATGCCTCTTTGTGTATTTGTTAGGAATGAATAAAATAAAGCCATCAGATGAGGCTGCACTTTCACATCTACAGTGAAGACTAACAAAATTGACTGTTTCTGAACAATTCATAACATTCAAATCAACAGGTGCGTCAATGTGAATGCATGAAATCATCCATACAGTGTGAAAAGTAACCATACATGTGAAGTTTAAATCGCACAAACTATAAATAAAACTATATCTATTATTTATGGATCTAAGAGGTCATGCATTGTTTTTCCCCATTATATCTTGAAATTGTTATGATCAAACTTTTTTATTATTATAAAATAGGTTTGTTTTTATGAGCAAACACAATTTTTTTTAGTTTCTAGCCTCCTTTACAAAACGTTAACAGTTACCATAATACCATAATGCAAGTGTTTTGCGCTAATACGTTTTGAATACAACAATAAAACTGTAACATCACAGTTATTTTTTGGACTTCACGATAATTTGGATATCACGATAATTTTTCTCATATCAGTCGATATAATATAATATAATTATCACGATAAATGTCAAATCTTTATTTCTCTCAAGTTTAAAGCCACATTTTTGCTCCAAAGTGAAAGTTGTAGAAACCAGACCATTAATTTTCCTTAACTAAATAAATATCTAAATAGAAAAATGTATTTCTTAGTTTCTGCATGCTCTAATGAGTGATATATTTCAAATCAAGAAACCGGTTTGGGTTGCCTGATAATAATTATATCACTTTTTTGTCTCTTAGAAATGCACATTTGATAGTAGCTTGAGTTAGGATGCAGAGGTACATTTTAGTTCATTATCATAATCAGTTACATCTGTAAAAAAATTGTAGCAACCTCTGTTTTATATGGTAAAATTTATTCTGACCAAGGTTTTCTTTTTCTTTTCTTTTTTTAAATTAAGCATTGGGCCCCCATAGTAGCATACATTTAACCCTTTTCGAATCTATCGTGACGCCGGCGTCCTCAGCTAGTGAATACAAAAAGTATATAACGTTACATAAGGCTTTTTCATTCAGCTCTCGCTGGATTTGCTCCTCGGCTATCAACGAAAGGAACATCTGTATTCCTCAACAGACAACGAAACAGCTATTTTTTGGTTGATACAAAAAGGTGCATTTGTTAAAACAAAAGATGCGTCCGATCCGTCGCTGGCTGTGCTGATTTAAATCTAGCGGGTCTCGTGTCGTAAGTTCAGTGACGCATTAATGGCGATTTTCTCCGGCCAATCGGTGATCAGTAGAGTTTACTCGTCACGTTTTGGTAACGGTACGGATCGCTTGGAACCCCGGCCGAGGTGGTACTAAAAAAGTACCAGGTACCAGGTACAGTACCCAGTGGAAAACCCCCCAAAAGTGAACCATACTGAACCGTACCGTGCCATACCATGCAGTGGACAAGCGCCATTAGTAACTAAAGTATTTAACGCATAAAAAAAGCATCTATTCAACGTTTTTAATGCATGAGGATGAGGCAGTTATATCTAGGGACTTTAAGCAACAGCTGCGAATGGAACGGTTACGTTGACAGGAAGTAAGCTGTTACACCGCCTTAGCCGAGAACATAAAAATCATTAAGCAACCGTAAACAAGACGGTGCAATGTAGGGCTGTGCGATTTGGGGAAAATATCAAATTGCGATTTTTTTTTACAGATATTGCGATTTGATTTGCGATTTTACATTTGCAAAATCAAGCTTCAGCTCAATATTGTCAATAATGTGCAGCACAGTATGAGTATCGTTACCCTGCTGAAGAAAAAAATACAATAGAAACCATCACAGAAATTCCAATAGTTTCCATAAAAAAACATTACAAAATTCCTTTTTGTTTCGGTCATTTTTCCAATAGGAATTACTGTTGTTCTACTGGTTGCAATCTGCTAGATTACATCCCACCTATAGAATCAATGCATCAAATATATTTTACATTAAAACCAATACAATTGCCATTATAACCAATAAATCCATTACATTTTCCATTGTGTTTTGGGAGGGGTTCTACTGTTATTTTTGTGTTTTTTTCTTTTCTGCGGGGAAGATTATAATGGTATTACTACTTTTACAGAATTACACAGGAAAGATTTGTTTATTTTGATAAATAAAGAACTGTATTTATTTAGTCAATTATTATAGTATTACATGTTACACGGGCTGATTTATTCATTATTAAGAATTTGGGATTTTAAGAACAAGTGGGAAATGTGCTGAATGTTTCATTTCATCCAAGTGAAATTGGCAAGCAGTTAGACTTACTTTACATTCGTTTTAAACGCGGAGCCAGGTGCGAGTTGACAGGTAGCTCCCGTGCGTCAGGTCTCGTCCATATGTGTCCAGATGCGCTCGTGAGAGACTTGCGGAGCAGAACCGGGCGCGAGACCGTGAGTATTAAAGAGCATTACGAGACCGGCTGCGTGCGTGTAAACGGCTCGTCGTGAGACGCGCAGCGTGGGGGAGAGCAGAGCGAGTATGAAAAGCATTCAGAGACACGGGCTGTGTGTGCGGTCTTCTGCATAACATGCATAATAAAAAACTTATTTCAAATTAATCTGTTGGGGAGATCAAATTTGTGAGATAACGTTCATGTAGCCTATTAATAAAAACATCTACAAATGTATCTTTTATTTTCCAGTAATGAAAACAGAGCCGATAAGGGAGCTCTTGATATGCGTTGTGACGCAGCTCTTGCAAATTACCTTTTTTTTGTCATTTCGAAGCTGTAGTTACATACGTTTTTCTTTAGTTTTAATTTGCCTAACTTTCGATCTGACACTTTTAAAATAGTGGGCGTTTACGCAGTTGGTAAGAGCAGTGCTGATCGGGGAGAACGGAGGTGTGCTCTCTCTATTGGTTAGTAAGACTTCCACTTAAGGCTGGCACTCATGCATATGCTCTGGAACAGAGTAATATCGTGTCCACTGGCAACTGGGTTTCATTAGTCTGTTTACTTCCTGCAAAGCATTATGATGTAATATACAATTTGCTAATGATGATTCAGTTCTTAGCAGTTCTTCTAGCTCTTTCACTGGTCAGCAGTCATTATAACCATATGCTAATGTCCAGTGAGTCAGCATTCGAGCAGTACAATGAGCTGAATGCATCTAAAGCCTCACGTGGGTGTATCAAAAGAACAACTAGCCAAAGCAGTTCAGAGTGAGGTGGACAGTATGCGCAACTCTGTATCTCACACACTGAGTCATTGTAAAGTGATGTTGTATCTTTGCCATAGTCGTTACAATGTGACAGCTTATGTAGTTAAAATGTTGCGTTTTATAGTATTTACCATTTAATTCCATCAGTATACGATTCTACCATTAGTCGTTTATTTAATCTGTGTTGATTATGTTTTAAACTTAAGCTTATTTTAATGATTGTTTTCATTGAACAAAGATATGTCTTCCTTTAGCAACAGCACCTCAGGTAGCACCGAGACTAAAGATATGTGAAGAGAACAATGCAATTATTGCCTAAACATCCTTCTCATGATCCATAATTTGTATTTAAATAAATGACTGAATGCCACATTGCACTAGGGCTGTGCGATAAATCGAATTGCGATTTAAGACGTTGCGATTTGCTAATCTTAAAGCCTGCGATGTGGACCAGAGCATGTGAGCGAAGCGGAGCGGTGTGACGCTCACATTAAACATTAAATGTCCCCAGTAACGTTAGGCCTATTTATTTTTTCCTGTTTATAGTGAAATTATTGAATATATGTTTCAATTAAAGCAGTAGTCCGATAAAAAATTGTTATGTTTCAGAGTGAAATTGTTAATTTAATTAGGGATGTTCATTAACCGTTAACCGACCGATAAGAATTTTGACCGATTAATACAATCAGTTAAACGGTTTAAAGTCACTTATTTATTTATTTTTAGTAATATATCAAAATATTTTAAAAGGTTTGCTGTAAAAATAAGCTATACACTTATACACTATACACTATACAGAGAGCGAGAGAGAGAAAAAAATAAGTTGCATTTTATTATTTCATTCAGAATGATTTCCGGTGGCGCTGCTGAGTTCAGTCGCCTGAGAGTTAGCTCCGCTCAAAATTGTGCTTTTATGTGTTTTTTTTTTTTTTTTTTTTACCTATTTTCACTCCTCTTTTTACACGTGTAACGTCTGCAATGATTATGTACGACAAAAGAACACTTTTGGAAATTGGACAGCGCTACACTAACCTGATCCAGGACACTTTATCCACGGATCCAGCGTGGCCATTGGAGATACTTCGGTACACCGAGTTGAACTTAGGCCACCTCAATAATCCTAGGAGGCGAAAGAAACACTGCAGGAAATGCGCTGGAATACGCAACAGATTGAGGGAAAGGGCTCACAGTCCTCCTCTACCGAGTATTCTGCTCGCGAATGTCCAATCCTTGGAGAATAAGATGGACGATCTTAGAGCGAGGATTAGTTTCCAACGGGACATTAGGGACTGTAACATCCTTTGTTTGACCGAAACATGGCTCACGCCGACGGTCCCGGACACCGCTGTAACGCCGTCTGATAACTTTTCTGTTTTACGGATGGACAGAACAGCCGAGGCCGGGAAAACCAAAGGCGGTGGAGTGTGTTTTATGATTAACAAGAAATGGTGTGACCCCAGGAATATCTCCATTCTGTCGCGTTCCTGCTCGCCTCATCTGGAACATCTCTCCATTATCTGCCGCCCATTCTATCTGCCCCGGGAGTTTACATCGATCATTGTTACTGCCGTTTACATTCCACCACAAGCAGATACTAGCTTGGCTTTGTCCAAGCTCCACGATGTGCTCAGCGGATATATAAACAAACATCCTGACGCTGCATGTATCATCGCGGGGGACTATAACAAAGCCAACCTCAAGAAGGTAATGCCGAACTTTCATCAGCATATATCCTGTCCAACCAGAGGACTGAATACACTCGATCATTGCTACACCCAGTTCAAAAATGCCTACAAAGCCCACTCACTGCCGGCTTTAGGAAAATCGGACCATGTCGCCATTTTCCTCACACCGGAATACAAACAACGGATTGTCCAAGTCCCCCCAGTGGAGAGGGAGGTGACGCGCTGGTCCTCCAAATCTGAAGCTATGCTACAGGCGTCTCTTGATGACATCGACTGGGACATGTTCCGGGCGAGTTCATCTGACGTCAGCGAATTCACGGATGTAGCATTAAGCTTCGTCAACATGCTAACCGAACAGGCCACCGAAACGGTAAAAATAAGGACATTCTCAAATCAGAAACCTTGGGTGGACAGAACAATCCGTGATGCGGTTAACCATCGCACTGCCGCATACAACGCCGGTATTTTGTCGGGTAACATGAGCGAATACAAAGCATCGTGCTATGCCCTCCGACGTGCAGTTAGAGCTGCCAAACTCCGATACAAGGAGAGAATTGAGTCACACTTTCAGCTCAATGACTCTCGACGCATGTGGCAAGGACTAAAGACCATCTGTTCCTCTGGAAATAACTCCTCCGCAGAGGTGAGAGTAGATCCGTTGCTGGCCGAAGAGCTAAACACCTTCTACGGCCGCTTTGAATGTAATGGCGGCGCGACTCTGCCGAACAGCGCGTCAGGAAGCAGCAGACAGAGCAGCGATGATCATGTATTCACTCTGTCGGAGGACGAGGTTCGGAGGGAACTAAAGAGAGTGAACGTCAGGAAAGCAGCAGGACCCGATGGGATTACTGGCCGCGTTCTGAGGTCCTGCGCCGATCAGCTTGCTGGTTTGTTTACCTCCATCTTTAATGAGTCCCTTGCTACCTCTGTGGTTCCCACCTCCTTTAAAAAATCTGTCATCATCCCTGTGCCTAAGAACAGTAAACCCTCTTGCCTGAATGACTATCGTCCAGTTGCCCTCACATCGACAGTCATGAAGGTTTTTGAGAGACTTTTAAAGAAACACATTTGCTCCTCCATCCCTGCTACTTTGGACCCTCTTCAGTTTGCCTATCGGCCAAATAGGTCTACTGACGATGCCATCTCCCAGGTCCTGCACTCCTCCCTCACACACATTGACAGCAAAAATGGCAACTATGTCAGGCTTCTATTTTTAACTCATTCGAAATACTTATGCTCAATGTTAAACTGTCAGATAAGCAAAATAAATCTGTCCTATCTCTTGCTCTAGCTACTGTGTATAGACCGCCAGGGCCATATACAGATTTTCTAAAAGAATTTGCAGATTTCCTCTCAGACCTATTGGTTAATGTTGATAAAGCACTAATTGTTGGAGATTTTAACATTCACGTTGATAATACAAATGATGCGTTAGGACTTGCGTTTACTGACCTAATAAACTCTTTTGGTGTCAAGCAAAATGTCACCGGGCCGACACATCGTTTTAATCATACGCTAGATTTAATAATACCGCATGGAATTGATATTACTGATATAGATATCGTACCTCAAAGTGATGATGTTACTGACCATTTCCTTGTATCGTGCATGCTGCATATTACTGATATTAACTATATGGCTCCGCGTTATCGTCCAGGCAGAATTATTGTTCCAGCCACTAAAGACAGATTCACCAATAACCTGCCGGATTTATCTCAACTGCTCTGTGTACCCATAAATACAGATGAACTAGACACAATTACTAGCAACATGGGAACTATCTTCTCTAATACGTTAGAAACTGTTGCCCCCATCAAATTAAAAAAGGTTAGAGAAAAAAGTGCTGCGCCATGGTACAACAGTTATACCCATTCTCTCAAGAAAGAAACTCGTATTGTTGAGCGCAAATGGAGAAAAACTAACTTGGAAGTCTTTAGAATTGCGTGGAAAAACAGTATGTTCAGCTATAGACAGGCTCTAAAAACTGCAAGAACCGAGTATATCCGCAAACTCATAGATAATCACCAAAACAATCCAAGGTTTTTATTTAGCACAGTGGCTAGATTAACAAATAAACAGATGTCACCCGATCTAAATATTCCCTCACAGTTTAATAGTAATGACTTTATGAATTTATTTACTGAAAAAATAGATAATATCAGAAATACAATAACAAATGTAGATTCTACAGCGTCTAGTACTTCAGCTTCATTCATCGCACCCAAAGAAAAACTGCATTGCTTTACAACTATAGGACAGGATGAGCTAAATAAACTTATCACTGCATCTAA
The DNA here is from genome assembly GCA_027422405.1 of Ptychobarbus kaznakovi. Lineage (NCBI taxonomy): Eukaryota > Metazoa > Chordata > Actinopteri > Cypriniformes > Cyprinidae > Ptychobarbus > Ptychobarbus kaznakovi. The sequence continues at coordinate 26,704,700 of CM049802.1, read as the reverse complement.
ACCAACAACATGTTTATTAGATCCTGTACCCACTAAACTATTGAAAGAGTTGTTACCTGTAGCAGAAGAACCGCTTCTCAATATTATTAACTCCTCGTTATCTTTAGGTCACGTCCCAAAACCATTTAAGCTGGCAGTTATTAAGCCTCTTATTAAGAAACCAAAATTAGATCCTTGTGAACTGGCAAATTACAGGCCCATCTCAAATCTTCCGTTTATGTCAAAAAATATTAGAAAAAGTAGTGTCTGCTCAATTGTGCTCCTTTTTGCTCAAAAATGATATCCATGAAGAATTTCAGTCAGGTTTCAGGCCCCGCCATAGCACAGAAACTGCACTTGTTAAAATTACAAATGACTTACTTCTTGTGTCAGACCAAGGCTGCATCTCGCTGCTAGTTTTACTTGATCTTAGTGCTGCGTTCGACACTATAGATCATGACATACTGATAGATCGATTACAAAACTATACAGGTATTCAAGGGCAGGCTCTAAGATGGTTTAGATCCTACCTGTCCGATCGCTACCACTTTGTCTATTTAAACGGGGAGTCATCTCAATTAACACCAGTAAAGTATGGAGTACCACAAGGATCTGTCCTAGGTCCTCTGTTATTTTCATTATATATGTTGCCCCTTGGTAATATTATTAGAAATACGGGATTAGTTTCCATTGTTATGCTGATGACACTCAACTATATATCTCAACAAAACCAGATGAAACCTCTAAACTATCTAAGCTAACGGAGTGTGTTAAAAATATAAAAGATTGGATGACCAGTAATTTTCTCCTATTAAATTCAGATAAGACAGAGATATTAATTATTGGACCTAAAAACAGTACACAGAATCTCTTGGATTACAATTTGCAACTAGACGGATGTAATGTTACTTCCTCTACAGTTAAAAATCTGGGTGTTATATTAGACAGCAACCTATCTTTTGAAAATCATATTTCAAATGTTACAAAAACAGCATTCTTCCATCTTAGAAACATTGCCAAGCTACGGAACATGTTAAGTGTTTCTGATGCTGAAAAGCTAGTTCATGCATTCATGACCTCTAGACTGGATTATTGTAATGCACTGCTAGGTGGTTGTCCTGCATCTTCAATAAACAAGCTACAGATAGTACAAAATGCTGCGGCTAGAGTCCTTACCAGGTCAAGAAAATATGATCATATTACTCCAATTTTACAGTCTCTGCACTGGCTACCTATTAAGTTCCGTATTAGTTACAAAATATTATTACTAGTCTATAAGGCCCTAAATGATTTAGCTCCTGCGTACCTAACTAATCTTCTATCACGCTACAATCCAACCCGTTCCCTAAGGTCGCAAAACTCCGGACTCTTGGTAGTACCTAGGATAGCAAAGTCCACTAAAGGAGGTAGAACTTTTTCATATCTGGCTCCTAAACTCTGGAATAGCCTTCCTGATAACGTTCGGGGTTCAGACACACTCTCTCTGTTTAAATCTAGATTAAAGACACATCTCTTTAGCCAAGCATTCATATAATGCATCTCACAATCTTGTACTGCTAGTCTTTCTGAACAAATGCACTTTATTATGCTTTAGCTTGGGTTATACTGATAATTTCATCCAGGGTTATTCCTGGATGGAACAACTGCTACGCTAATTGTCTTATTGTTTCTATGTTTCTGCCACGGGATTAACATCCCGTGGTAGCTAGGAATTAGTCTGGATCCAACCCTTAAACGATCTGAGATGACCGAACACCTGAGAAGAGATGATGACAACCCCTCGGAGGACCTCAGAGGAAGCCAACCATCAGCGATTATACTGACTTAACCAAAGTCTGCCATAAATGGAGGATCAGTACCTAAAGACAACCTCTACAGCCCTGAACGTCAGCGGAGTCTAGGACACATAGATGAGCCCCAGAGACAGATCTCCAGTGAGGAACTCATCACCTAGACATCCATCGGGTAAAGACCACTGGAACCAGTGGACTGCTTACACTCTGACTTTGCTGCAGTTGGAACAAACTACTGGTTGTCTGGCCAGAGGGGAACTGGCCCCCCGACTAAGCCTGGTTTCTCCCAAGGTTTTTTCTCCATTCTGTCACCGATGGAGTTTTCGTTCCTTGCCGCTGTCGCCTCTGGCTTGCTTAGTTGGGGAATCTTCATTTCCAACAATATCATCGACTTGATTGCACAAATATTATTTAAACTGAACTGAGCTGGACAATGCCATCACTAAATTCTATAATGAAATGCATTCAGCTGAAAATTGAGTGTTAAATCCTATCATTTTACATTATTGACACAACTTGCCTATTTTGATACTGTGCAGTGCTTTGTTAGAATTTGTATTGTTAAAGGCGCTATATAAATAAAGGTGACTTGACTTGACTTGACTATTCATCGACTATAGCTCCGCTTTTAACACTATAGTCCCCACCAAGCTGGCTGTTAAACTTTCAGACCTCGGCATAACCTCTTCACTTTGTGACTGGATTCAAGATTTCCTCACCGCCAGACCACAAATGGTGAAAGTCGGCCAGTTCACCTCCAACTCCATCACCCTGAACGTAGGAGCCCCACAGGGCTGTGTCCTGAGTCCCTTGCTATACTCTCTATACACCCACAACTGCGTGTCCTCTCACAGCTCCACTTCTATCGTTAAATTTTGCTGATGATACTGTGGTTCTGGGCTCATTAAACAACAATGATGAGCCGCATACTTGGATGAGGTAGAGAGACTCACATCATGGTGCCAGGACAACTGTCTCTCTCTGAACGTGAGCAAAACTAAAGAGCTGATCGTAGACTTCAGGAAGAGACAGCAGCGGCCCTACACTCCTCTCATGATCAGTGGGACCCCTGTGGAGAGGGTGAGCAGCTTCAAGTACCTCGGTGTAAACATCTCCGAGGACCTGACATGGACTGCACACATTCAAACACAGGTCAAGAAAGCCAGGCAAAGATTGTACCATCTGTGACAGCTGAGGAAATTTCAGGGTTCTCACCAGCAATCCTGAAAACTTTCTACTCAGGGGCCATAGAAAGCGTACTGACTCAGTGCATCTCAGTGTGGTATGGTAATTCCTCAAACCAGGACTGCAAAGCTCTACAGAGAGTTGTGCGCTTGGCTGAGCACATCTCAGGGTCTGCTCTCCCCTCTCTGCAGGACATTTACCTCAAACGCTGCAAAAGCAGAGCTGCTAAAATAATCAAGGACTCAAACCACCCCGGCAACCATCTTTTCTGTTTACTGCCATCTGGCAAGCGCTTCAGGAGCATGATGGCAAAAACTGAGAGACTGAGGATCAGCTTCTTCCCTCAGGCCATCAGGCTCCTTAACACAAACTCAGTTTCATAAACATTACAAGACTCATTTACATTTACCATCATCCGTATTGCTGCTACATGTATATACCCGGTACAACCCGTTTGCACACCCCTCCTGCACATCCCTGTCCACATTACTATTTATTAAGTCCCTGTATACTGTTTTTTGCACATCTTATTGTTTTGCACTTTTCTTTTCTTTTATATTTTTATTGCACATTTTACTCTATTTCTTTTTTTTACTTATATTTATATATATGCTCCTATGTTGTGTTACTTCTATTTAACATTTATTTATTTTTGCACTGTCCACTGAGCGGACCTGACTTGATTTGCATTTCACTTCTGAGTATACCCTGTATAATTTAGTATGTGACGAATAAAAAAAACCTTGAAATAGGCCTACGCGAATTACAAACATTATAATAAACACTGTAAACATAGCTAGGCATTTTTAGTTCCCCTCACTCCACAACAAATCCTTTCAATTAACAGTAGGCTAGAAAATAACAAGAATTAAAAATAAGAAACGACAAACCAAAACGTATTATTTTAGGCTAAAACGAAACTGAAACCCATGTTGGGTCTCTCGTTCAACACAAAATCAAGTGTTCCCGTATTCGCGATATTTGAATACTAAAATATTAATTATCTTTTATTTACGCCTATTTCCCTCCCTTACAATATCCACGTAAAACAAAATGTTCTCTATCATAGGTTCTCTCAACGCTGCGTGAAGCTCTTCACGCTTTGGGAACGCCTTCTGCGTGACCGATGTCTGAAGCCCTTATAGAATCACGCCAATTCATTGGCTGATGGCGCGACGCCATCTCTGACGCAATCACATCGTCAGCTCATACTGGCGAACGCGCCATCCACTCCTCAGATTTCTCTGCCTTCACGAAGCGGTCACATTGCCCTTCGTTGTTGCGATTTTCTGGCCCAAAAATATATATTTCGGACACGATTTATCCATCTGCACTTGGATGGATCGCACTCGGCGCTGCACTCGGCGACTGCCTACAGTGGAACCTTGTTCTCCTTGCGGTGAAGTGCCATGGAATATCGCCGTTGCCAACCGCCGTGCGCGCGATTCATCGCTCGCGATGACCCACACAGTAAGTGTGTTAAATGTTTGGGGTTTTCGCATGCACACGATGCGGTTTATGGGATATCGAAGTGTAAACTTTATGAGAATCTCCGTCTCATAACCCTCCGCTCTCGGCTTGAGGTGTGTGAGAAGGAGTCATCCATTTTTCCCCGTCGCACTCCGGAGGCCTCAGCGGCTCCGCGTGAATCCGCAGTCTCTCGTGAGTCAGCGACCTGGGGTTCGGATGTTGAGCTCGAGGAGATGGAGAGTGAGCAGTCAGGCCTCGCCTTTTCTCTCCCTCCATCTCCGGAGCATGTTCGCGTGAATTCACCGGTTGAATTCACGCAGGATTATCTTTTTCCTAGCCCGAGGGCACGTGATACCATCTCCTTCGGAATAGATGATATACTGCTAACAGCGGCCTCCGACTCCGAGGATTTCGGGCCTGCTTTAGCGGATGCGCTAACGCTTAGCGGTCAGGAGGCGCGGCCTTCTCCGGCCTATTCTGAACTCGTGGACGTGCTTTCGCGTGCTACTGAGAAGCTCGCGCTGGATTGGCCCGACGAGCCCCGCGAGTCTCGCTCTTCGAAACTCGACGAACGGTTCCTCAGCGGCCCAAATTCAAAGCCCGAGCGGAGAAAACTGCCGTTTTTCAGTTATCTACATCACGAGATCTCCAGATCCTGGAAACAGCTATTTTCTTCCCGCCTCACTAACGCGGCGGCCGCTGACTTCACCAACCTCGTTGGTTCTGTGGAGCAGGGCTACACCGCCATGCCGGTGGTGGAGGAAACTTTGGCCTCCCACCTTTCACCCTCTTTGGCGCCTTCTTGGAAGTCCCGCCCCCTTCTTCCGTCCAAGCCGTGTAGGACTACTTCCGCTCTTATCAGGAAGTCCTACATTGCGGCCGGCCAGGCAGGCATGGCCCTCCACACGATGGCCATCCTTCAGGCCTACCAAGCGGACGTCCTTAAGGAAATGGACGAGGGGGCTGGCCTGACTCCAGAGGCTGTCAAAGAGCTGCGCAGAGCCACTGACTTGGCTCTCAGAGCCACTAAGCACACCGCACGCGCCGTAGGGCGCTCTATGGCGGGTTCGGTGGCCGCAGAGCGCCATTTGTGGCCGAATCTCACTGAGATACGTGAGAAGGAGAAGGTGTTTTTGCTGGACGCACCTATCTCACAGTCTGGGCTGTTCGGGGAAGCGGTAAGCTCGGTAGTGGAGAAATTACGCTCCGCCAAGACGCAATCAGCTGCTCTTAAGCAGTTTATGCCTAGGAGAACGAGGGACTATTCCACTCCCTCCTCCTCTGTGTCTAGAGAGCAATCGCTCCCCAGGAAGGAGCCTTTTGGCGGAAGTGGCGCCCAGGCCACACACCCTCCCCCAACGGCGGTTTGGGGAGCCCGTGGCCGGTCCTTTCCCAGCCAGCGCCCACGCAAACGGATTGACCTGAAACGGCCCAACAGGCCTGCCGCTTCGGCTAATCCGGGTCGTTCCTGACCTTCGGGTCGGAATGAGGAGAGCCTCTTCACCGTTACGAGACGAGGACAGACCGCAAAAGCGTTTCTGCCCGCCTCGAACGTGCTCTCCTCGCTCAGCTCTGTCACAGCCACCCCTCAGAGCTTGGTGTGCAGAACGAGTTCACCCTCATTTTTCTTCGGTCTGGCAGTTGGGGGACGCGTTCGTCTCTCCCCCTCTACAGCCCGTCCTTTCGCCGCCAACGGGCCGCGTGTTAGGGGACACAGTCGGTTCTCTCCTGCAGCGTTCGGACCCCGTGCCGGCCACGTCAGTCCAGCACTTCACTCTCCGTCAACCCGAGCAAGGATGCCGAGGGCTCTCCTTCGCGGTGAAGGGTGCCACTGCTTCCAAGCCTTCTCGACACCCCATCTCAGGTATGTCTTCCCTTGCACGACACTCTGCTTCCTCTATCGCATTTCATTCACGAATGGGAGCGTCTACCGGGGGTATCGCTTTGGGTTCTCCGCACGATTCGGTCTGGCTACACACTTCAGTTTGGGAGAAATCCCCCCCGCTTCGACGGGGTTCAACTGACAGTAGTAAACAGCGCCTCCAAGGCTTCTGTTCTACAGCGAGAGCTTTCCTCCCTCCTACAGAAAGGAGCGATAGAGGAAATACCTCAGTCGGACATCGAACGAGGGTTCTTCAGCCGTTACTTCCTCGTTCCGAAGAGGGACGGCGGCCTGAGACCCATTTTGGATCTGCGGCGTCTGAATTTTTCCCTTTACAAAGGGAAGTTCAAGATGCTGACGATGAAAACCATCATGTCTCAGATTCAAGGAGGGGACTGGTTTGTCACTATCGACTTAAAGGATGCGTATTTCCACATCCAGGTCGTTCAGAGGCACAGGAGGTTCCTTCGATTCGCCTTCCTTCCCTTCGGCCTGGCCTTGGTGCCGAGAACATTCACGAAATGTATGGATGCTGCACTGGCCCCTTTGCAGCTCCAGGGCATTTGTGTGTTGAATTACCTGGACGACTGGCTCATTCTGGCTCACTCCAGGGAGCTGGTGAGTCGTCACAGGGATATTGTTCTACGCCACATCCACTCTCTTGGCCTCAGGATGAACGCCAAGAAGAGTGTGCTCCTCCCATCTCAGCGAACCCTTTTTCTAGGGGTTCGTTTGGATTCCATTCAGATGCAGGCCCGATTGGCTCCTGCCCGGATATCCAATTTTACAGCATGTCTGGCCCGCTTCAAGCTAGGCCGTCATGTCTCTGTAGGTTCATGCCGCAGGCTGCTAGGCCTCATGGCAGCGGCCTCCCCTGTGTTGCTTCACATGAGGCCGTTCCTTTGGTGGATGAAGGAGCTGAGGTTACACCCCTCTGTACCAGCCACTAGCCTTATCAGGGTGTCGCGCAGTTGCTCTCGACCCCTTTTACAATGGCAGAAGCCCGTTTTTCTTCGGAGCGGGGTAAGAATGGGTGCGATTCACCGTCGCCATATGGTCACGACGGACGCATCAATGACGGGCTGGGGAGCGGTCTTCGAAGGCAGACCGGCGAGCGGGGTGTGGACAGGAGAGTTCCTCTCTTGGCACATAAAGTACTCAATTCAATAATGAAATGCATTCAGCTGAAAATTGAGTGTTAAATCCTATCATTTTACATTATTGACACAACTTGCCTATGTTGATACTGTGCAGTGCTTTGTTACAATTTGTATTGTTAAAGGCGCTATATAAATAAAGGTGACTTGACTTGACTTGACATAAATTGCCTGGAACTCAGGGCTGTCTTCCTGGCTTTGATGGGTTTTCTCCCCTTCCTCCGGGGGCATCCTGTCATAGTCAGGACGGACAACATGGCGGTTGTGTCCTACATAAACCGTCAGGGAGGTTCACGGTCGCACACCCTGGACAGGCTTGCGCGCCGTCTTCTCCTTTGGTCCCAGTACAAGTTCCTGTCCTTGAGGGCAGTTCACGTTCCGGGAATACTGAACCTCACGGCCGATTTTCTGTCGAGGCAGAAACTCAGGCCGGGGGAATGGACGTTGGACCGTCAGACAGTGTCCCAGATTTGGGATCTGTTTGGCAAAGCGGAAGTGGACCTCTTTGCTTCTCAAGAGTCATCCCAGTGCCCGCTCTGGTTCTCCCTGAGTTTCCCGACGACTCTGGGCATAGATGTGTTCGCCCACCCGTGGCCGAATGTCATGCTGTACGCGTTTCCGCCAATAAAGCTGATCCCGGCAGTACTATGCAGAGTAAAGGTGAGCAGTGCCCGTCTCCTTCTCATAGCCCCATTCTGGCCCTCCCAGACTTGGTTCTCGGAGTTAACTCCCCTCTTGTATCGGTCCCCTTGGGAGATTCCGATCAGGCGGGACTTACTGTCCCAGCTTCAGGGCAGGATCTGGCATCCCCAACCAGAGCTCTGGAAGTTGTGGGTATGGCCCATTCAGGGCCAAGGGCCGTGATGGATGTTTTACCTGTCGAGGTTCAGGAGACCATCGCCAGTGCCAGAGCCCCCGCTACTAGGAAGCTGTATTCTTCCAAGTGGGGTGTCTTTGAGTCATGGTGTTTAACTCGAGCAATAGACCCAGTTAACTGCCCTGTTGGTCCAGTGCTGGAGTTTTTGCAAGAGAGGCTGACAGCAGGGGCGGCTGCTACCACCCTTAGGGTTTACGTAGCGGTCATCGCAGCTCGGAGAGAGCTGGATGAGATCCCCCTGGGGAGGCATCGATTAGTCTCTGCCTTTATGCGTGGAGTCAGACGGCTTAGGCCGGCTCGCCCCATGGCAGTTCTTTCTTGGGACTTGTCAGTCGTCCTCGAAGGTCTGGTGACGGCCCCTTTCGAGCCCTTGGAGTCAGCTTCAGAACGGATACTGACTCTTAAAGTGGTTCTTTTGCTGGCGCTCACGTCACTAAAAAGAGTTGGAGACTTGCAGGCCCTCTCTGTTAGTGAGACATGCATGGACTTTGCCCCGGGTCTGGTCAAAGTGACCCTGCGGCCTAGACCTGGCTATGTTCCCAAGGTCTTGTCCACATCGTTTCGCTCTCAGGTGGTCACGCTTCACACTTTCCATCCTCCTCCCTATGCTTCGAGTGAGGATGAGAGGCTTCACATGCTCTGCCCGGTTCGGGCATTGAAGCTGTATGTGGATCACTCCAAGGTTTGGAGAAAAACCTCCCAGTTGCTGGTGTGTTTTGGTGTTGGCCGCCGCGGGCTTGCCACGTCAAAGCAGAGGATTCCCCACTGGGTGAGAGACGCCATTTCGCTGGCTTATGAGGTGCAGAGCCTTCCTTCACCTCTTAGTCTTCGGGCGCATTCTACTAGGGGCGTAGCCTCCTCTCAAGCTCTCTTTAGAGGGGTACCCCTGGAGGATATTTGTGTTGCGGCAGGATGGTCCTCTCCGCACACCTTTGTCAGGTTTTATAACCTCGACATAGACACGGCTCCAGGTTCTCAGATCCTCTCTGTTTGAACCGGCCGTATCTTGGTGGTTCATTTTTAGACCACATGGGCAGCGTTTTTAGCTTGGCTCCTCTTAGTCATGAAGATAATCGGAATTGTAAAAGGTTTGCTTTTATTTGTGTACATTCACAATAAAAAAAAAGAATCTTTGCTTTTTTGTAAAATAAGACGAAAAAACTGGAATTCAGCTTTCTGCCTTCTGCTTTAATTTCGCACAGCACAATAATGAACAAAACTCTGCATTCTCTAAAAAACAACCCAATTTGGGCTGGGTAAATATAGGACAGAACACATTTGGGGTTAATTTTACCCAAGTAAATTGGATTGTTTATTTAACCCGTCATAAATGGTTGATTTAACTCAGCTAATGGGTTTATTCGTTTCTATTATAATATTAGCTTTTTTAACTTTATGCATGAAATTATATTTACAGATTAACTTAAATCCTCTAAACATTTTTAAAATACTTCAGAACCACCGGTTTACTTGATAACTTCCTTTACTTCTCATTTGCTTGATTTTATCGATTTCAGTCGTGTTCGGTGGGAACTGCTCACGGATAAGACCGCCGCCCTGCGTTTCACTCATGGAGGAAATTAACTGCGATTGCCTTCACAGTCTGCCCAAAAACAAACAGTAAACAGCTCTGAGGACATATTTTAACATCCAGAGTATTTGTGTTCTATATCTTTATAAATATAATAGTTTATTTTATGCAAAGCATCAGACTCTTCATCAAGCAATAAAACCTACACGAGCACGTTTGTTTAGTGATTCACACCCCCGCCTGTATGTTGCTCTGCATATATTTGAACGATATACTGCACAGAAACAATTTTATCAATAAAATTAAATGTACACAACTACCCAAACACTGATAAAATAACCCCAAAAGATGACCCAAAAGGCTCAACCCAGCATTTGGGTTAAAAAAATAACCCAGGATTTTTTTTAGAGTAGGCAGCTTGTTGCACAGTTTTTCTTTCGTTTTCTTAAATTATTATTTAAGTGAAAATATATTTATAGTATATGCCTATTTATTCGTTATAATAGCGCCTAGCTTTATTATGTTTTTCTCTGCTCGCAGAAGTGCTGCAGGTGGGTGATAATGATATGATCATGTAAATCCTCATTCTGATGTTTGCTGCTTTTTGCGCATGTAAAATTAATAATCGCCGAAAAACAAATGTTAGTATTTTTAACTGGTCACAGACACTTATTCTTTTTAATTTAATTCAGTTCTAATTTCAAATATTCTTGTTGGTTAACAGTTAGGAAAAATAACCGAAATTAACATCCCTAATTTAAATGTATAAAATTAAAATTCTTAATTTAAAAACGTGTCTTGTTTTTGAAGCCACTTGGAAAACTTTCGTAAATAATTAAATAACTGAAAAAGTATACTTTTCCGTTAAAACACCGCATCATATTCAAAACACACACACAAGATGAAATGCAGATATAGAATTTCACAAAATGCTTATCGGCACACACAAGATGAAATGCACTTACCAAATAATTATTGTGTGGCGTAAATAAAAGAAAAACTTTCTATAATTAAAATAGACCAAAACTGCGGGGAAATGCTGTCTTTTAAAACGTCTTTCAATCTTCACAGGATTTTTGAATTTGGTTTTAGAAACACTAGCTTAGACAAACTATTGCTTAGCCTATTCCACAGATTCTGGAACTAGCAATTACCAAAGGGCATTTTGGGCTGAGCGAGCAGAGCGCAATCTTCAGAAAAACGCTCTCGCTCTGAAGGAAATATGCTCTGGTTGCCACACTTTTTGACCAATGCATTTCCATGTCCTTTCCATACTTTCCAATCAATTGTGATAATAATTTTGATTCAGACCAGTTCTAATGAGTCATTCAGACTGATTTGCGATCCCATAAGACTGATTTATATATATTTTTGAGTGTATATATATATATATATATATATATATATATTCACTCAAAAATCAGATCTTATGCAAATTAGTCTTGACAAGAACAACAGATAGATGATTCAATATTTTAGTTCAGAGTGAAAATAGAAAAGTCTACATTCATTATAAAAAGGTATGACTTTTTCAGATCTAGCAAAGACATCTTCAAAATGAATTTATTTCAACAAACACCATTCGGAAGGAAATTTAAATAGGCCAACGTTTGAATTAAATATCTGAAAAATATTTGACCAGTTTCATTACAACAGTCTTAACTGCTATATACATGAATTTTGCTGCTATTATATCAAGGTAATATTTTGATTCAGATAAAGTGGCAGTGACGTATGGTTTCATACAATGTATATCAGTACTACCGGCTACTAATGATGCTCACTTTCAAAAGGAATTAAACCATGATGCAGACAAATGTATCAAACACAGATAATGTCCCAGCATTAGTCACAACATTGCCTATCTGTATCCCTGTTATCTCCTTATTTGCTGTCCTAATATCTCTCTGTCCCAATGCCCAGGACAAGAGTCACCAGAAGAAACCAGGCCAAAACACTGAAGTGAGTAAATCCTATCAAGGATATCTCTTGGACTGTTTCCAAATCACAGCAGAAACTCATATAAGTAAATAGTCACTCCAATTCCTGAGAAAATCCCCGGATTTAACTTTAGTCACTGACAAAAAGTGTCCACAAATACAATGGTCTTCTAATTATTTATTTTTTTAAATAAATTGGGAACGTGGTGGTTCTGTTTATTATATATATATATATTATATATATATATATATATATACATACTTTTTTTTCTCCCATGGTATCACAATGCCTTGAGGTTAAGACATGTTTTGCTCATTTTAAATTATCCTGTGGAAAATGGATTTAAGTAGAAATACATATTTTAAAAACACATTTTATTTATTTTTTATAAATATTTTATTTATTTACATAAATAGAAAGACCATAAATAGTAATTAAGTAATTAACAAAGGTTTTAGATTAAGCATGTCACACCTGAACAAATATGAACAACCCAAATAACAGGTGTCTCATAGAATAGTATAAACCTTCTGTGACATTATAAATGTCTTTACTGTCACTTTTGATCAATTAAAAGTATCTTTGCTTAAGAAAATTATTAAAAAAGTATATCATGATCAGTTGAGTAAATATTGAAGTATGATGCAGTATATGAAGTATAATCCCATAACATCACTGTAATATGATACTGACATAGCAGATGTAACTGTAACATGGGTGTGCCATATTAGAGATCGACCGATATTGATTTTTTATAACTGATACTGATACCAATTATTTACATGTTTATGTACCCGATAACCGATATTTATTTATTGTTATAAAGTAAATAAATAACAGATTGAAGTAAGTAAATTCTTCGCTTTGGTTTTTCCTCCTTTCAGTCATCTTAACAACAACAAACAACGGTTGAAAAGTAACATTCTTTCATGTAAAATTTTATCTTCAAATTACAACAATAATTTTATTTATAAAAAAGCATCATCAGCAACACTGATATTAACAATAAGCAAAATAATGTATAATGTATTCAAATGGAGAAAAATGACAGGAGTCATATCAACTTCATTTTAAACTACAGTTTTAGGTTTATAAGCTGTTGAATAGGCTAAAGAGTGAAGAATAATTCAATTAATAATATTCTCTGGAATATTGAAATAAGTTATAACAAACAAAACATCGTATTTTATAGCATTTCTTAACTGGCATGTTTTATCAGCATTATTAAAATGTTTTTGTCATTCTAAATCATGAAAACTGCTGACAGCGCGGTTTATGCATTTACACAGAACTATACTCAAACTGCGATCGCTTGCGGAGATAATAAATAATTAATTTCGATAGAGATGTATTTACTTAGATGTTTATTAGCGAAATAATGGATCTATAGTAAATGTTAATATAATTTAGCGTGTTTCAAACAAGTGAATCTTGTTAAAAATTACATGCGGTGGCCGTGCTGGAGCTTTTCCTGAGTGAACAGTGCCCACTGCTCCAAGTGTGTGTGCACTTGGATGGGTCAAATGCAGAGAACTAAATTTCACTGCCGTTATACTCTGTATAATTATGTATGTGACAAAAACTAAAATAAATCTATTTTTTTTGCAAAACCAATATCCGATTATGGTAAAATGCTTAAATATCGGGAAAAAATATTGGTAAACCGATATATCGGTCGATCTCTATGCCATATCATACCGTCCACGATAACACCTGTATACGTTTTTACATGATAAAAAAGCATCATATCGTGATATCAATGATATAGTGACACAATGACATTTACTATGGATGCACCGATTGTTCTGCAGCCGAAATTATTCGGCCAAAAATAAACAAAAAGACCTAATAAATTGTACCGAACAATGATGTGACGCGATCAAAGAGGCACGCACTAATGCAGCAAATATGACGGCAGTGTGGAAGCATTTAAAACTGTCCGAGAAAGACGCAAAAATCATTACAAGCACCGATGGCTAGAGACTGTTTAGTACTGCATCGCACGTCCTCCATGAGAAGAGGAAGGGGGTGGTTGTTGCTGGTTACTGTATGATGATTTAAATCGCGAAATGGCCTCAAAAAATTAAATACACTGCAGAAAGTTGTGTTTTCCAATACACGCATGAATTGCATGCATTCAAACAGTGCTACAGGAGCTCACGCGCCGTCTCGTTTGCAAGGGTTCAAAGTCCAAACCGTGAGGGAAATCTGCTCTGAAACGGTGTTACTCATCAGTTACTCTGTAACACTATTATGAATTTTTACAATGCATGTGACAATGCACCTGGCACCTGATACGTGCACCTTCCCAAATTAGTAATGAAAATTATTTATAAATCTGCTACTGTCAGGACTTTCCGTTCTGAGACGCTCTGAGCTACAGAAAAGACGCCGGCGGTGGCGTTTTAAAAAGCGCTCAGGAATTTTTTGAAAACACGGTTTACTCCATAGGATTATAATGTAAAACAGACACCGGCAGCTTCAAAAAAGACGCCAAGTGTGAACATAGCCCAAGGCTGCATTTATTTGCATGCATGATTCAAGAAGGGGATCTCAAAAATGGCCTCAAAATATTATTTTACTAACTTATTAATTTAAAGTTAAATTGTGCTTTGTTGGAATAATATCTGCTAGAATGTTAAAAAAATGTCAATGTTAAATAAGTATTTTTAAATTGTTGTTTTGTATTAGTGTACAATGTTTAAAAATAATAATTTATTCCATGTAGTGTCCATTTCATCCATGTAACATTTTATATTGAATGCAACCAAGTTATTTGACATATTTGAACATAAAAAAGAACAAGTAATGCAATTACTTTCCCTGGTAACTGTTTACTTTTATAATGATGTAACTCAGTTACGATCTCATTTACTATTTGTGAGAAGTAACTATAACAAATTACTTTTTTAAAGTAACTTGCCCAACGCTGGTCACTACTATTGCACTGTAATGCTGATGCCACCTTATGACAATAGATTTACGCTTCGAATCAGGTAGTCTGTCATCAATGACAGTAGCTCATTGGAATACTGCTGCCTGCAAGCACCAATAAAACGTTGTTCCACTTTTTTTGTATATCGTCATAAATATAGTTATCGCAAATATTCTTGAAATATCGTGATATCATTGAGGCTATATCGCCCAACCCTAAATGACACAGCACAGATCTTCCTATTATCACATATCTGCTGTTGTATGTTCTCTAAACTCAAAAAGATGCAATCTATCACTTCAGAGGACAGATTTCTTTGTATGAATACATAGTTTTTAGAGTACACAGACATTTATGTGGAGCAGTTATACATGCTCATATGTGCTATTGAATGAACACATTTACACACCTAAAAGAAAAGTAAGAATTCCCTTTAAAAAGGAATAACCAACAATCAGAAGAAAAAAAAACAGTCTCTACCCACAAACCTTAAAGGCCACTTCTATTTTCAAACGTTCTTCATCGTTATCAGAAAAAAAGCACTTGACCTTCAATGGCAGACAACAGATATTTACCCTATTGCTCAGCCAGCAAACACTGAAGGGCAGTAAACTAACATTTCCTACCCGATGAGGCAGTCTCCTCTTCTGCAGAGTTACTCTCTTTGTCCATAAAGGTGAAATTCCCCACTGAAAAACAAAGCTACACCGTGGCAAATAAAAAGTTCTGAGTTTCACCTGTGGGTGTGTCGACTGGGCAAAGCATGATCAGATATCTGATTCGAGAGTCAACACACCTTTGCATCACATGGTCAACCTCCTTTATGAGGCTAACGTTCCTTATGAGCTCAGTGATATTATAAAACAACACAACACAGGATCACTGATATCACCAGCTACTCTACGATCAAGAATAAAACCAATCATTGTTTTCTATGAAATATATGAGGTCAAAATAAAAAAATGGCCAAAATGCAACTATTCCAGGACTGAAACAACCAGCCTAATTGGACAAAAAAAGGAACAAAACAATAACCTTTGCTTATAATCAATAGTGAAAATGAGTGAACACGAATTTTGTAAAAGCCTGTGTATATAAGATGTGGGAGTATTCAGTGAATCTCCACATACACTTTGAATGATGAACATTGTGCCCAATCACAGATATTTATTTAATCTTTCTGACATAATAACCCATCCGTTTACCTCGGTTTTCCATTCCTGCGCCAAGATCACTGCAGCAAGTAGAGGTTCCTGAGAAAATAAGAGACAGATTGCTTGATTAGTCACACACAGTACATGTTCACCAACACAATGGCTGCAATGTGTTTAAAAGGTTCAGTCTAACATTGAATGACACCGTGAGAAGACATGAATGGAGAAAGTAACATGTTAATGCAGTAAATGCATCATTGCAAAATAAACAGCAACAACCTAGCACAAGCTATCAGCATGAAGTTTATTTTGTGATAATGTCCAGGTGACTATATAATCCCACATATTACTTAAACAAATAAATGGATATTAAATATTGATTTACTTTTTTTTTGTTCAAGTTGACTATGTTTAAAGGAGTGTAGAAAAAGTGTGGTGTGATACGAGTCGTGAAGCAATGTAGAAAACTGGCTGCCTGTGAATGCAGCAGCTGACCAATCATGCTCAAGTATCCCATGTAAATAACACATACCATTTCTTATCCATTCAAACACGATGAAATTCACCATATGCACGATTACTTCCTGGTTTTAGATAAGCCAGCTCAGTCATTTCCGGTCAAATGTACTGTGCCATAAGGGAGCGCCCTTTGCTCAGTTTCTCTACATAATCCATTCACAATTTGGAGAAAAGTTTTGTTTGGCTGAGAGGAACAGACGTCCACTTATAACGTTTCAGGAATGACAAAAGGAATGTTAAATTTACGTGAGTGAATCCGTTAAATTATGCCGCGAGTCTATGATTGACAGCAACGGAATGAATCATCTGATGAGCCAATGTCAAAATAGAGCTGTGCAAGTGATTCAGACTAACAAAATTACAGCAGCAACAAGTCTGTGTTGGATAAAACTTAAACGATGTAGTTATTAAATTAAATCTAAACATTTCAAAATATTGAATGCACTATTTAATTGTTGTACCAACTTATTTAATTTGTATGTAGGTATTTAAATAATTAAGCATTATAGGCTGTTGTCTGTCCTTATTTATTTATGTTTTTAAATGACAAGTTAAGTTTTATTTGTGTGCACTCACAATATCAACAAAAAAGTGCTTTTATACTGCCGTATCGATCTTGAACAGGAGCGCTTCACAACAATGAACCAAAGCGGAGCGAATACGCCTCACAGATATGATAAATATATCTATATATTATATTTGGTCATTTAGCAGACACTTATCCAAAGCGACTTTCAAATGAGGACAACAGAGGCAATCAAATGTAGTATTTAAACAACTAAAACAGATCCAAAACTAAAAGCTAAAACTTTATAAACACTATATATACACACATTAAAAAAAAGATAAATGGATACAACAAAATAAAAAAATTAAGCTACAAAGAAAAGGTATAAAAGTGTAATAATGATTCTAACATAACACTAAGCCAAACACCAAAAAACAACTACATATATGTAGAACGAGTTCACCCTCATTTTTCTTCGGTCTGGCAGTTGGGGGACGCGTTCGTCTCTCCCCCTCTACAGCCCGTCCTTTCGCCGCCAACGGGCTGCGTGTTAGGGGACACAGTCGGTTCTCTCCTGCAGCGTTCGGACCCCGTGCCGGCCACGTCAGTCCAGCACTTCACTCTCCGTCAACCCGAGCAAGGATGCCGAGGGCTCTCCTTCGCGGTGAAGGGTGCCACTGCTTCCAAGCCTTCTCGACACCCCATCTCAGGTATGTCTTCCCTTGCACGACACTCTGCTTCCTCTATCGCATTTCATTCACGAATGGGAGCGTCTACCGGGGGTATCGCTTTGGGTTCTCTGCACGATTCGGTCTGGCTACACACTTCAGTTTGGGAGAAATCCCCCCCGCTTCGACGGGGTTCAACTGACAGTAGTAAACAGCGCCTCCAAGGCTTCTGTTCTACAGCGAGAGCTTTCCTCCCTCCTACAGAAAGGAGCGATAGAGGAAATACCTCAGTCGGACATCGAACGAGGGTTCTTCAGCCGTTACTTCCTCGTTCCGAAGAGGGACGGCGGCCTGAGACCCATTTTGGATCTGCGGCGTCTGAATTTTTCCCTTTACAAAGGGAAGTTCAAGATGCTGACGATGAAAACCATCATGTCTCAGATTCAAGGAGGGGACTGGTTTGTCACTATCGACTTAAAGGATGCGTATTTCCACATCCAGGTCGTTCAGAGGCACAGGAGGTTCCTTCGATTCGCCTTCCTTCCCTTCGGCCTGGCCTTGGTGCCGAGAACATTCACGAAATGTATGGATGCTGCACTGGCCCCTTTGCAGCTCCAGGGCATTTGTGTGTTGAATTACCTGGACGACTGGCTCATTCTGGCTCACTCCAGGGAGCTGGTGAGTCGTCACAGGGATATTGTTCTACGCCACATCCACTCTCTTGGCCTCAGGATGAACGCCAAGAAGAGTGTGCTCCTCCCATCTCAGCGAACCCTTTTTCTAGGGGTTCGTTTGGATTCCATTCAGATGCAGGCCCGATTGGCTCCTGCCCGGATATCCAATTTTACAGCATGTCTGGCCCGCTTCAAGCTAGGCCGTCATGTCTCTGTAGGTTCATGCCGCAGGCTGCTAGGCCTCATGGCAGCGGCCTCCCCTGTGTTGCTTCACATGAGGCCGTTCCTTTGGTGGATGAAGGAGCTGAGGTTACACCCCTTTGTACCAGCCACT
This sequence comes from Ptychobarbus kaznakovi, assembly GCA_027422405.1. Lineage (NCBI taxonomy): Eukaryota > Metazoa > Chordata > Actinopteri > Cypriniformes > Cyprinidae > Ptychobarbus > Ptychobarbus kaznakovi. Next base: position 26,686,093 of record CM049802.1, on the reverse strand, counting down.
AGCCTTATCAGGGTGTCGCGCAGTTGCTCTCGACCCCTTTTACAATGGCAGAAGCCCGTTTTTCTTCGGAGCGGGGTAAGAATGGGTGCGATTCACCGTCGCCATATGGTCACGACGGAGGCATCAATGACGGGCTGGGGAGCGGTCTTCGAAGGCAGACCGGCGAGCGGGGTGTGGACAGGAGAGTTCCTCTCTTGGCACATAAAGTACTCAATTCAATAATGAAATGCATTCAGCTGAAAATTGAGTGTTAAATCCTATCATTTTACATTATTGACACAACTTGCCTATGTTGATACTGTGCAGTGCTTTGTTACAATTTGTATTGTTAAAGGCGCTATATAAATAAAGGTGACTTGACTTGACTTGACATAAATTGCCTGGAACTCAGGGCTGTCTTCCTGGCTTTGATGGGTTTTCTCCCCTTCCTCCGGGGGCATCCTGTCATAGTCAGGACGGACAACATGGCGGTTGTGTCCTACATAAACCGTCAGGGAGGTTCACGGTCGCGCACCCTGGACAGGCTTGCGCGCCGTCTTCTCCTTTGGTCCCAGTACAAGTTCCTGTCCTTGAGGGCAGTTCACGTTCCGGGAATACTGAACCTCGCGGCCGATTTTCTGTCGAGGCAGAAACTCAGGCCGGGGGAATGGACGTTGAACCGTCAGACAGTGTCCCAGATTTGGGATCTGTTTGGCAAAGCGGAAGTGGACCTCTTTGCTTCTCAAGAGTCATCCCAGTGCCTGCTCTGGTTCTCCCTGAGTTTCCCGACGACTCTGGGCATAGATGCGTTCGCCCACCCGTGGCCAAATGTCATGCTGTACGCGTTTCCGCCAATAAAGCTGATCCCGGCAGTACTATGCAGAGTAAAGGTGAGCAGTGCCCGTCTCCTTCTCATAGCCCCATTCTGGCCCTCCCAGACTTGGTTCTCGGAGTTAACTCCCCTCTTGTATCGGTCCCCTTGGGAGATTCCGATCAGGCGGGACTTACTGTCCCAGCTTCAGGGCAGGATCTGGCATCCCCAACCAGAGCTCTGGAAGTTGTGGGTATGGCCCATTCAGGGCCAAGGGCCGTGATGGATGTTTTACCTGTCGAGGTTCAGGAGACCATCGCCAGTGCCAGAGCCCCCGCTACTAGGAAGCTGTATTCTTCCAAGTGGGGTGTCTTTGAGTCATGGTGTTTAACTCGAGCAATAGACCCAGTTAACTGCCCTGTTGGTCCAGTGCTGGAGTTTTTGCAAGAGAGGCTGACAGCAGGGGCGGCTGCTACCACCCTTAGGGTTTACGTAGCGGCCATCGCAGCTCGGAGAGAGCTGGATGAGATCCCCCTGGGGAGGCATCGATTAGTCTCTGCCTTTATGCGTGGAGTCAGACGGCTTAGGCCGGCTCGCCCCATGGCAGTTCTTTCTTGGGACTTGTCAGTCGTCCTCGAAGGTCTGGTGACGGCCCCTTTCGAGCCCTTGGAGTCAGCTTCAGAACGGATACTGACTCTTAAAGTGGTTCTTTTGCTGGCGCTCACGTCACTAAAAAGAGTTGGAGACTTGCAGGCCCTCTCTGTTAGTGAGACATGCATGGACTTTGCCCCGGGTCTGGTCAAAGTGACCCTGCGGCCTAGACCTGGCTATGTTCCCAAGGTCTTGTCCACATCGTTTCGCTCTCAGGTGGTCACGCTTCACACTTTCCATCCTCCTCCCTATGCTTCGAGTGAGGATGAGAGGCTTCACATGCTCTGCCCAGTTCGGGCATTGAAGCTGTATGTGGATCACTCCAAGGTTTGGAGAAAAACCTCCCAGTTGCTGGTGTGTTTTGGTGTTGGCCGCCGCAGGCTTGCCACGTCAAAGCAGAGGATTCCCCACTGGGTGAGAGACGCCATTTCGCTGGCTTATGAGGTGCAGAGCCTTCCTTCACCTCTTAGTCTTCGGGCGCATTCTACTAGGGGCGTAGCCTCCTCTCAAGCTCTCTTTAGAGGGGTACCCCTGGAGGATATTTGTGTTGCGGCAGGATGGTCCTCTCCGCACACCTTTGTCAGGTTTTATAACCTCGACATAGACACGGCTCCAGGTTCTCAGATCCTCTCTGTTTGAACCGGCCGTATCTTGGTGGTTCATTTTTAGACCACATGGGCAGCGTTTTTAGCTTGGCGTGTTTGGTATACCGTTCCCAAAGCGTGAAGAGCTTCACGCAGCGTTGAGAGAACCTATGATAGAGAACGTCTCGGGTTACTCGCGTAACCCTTGTACTCTGAATAGGGAACGAGACGCTGCATTTGCTGGATGGCACGTTCGCCAGTATGAGCTGACGACGTGATTGCGTCAGAGACGGCATTGCGCCATCAGCCAATGAATTGGCGTGATTCTATAAGGGATTCAGACATCGGTCACGCAGAAGGCGTTCCCAAAGCGTGAAGAGCTTCACGCAGCGTCTCGTTCCCTATTCAGAGAACAAGGGTTACGCGAGTAACCCGAGACGTTTTGCATAACTTCACGGTGGTAGGGTGATAAGGCTTAATGGCACAGATTTGGCTACATATTTAAACAGAGCAGTGTGTTTTTTCCATGTTTTACTGATTGTTTTTTATAATGATAATGAACAGGCTACATTGTCAAGGTAGAATGCTTAAATGTGAGCGCATGCGGCGCTGGAGCAAGCACTTGATTTTTTTCCCTTCTAACAGTGGAAGCAGTTACTCCTCTTAGTCATGAAGATAATCGGAATTGTAAAAGGTTTGCTTTTATTTGTGTACATTCACAATAAAAAAAAAGAATCTTTGCTTTTTTGTAAAATAAGACGAAAAAACTGGAATTCAGCTTTCTGCCTTCTGCTTTAATTTCGCACAGCACAATAATGAACAAAACTCTGCATTCTCTAAAAAACACTGGGTTAAAAACAACCCAATTTGGGCTGGGTAAATATAGGACAGAACACATTTGGGGTTAATTTTACCCAGTAAATTGGATTGTTTATTTAACCCGTCATAAATGGTTGATTTAACTCAGCTAATGGGTTTATTCGTTTCTATTATAATATTAGCTTTTTTAACTTTATGCATGAAATTATATTTACAGATTAACTTAAATCCTCTAAACATTTTTAAAATACTTCAGATCTTTACTTGATAACTTCCTTTACTTCTCATTTGCTTGATTTTATCGATTTCAGTCGTGTTCGGTGGGAACTGCTCACGGATAAGACCGCCGCCCTGCGTTTCACTCATGGAGGAAATTAACTGCGATTGCCTTCACAGTCTGCCCAAAAACAAACAGTAAACAGCTCTGAGGACATATTTTAACATCCAGAGTATTTGTGTTCTATATCTTTATAAATATAATAGTTTATTTTATGCAAAGCATCAGACTCTTCATCAAGCAATAAAACCGACACGAGCGACGTTTGTTTAGTGATTCACACCCCGCGCCTGTATGTTGCTCTGCATAAATTTGAACGATATACTGCACAGAAACAATTTTATCAATAAAATTAAATGTACACAAACTACCCAAACACTGAAAAAATAACCCAAAAAATGACCCAAAAGGCTCAACCCAGCATTTGGGTTAAAAAAATAACCCAGGATTTTTTTTAGAGTAGGCTGCTTGTTGCACAGTTTTTCTTTCGTTTTCTTAAATTATTATTTAAGTGAAAATATATTTATAGTATATGCCTATTTATTCGTTATAATATATAGCGCCTATCTTTATTATGTGTTTCTCTGCTCGCAGAAGTGCTGCAGGTGGGTGAATAATGATATGATCATGTAAATCCTCATTCTGATGTTTGCTGCTTTTTGCGCATGTAAAATTAATAATCGCCGAAAAACAAATGTTAGTATTTTTAACTGGTCACAGACACTTATTCTTTTTAATTTAATTCAGTTCTAATTTCAAATATTCTTGTTGGTTAACGGTTAGGAAAAATAACCGAAATTAACATCCCTAATTTAAATGTATAAAATTAAAATTCTTAATTTAAAAACGTGTCTTGTTTTTTGAAGCCACTTGGGAAAACTTTCGTAAATAATTAAATAACTGAAAAAGTATACTTTTCCGTTAAAACACCGCATCATATTCAAAACACACACACAAGATGAAATGCAGATATAGAATTTCACAAAATGCTTATCGGCACACACAAGATGAAATGCACTTACCAAATAATTATTGTGTGGCGTAAATAAAAGAAAAACTTTCTATAATTAAAATAGACCAAAACTGCGGGGAAATGCTGTCTTTTAAAACGTCTTTCAATCTTCTCTGGATTTTTGAATTTGGTTTGAGAAACACTAGCTTAGACAAACTATTGCTTAGCCTATTCCACAGATTCTGGAACTAGCAATTACCAAAGGGCATTTTGGGCTGAGCGAGCAGAGCGCAATCTTCAGAAAAACGCTCTCGCTCTGAAGGAAATATGCTCTGGTTGCCACACTTTTTGACCAATGCATTTCCATGTCCTTTCCATACTTTCCAATCAATTGTGATAATAATTTTGATTCAGACCAGTTCTATGAGTCATTCAGACTGATTTGCGATCCATAAGACTGATTTATATATATTTTTGAGTGAATATATATATATATATATATATATATATATATATATTCACTAAAAAATCAGATCTTATGCAAATTAGTCTTGACAAGAACAACAGATAGATGATTCAATATTTTAGTTCAGAGTGAAAATAGAAAAGTCTACATTCATTATAAAAAGGTATGACTTTTTCAGATCTAGCAAAGACATCTTCAAAATGAATTTATTTCAACAAACACCATTCGGAAGGAAATTTAAATAGGCCAACGTTTGAATTAAATATCTGAAAAATATTTGACCCGTTTCATTACAACAGTCTTAACTGCTATATACATGAATTTTGCTGCTATTATATCAAGGTAATATTTTGATTCAGATAAAGTGGCAGTGACGTATGGTTTCATACAATGTATATCAGTACTACCGGCTACTAATGATGCTCACTTTCAAAAGGAATTAAACCATGATGCAGACAAATGTATCAAACACAGATAATGTCCCAGCATTAGTCACAACATTGCCTATCTGTATCCCTGTTATCTCCTTATTTGCTGTCCTAATATCTCTCTGTCCCAATGCCCAGGACAAGAGTCACCAGAAGAAACCAGGCCAAAACACTGAAGTGAGTAAATCCTATCAAGGATATCTCTTGGACTGTTTCCAAATCACAGCAGAAACTCATATAAGTAAATAGTCACTCCAATTCCTGAGAAAATCCCCGGATTTAACTTTAGTCACTGACAAAAAGTGTCCACAAATACAATGGTCTTCTAATTATTATTTTTTTAAATAAATTGGGACCGTGGTGGTTCTGTTTATTATATATATATATATATATATATATATATATATACATACTTTTTTTTCTCCCATGGTATCACAATGCCTTGAGGTTAAGACATGTTTTGCTCATTTTAAATTATCCTGTGGAAAATGGATTTAAGTAGAAATACATATTTTAAAAACACATTTTATTTATTTTTTATAAATATTTTATGTATTTACATAAATAGAAAGACCATAAATAGTAATTAAGTAATTAACAAAGGTTTTAGATTAAGCATGTCACACCTGAACAAATATGAACAACCCAAATAACAGGTGTCTCATAGAATAGTATAAACCTTCTGTGACATTATAAATGTCTTTACTGTCACTTTTGATCAATTAAAAGTATCTTTGCTTAAGAAAATTATTAAAAAAGTATATCATGATCAGTTGAGTAAATATTGAAGTATGATGCAGTATATGAAGTATAATCCCATAACATCACTGTAATATGATACTGACATAGCAGATGTAACTGTAACATGGGTGTGCCATATTAGAGATCGACCGATATTGATTTTTTATAACTGATACTGATACCAATTATTTACATGTTTATGTACCCGATAACCGATATTTATTTATTGTTATAAAGTAAATAAATAACAGATTGAAGTAAGTAAATTCTTCGATTTGGTTTTTCCTCCTTTCAGTCATCTTAACAACAACAAACAACGGTTGAAAAGTAACATTCTTTCATGTAAAATTGTATCTTCAAATTACAACAATAATTTTATTTATAAAAAAGCATCATCAGCAACACTGATATTAACAATAAGCAAAATAATGTATAATGTATTCAAATGGAGAAAAATGACAGGAGTCATATCAACTTCATTTTAAACTACAGTTTTAGGTTTATAAGCTGTTGAATAGGCTAAAGAGTGAAGAATAATTCAATTAATAATATTCTCTGGAATATTGAAATAAGTTATAACAAACAAAACATCGTATTTTATAGCATTTCTTAACTGGCATGTTTTATCAGCATTATTAAAATGTTTTTGTCATTCTAAATCATGAAAACTGCTGACAGCGCGGTTTATGCATTTACACAGAACTATACTCAAACTGCGATCGCTTGCGGAGATAATAAATAATAAATTTCGATAGAGATGTATTTACTTAGATGTTTATTAGCGAAATAATGGATCTATAGTAAATGTTAATATAATTTAGCGTGTTTCAAACAAGTGAATCTTGTTAAAAATTACATGCGGTGGCCGTGCTGGAGCTTTTCCTGAGTGAACAGTGCCCACTGCTCCAAGTGTGTGTGCACTTGGATGGGTCAAATGCAGAGAACTAAATTTCACTGCCGTTATACTCTGTATAATTATGTATGTGACAAAAACTAAAATAAATCTATTTTTTTTGCAAAACCAATATCCGATTATGGTAAAATGCTTAAATATCGGGAAAAAAATATTGGTAAACCGATATATCGGTCGATCTCTATGCCATATCATACCGTCCACGATAACACCTGTATACGTTTTTACATGATAAAAAAGCGTCATATCGTGATATCAATGATATAGTGACACAATGACATTTACTATGGATGCACCGATTGTTCTGCAGCCGAAATTATTCGGCCAAAAATAAACAAAAAGACCTAATAAATTGTACCGAACAATGATGTGACGCGATCAAAGAGGCACGCACTAATGCAGCAAATATGACGGCAGTGTGGAAGCATTTAAAACTGTCCGAGAAAGACGCAAAAATCATTACAAGCACCGATGGCTAGAGACTGTTTAGTACTGCATCGCACGTCCTCCATGAGAAGAGGAAGGGGGTGGTTGTTGCTGGTTACTGTATGATGATTTAAATCGCGAAATGGCCTCAAAAAATTAAATACACTGCAGAAAGTTGTGTTTTCCAATACACGCATGAATTGCATGCATTCAAACAGTGCTACAGGAGCTCACGCGCCGTCTCGTTTGCAAGGGTTCAAAGTCCAAACCGTGAGGGAAATCTGCTCTGAAACGGTGTTACTCATCAGTTACTCTGTAACACTATTATGAATTTTTACAATGCATGTGACAATGCACCTGGCACCTGATACGTGCACCTTCCCAAATTAGTAATGAAAATTATTTATAAATCTGCTACTGTCAGGACTTTCCGTTCTGAGACGCTCTGAGCTACAGAAAAGACGCCGGCGGTGGCGTTTTAAAAAGCGCTCAGGAATTTTTTGAAAACACGGTTTACTCCATAGGATTATAATGTAAAACAGACACCGGCAGCTTCAAAAAAGACGCCAAGTGTGAACATAGCCCAAGGCTGCATTTATTTGCATGCATGATTCAAGAAGGGGATCTCAAAAATGGCCTCAAAATATTATTTTACTAACTTATTAATTTAAAGTTAAATTGTGCTTTGTTGGAATAATATCTGCTAGAATGTTAAAAAAATGTCAATGTTAAATAAGTATTTTTAAATTGTTGTTTTGTATTAGTGTACAATGTTTAAAAATAATAATTTATTCCATGTAGTGTCCATTTCATCCATGTAACATTTTATATTGAATGCAACCAAGTTATTTGACATATTTGAACATAAAAAAGAACAAGTAATGCAATTACTTTCCCTGGTAACTGTTTACTTTTATAATGATGTAACTCAGTTACGATCTCATTTACTATTTGTGAGAAGTAACTATAACAAATTACTTTTTTAAAGTAACTTGCCCAATGCTGGTCACTACTATTGCACTGTAATGCTGATGCCACCTTATGACAATAGATTTACGCTTCGAATCAGGTAGTCTGTCATCAATGACAGTAGCTCATTGGAATACTGCTGCCTGCAAGCACCAATAAAACGTTGTTCCACTTTTTTTTGTATATCGTCATAAATATAGTTATCGCAAATATTCTTGAAATATCGTGATATCATTGAGGCTATATCGCCCACCCCTAAATGACACAGCACAGATCTTCCTATTATCACATATCTGCTGTTGTATGTTCTCTAAACTCAAAAAAGATGCAATCTATCACTTCAGAGGACAGATTTCTTTGTATGAATACATAGTTTTTAGAGTACACAGACATTTATGTGGAGCAGTTATACATGCTCATATGTGCTATTGAATGAACACATTTACACACCTAAAAGAAAAGTAAGAATTCCCTTTAAAAAGGAATAACCAACAATCAGAAAAAAAAAAACAGTCTCTACCCACAAACCTTAAAGGCCACTTCTATTTTTAAACGTTCTTCATCGTTATCAGAAAAAAAGCACTTGACCTTCAATGGCAGACAACAGATATTTACCCTATTGCTCAGCCAGCAAACACTGAAGGGCAGTAAACTAACATTTCCTACCCGATGAGGCAGTCTCCTCTTCTGCAGAGTTACTCTCTTTGTCCATAAAGGTGAAATTCCCCACTGAAAAACAAAGCTACACCGTGGCAAATAAAAAGTTCTGAGTTTCACCTGTGGGTGTGTCGACTGGGCAAAGCATGATCAGATATCTGATTCGAGAGTCAACACACCTTTGCATCACATGGTCAACCTCCTTTATGAGGCTAACGTTCCTTATGAGCTCAGTGATATTATAAAACAACACAACACAGGATCACTGATATCACCAGCTACTCTACGATCAAGAATAAAACCAATCATTGTTTTCTATGAAATATATGAGGTCAAAATAAAAAAATGGCCAAAATGCAACTATTCCAGGACTGAAACAACCAGCCTAATTGGACAAAAAAAAGGAACAAAACAATAACCTTTGCTTATAATCAATAGTGAAAATGAGTGAACACGAATTTTGTAAAAGCCTGTGTATATAAGATGTGGGAGTATTCAGTGAATCTCCACATACACTTTGAATGATGAACATTGTGCCCAATCACAGATATTTATTTAATCTTTCTGACATAATAACCCATCGTTTACCTCGGTTTTCCATTCCTGCACCAAGATCACTGCAGCAAGTAGAGGTTCCTGAGAAAATAAGAGACAGATTGCTTGATTAGTCACACACAGTACATGTTCACCAACACAATGGCTGCAATGTGTTTAAAAGGTTCAGTCTAACATTGAATGACACCGTGAGAAGACATGAATGGAGAAAGTAACATGTTAATGCAGTAAATGCATCATTGCAAAATAAACAGCAACAACCTAGCACAAGCTATCAGCATGAAGTTTATTTTGTGATAATGTCCAGGTGACTATATAATCCCACATATTACTTAAACAAATAAATGGATATTAAATATTGATTTACTTTTTTTTTGTTCAAGTTGACTATGTTTAAAGGAGTGTAGAAAAAGTGTGGTGTGATACGAGTCGTGGAGCAATGTAGAAAACTGGCTGCCTGTGAATGCAGCAGCTGACCAATCATGCTCAAGTATCCCATGTAAATAACACATACCATTTCTTATCCATTCAAACACGATGAAATTCACCATATGCACGATTACTTCCTGGTTTTAGATAAGCCAGCTCAGTCATTTCCGGTCAACTGTACTGTGCTTATGGCGCCCTTTGCTCAGTTTCTCTACATAATCCATTCACAATTTGGAGAAAAGTTTTGTTTGGCTGAGAGGAACAGATGTCCACAACAACGTTTCAGGAATTCACAAAAGTGAATGTGACATTTACGTGAGCGAATCCGTTAAATTATGCCGCGAGTAACGGATTATGATTGACAGTAACGGAATTAATCATCTGATGAGCCGATGTCAAAATAGAGCTGTGCAAGTGATTCAGAATAACAAAATTACAGCAGCAACAAGTCTGTGCTGGATAAAACTTAAACGATGTAGTTATTAAATTAAATCTAAACATTTCAAAATATTGAATGCACTATTTAATTGTTGTACCAACTTATTAAATTTTGTATGCATGTATTTAAATAATTAAGCATTATAGGCTGTTGTCTGTCCTTATTTATTTATTTTGTTAAATGACAAGTTAAGTTTTATTTGTGTGAACTCACAATATCAACAAAAAAGTGCTTTTATACTGCCGTATCGATCTTGAACAGGAGCGCTTCACAACAATGAACCAAAGCGGAGCGAATACGCCTCACAGATATGATAAATATATCTATATATTATATTTGGTCATTTAGCAGACACTTATCCAAAGCGACTTTCAAATGAGGACAACAGAGGCAATCAAATGTAGTATTTAAACAACTAAAACAGATCCAAAACTAAAAGCTAAAACTTTATAAACACTATATATACACACATAAAAAAAAGATAAATGGATACAACAAAATAAAAAAATTAAGCTACAAAGAAAAGGTATAAAAGTGTAATAATGATTCTAACATAACACTAAGCCAAACACCAAAAAACAACTACATATATGTGTGTATGTACAGCCACACACACAAATATATTATTCTTTAATTTCAGCGTAGTTTGTTTAAGTGCTAAAATAACTCAAATTAAATAAAACTAAAACCTAATAAAAAACATATACAGACATAATAAAAATACGAGTACAATGAAAAACATTACTCCAACTTTAACTAAAACTAAAATGGATGACAAATACAAATTAAACTACATTAGTTTATCAGTAATCCTAAAAAAAATACCACTGAGCCCAACACACATGCCTTAAAAAAAACATACATAGTAAGAAATGGTTATAAAAACTCAAACAGTATCGATTGAAAGCTTTAAATTACTACTTAACGAAATAAGACAAATCGAAAACAAATAGGCTACTCTTTCATAATCATAATCCATGCATTTCTCTATAAAGGCGTGTCTTATGAGGATACGGCGAGTCAGGATCTCTGAAAACACTAGTTGATTAGTAAATAATTAAAATATCTCCTTATTTCCATGGACACATTCATGGTAATTACCTGCTGGGGCTTTGCGGCAAGCTTTAGTCATGCGTTTGAATGCAGAACCCTTCAGCTGCGCTTGACGCTCACTGCTGCTGCTGGACGCTAAACACAGTTGAGCTGCTCTCAGTCGCAGCACGGTCTCGTGTTGTTTCCACCCGTGCGGCAAAAAAAAACATTTCATCACTAATTGATCATTCATCACTTTAATAAAGTGAAATTTACTGCACAGAGTTGAGAAATAAAGGCTTTACAATTTTATTAGATATAAAAAATGTGTTCATGGAGGCAAGATATTGATTATCGAGAATAGCATTACGATGTCATTTAAGAGATTAGCCTAACTGCCTAAACAGTTACTATTGTGTTTATTTGTCAGCATTTAAATGTACAGTTACATGTCTGGTCTACTTTTCTGGGATTAGGCTACCAGACTCTACATATAAATGTATATGTTCTTTAATAACATAAAACAGTATGTTAATTCCGCTATCATTATTTATGGTGTTGCAGTTATTTTGTTTCTCAGTTTCTGATAAGAATGAAGCAGGAGAGCTTTCTGTCTCTACCTATATATACCACATAAAATGAGCTTCACCGGGAGATTATGAGCTTGCTTGTCTTTTTTTCGGAAGTTCTAAAAAGCGCTCCGTGCATATGGTCAATTCAATATAAATCTAGAGAACTTGCAAAACTTGCACATTCAACAGTCGTAAGATTACAATTCATCAACTATGAAAAATAGCTTCCAAACAGAAGTTAACTACACTTTTTGTTTTGGAAATTCTTTAATATTCTAAATTTATTATAAACTATTGTTAAATTACTATTAGTGCTGTGCAATAAATCAAATTCGATTATCATGCGCATCTCGTCAGTAAAGCTGGTTTCGTGATATGTAGTAAATCGCATTCACCTGCTTTCAGATGGAGGTGTAGTTAACTGACAAGTTAGGCAATTCGCCTGCAATAATGAACGCGATATTGCCTAGCTTAGTTTAAATACTAGAAATCAACCGATATATCGGTTTACCGATATTTTTCCCGATATTTAAGCATTTTACCATAATCGGTTTAAAAAAATGTGTTCTCTAGGGATGCTCCGATCAGGATTTTTGCAGCCGATACCAAGTACCGATTTCTTGTCATGGTGATCAGCGATACCGATGCCGATTCTGATGCTTCAAGCTTTATATAAAATATGTAATAATAATGTTATATAAATAATCACAAAAATTATTCCTTATACAGTGAACATTTTAATATTCCTTTAAAATGGTGTTTATGCATAACATTATGTATATCAGGATACTTAATATAAGACAAAAATAAATGCAAACAAAATGTGTGTGATGCACCACAAGGCAGAGATCGAGTCGCATTTGTATAGCCTTAAGACTTGACTTGACCTGAAATGACCCCAGACTTTACTCGAGGAAAAGGACTTGTGAATATTTTAAAAGCAACTCGAGTCTTTTATCCTTAAATACTTCTATAAGTGCATCCGCACCCCTGCATCCACTGCGAGCCGTCGCAGCAGCACCATTTTAAGTGAGCAGCGCATCAAAACAGTGGAGCAGATCACATAACAAGCGCTCAGGGTCGTTTATGGTAAATATCTTTCAGCGCTATATCCTCGTATTTGTATCTAAAGCTAAACGCGCTTTATTCAAGCCCTTTCAGCTCTGTGCGCTTTCTCTCTCTCTCTCTCTCTCTTTGGACGCATGCCGGTGGCGCCAAATTCAAGAGCTGCCGCAGTTATTTTAACAAAAACAGAAACATACAAATTGCGATCGGTACATGAGATCGGCCAAATGTACAAGTACCGATCAAGTCATAAAATGTGATGATCGGCCGATACCGATGCCGATCGATCGGAGCATCCCTACTCTGTATTTGACCCATCCAAGTGCGCACACACTTGGAGCAGTGGGCACTGTTCACTCAGGAGAAGCTCCAGCACGGCCACCGCATGTAACTTTGTACAGGATTCACTTGTTTGAAACACGCTAAATTATATTAACATTTACTATATAACCATTATTTTGCCAATAAACATCTCTATTGAAATTAATGATTTATTATCTCCGCAAGCGATCGCAGTTTGAGTATAGTTCTGTGTAAATAGATAACTGCTGACAGCGCGGTTTTTCATAATTTAGAATGACACTTTTTTTTTTTATAATTCTGATAAAACATGCCAGTTAAGAAATGCAATAAAATACAATGTTTTGTAAGTTATAGCTTATTTCAATATTACAGAGAATATTATCAAATTAATTATTCTCCACTCTTTAGTCTATTAAACAGCTTTTAAACCTAAAACTGTAGTTTAAAATTAAGTTGATATGACTCCTGCACTTTATTTTCTCCATTTGAAAACATTAGACATTTTGCTTACTGTTAATATTAGTGTTGCTGATGATGCTTTTTATAAATAAAATGTTTTTATTGTTGTAATTTGAAGATTAAATTTTACATGAAAATGTTAATTTTCAAAAAAAATTTGTTGTTGTTAAGATGACTGAAAAAAGGAAAAACCAAAGCGAAGAATGGACTTCAATCTGTTATATATTTACTTTATAACAGTAAATAAATATCGGTTCTGCATAACGGTTATCGGGTACATAAGCGTACAAATAATCGGTATCGGTAATAAAAAATCAAAATCGGTCAATCACTATTAAATACACCCGGTGTAATGGACGTGAGCGTTATGGTGCGACATGACAAAAATACTACAAAACCCATTATAATCAGTGATACTGTCTACACTGAACGCGATGCGAGTCACAACACGACAAATTGTCAATAGTAAACTGTCTCGTCCTATTTATGACTACTGACACAAAGTTCAAATGTATTTTCCTGCGCTCAAACCTGTCAATCTAAAGAAAAGCTGTGTTTGGCGTTTGAGGTAATGACTTATTGTCTAAATAAAACAATTTGCAACTGAAGGGCCTAGAGTGCGACCTAATTTCTCAATGGTGGGACTAAAAAAAATCTGAGGTTGCACCTGTGCGACCAGCCATTCGAGAATAGAATAAAAAGTGTCCACGACTCTGAAAGTCTCCCTGTGGTTCAACAACAGACACACATTAGGCCCATATCGTGGTCTAAACCAATCAGAGATAGTGAGGGGCGGACCCCCCCTCTGATTGGCCGTGGTCCAGATATTCCTGTACGTACTATGCATTTGAAAATGCATGTGCTGCTGCAGTCAGACAGAGAGAGATGCGAGTCAGGGCTCTAGACTAACTTTTTGCACTGGTTGCACTGGTGCGCCTAACTTTTTTTCTTAGGTGTACCAGCACAAAAGTTAGGTGCACCCAAATTTTCATATAGGCAATATTGACTAGTAAACGATTAACTAACAATCTGGTCAACATAAAGTTCTTTATTTGAAGCACAATTCTACAAGAAAGGTAACTTACTGAAAAGCTGAGCTGAGATTTAAGCTTAAAACATCTCAAGATAAATTAAATAAAAAGAAAATCTAAATTAAGTGTTTTAAGGGCGTCAAACTGAACATCTCATGGCTCAATGTCTTATGGACTATCCTCCATTGCAGTCACATGCCCCTCGGATGGCCAACTCCTGTAGTTTGGCCTTCTTGATCTTTGGACATGGCTATAGCAGCTGGCCACACTCTCTCTAGCATCAAAATCTTCCTGACTTGACCCCTCTACACTGATTATCATCAAATCTTCCACTGGGTCTGAATGAAGGGATGCTCTAGTGCAGTGCTTCTCAAACCCTCCCCTTAAACCTATAAAACAATCCGGCGCCCCATCCCACCTCAGACTAACAAATAATTTCACTAAACCTTATATATATATACATATATAAAAAGTGTTTACAGTTTTTATAACCAATTCTTACTATGTAAAAAATTAAATATACTTAGGCCTTTAGTGTTATGTTAGAATCATTATTATACTTTATCATTATATTGTTTTTAGCTTTATTTTTGTTTTCATTTAAATGTTTAGTTTTGAAATGTTGTATGGATTTTTTCATTTTTATTTAATTTCTTTATCTTCTTAAATGTGTATATATAATATTTATAGTTTTAACTTTTAATTTTAGTTTCTTTTTCTTATTTGTAAGTCGCTTTGGATAAAAGCGTCTGCTAAATGACTAAAAGTAAAGTAAAGAAAAAAAATGACTGTTCTGTTCTAATTGTCTCATACTGTATTTTAATGCAGCCAAATTCTCAATAAAACTGTTTTACTTTATATATTTTACTGTTTCTTTTGTCAGTCAACGGGATAAATATGAAATAGTGACTGAAACACATCCCTTTAAGAATACATAACCAGCTTCCCTTCAAGAAGCTTGTCTGCACAAAAATCCTATTTATATAATATAATTGCCTTTGTCTGATGAAATCAAATAATTCACAATTTAAAAACAAGGACAAAGACAATTCCTGCACTGTGATTTTGGCTATATTTGCATGTAAAATTAGAGAAGCAATAATATCTGTTTTAACTGAATGGGCTTGCTCCTCTCAGACGCTCACTGAACAGTGCAGATGCAGAGAAAAAGCTGCGTGCGCGCTGATCTCGCGCCGGCACGGCAATACCAACGATCACAGAGACTCACTCAAGTTTGTCCAAGAAGTCACTAGATGTCACTAGTCGCTATGGGGGTCTAAAAAGGCGCTAAATCTAGCTAAATTGGCAACACTGCGCGCATCTCTACTACTCAACTCTCTCTCTGTCTGATTGCAGCAGCACACGCATTTTCAGACGCACACACGTACAGGAATATCTGGACCATGGCCAATCAGAGGGAGGGTCCTGCCCTTCACTATCTCTGATTGGTTTGGACCACGATATGAGCCTAATGTGTGTCTATTGTTGAACGACAGAGAGACTTTCAGAGTCGCGGAGACTTTTTTTTCTTTTCTCGAACGGCTGGTCGCACTGGTGCGCCCTCTGATTTTTGTTAGTCGCACCCTTGAGAAATTAGGTCGCACTCTAGAGCCCTGTGAGTAGTAGAGATGCGCGCAGTGTTGCCAACTTAGTGACTTTTCAGACCCCCTGAATCGTGACATTTCTAAAATAAATGTGATATTATATTTTTTCCATATCGCCCAGCCCAATACTCAAGTATGCTCGCTGGTGCCTCACGGACACTGAGAGAACAATAATATTACTGCTCCCCTCAGTTCACTACTACCCGTCAAAATAAAAGTCAGTTTTTTAACTTGCAGAAATTGACAGAACTTACGATAGTACTATAATGTAGCCTACTTCTAAAATAATAATAATAATAATAAATAGAAACATTTAAGGAATATAATTTCCCCCTCTGTTTAATTTAGTAAATCTCTGTTGTGCAGCCCTTTACGAAAGCATAAAAGGATCAAAGTTATTTTCATGTGATTACATTTTTAAGCATTAATTAAATTGTTAAAGCTTTATACATTAATTTCATTACCACCATTTTTGATAGTATATTTATATTATGTCATAAAAGTAGAGAATCCAGAAAAATTAACTCAAACCAGAATTTATGAATTGTTATGAATTATTAATAATGAATATAAGTTGTTAAACTAATATATAATCAATGCTGAAATCTACTTGATTGTTTTTGATGAATGAAATTTGAATAAACATGCTTTGTCAACCAAAAATACCCTGTTTTGATTATTTAATACCGTATACCATGATACCGTGAAACCGTGATATTTTCTGAGACGATTATCATACCGTCAAAATCTCATACCGTTACAACCCTAATCCCGAGTTATTCAGTTACTCCAATAGTACATTGACTGAACTGCTGTGATAAAGAGAACTGATGAGCACGAGCAGAGCAGCTGATAGACTGAGCATGTATGGTTACACCAGAAACCAAGGAAAGACTTTAAGTGCCACCTGCTGGCAGAGAGTGAATCTGGGTCTCATTCAGCTCGTCTGCTGTTTGTTTCATGCAGATATTTTGTATGCATAGTTTCATGAAACTGAAGTGAAACCATTTTGTTTTTGCATCAAGTTTTAAAAATATATATAATCTAATTTAGATAAAAAAATGCTCATGTTGCATGTATGGCATCTTTGTTTGGATCATGATTAAAATGCATGGTTACCTCTCATTTTAAATGGAAAGAGTGCAGACAAAGCCTTACTTTGTTTATATGAAGATATTTATTTGATTTGTGTTATTTATTTGATTGGAGGCTTGTTTTAAAATTTCTATATAGTTTTGTTATTTACATTATATTTAAATGTAGTTATTTAGCAGACACTTTTATCAAAAGTGACTTACAAATGAGGACAATAGAAGCAATCAAAACCAACAAAAGAGCAATAATATACAATAAAGTGCTTTATTAGTATATTATTATAGTGTTAAATAATTCAATTTCACAAAAAAACGTGCAGCATTTTGTCCAAGCAATAATAAAAGGACACATTTAATTCATAATCCGTCTTCAATCTAATTTTGTTCAAATAAAATTGCGAATCGAATCGTGAAATCAAAATCGTGAGTTGAGTGAATCGTTGCATCCCATTCATGTTGAAATATTTCAACTTTCTTTTCAGATTCTTATTTACAGCATTATCATAATTGGCTGCATTAACTTATTGGGAGAAAACCAGTAGTTATCTGTGAAATCAGACATTTGAGCACCCCATATAGCCAAAATGGCATGATCATTACACCCCGCGAATATTCGACTGTGAGATTGGGAGTCGAATCAGGCTCCTCCTATCGAAACATTGATTCATTGACTATTCGGGGTCACACCAAATATGTGTATTTACAAATATTTACTTGAGAAACAAAATAAGATCAATCAAAATGAAGTGAGTATGATTCAAACAAGAACGATTATTTGATAGTGGGCTAAATGTGCTAAATTATAACGTTAAACAAGTTTTCATTTCCCATTGACAGATAGTTCATATTTTAAGCAAGAACTCACTTGATTTTGTTTAGTTTCACAAGACTTCATTTTACACATGTAAATCTTGATTTAAGGACATTTAGATTAATATCGGAAAACAAATTTACATATATTCTTTTGAGGCCTTTAATTGCGGAGACAATTAAGACTTTTTAAAACATTTTTTATGAAGAAGAAATAACTAAACATCACTCTTTCAATCCTCCAAAAAATATTTTTGGTAGCCAAAACTTTGGTGCATCACTACTGCCCAAAGTGTATTTATTTTATTTTTTTTACAATGCATATGCTAAGGGTACAACTGAACAAACAGTCTTTCAAAGTAAAGATACTTTTAAAGTTGAATTCTTGTCCAGCATCTATTGTTGTTGCATCTCCAGTAGTTTGTTGTTGTTGTTGTTTGTTGTTGTAGTAATGTTCCCTTTTGAGCAATGTTGTTGTAGTAATGTTCCCCTTTGAGCAATGTTGTCACATTGTGGACAAATTACAACAACAAAAAAATACATGAGGGTGCATAAAAGTTGGGCAGGCGAGGTTAGAAACATTTGGCTGCACTCATACTGTGCTGAAAATTAAATTCACATCACTTGTACTATACGCATACGTCTAAAAAAAATCTAAGTATACTTTGGGCTTTAAAATTGAATGTGAGAATCTTTCAAAGAAAACTGAAACACACAAGATACAATATTTCTGCACATTACACAAAACTTGACAGACGCAAATCGTAATTAAGAAACAAAAGAGATTAATCAATCATTCTTTCTGTAGTTTTGACATGAGGGTAAGCATAAACATAAAAGTGTACAAAAAAGTGCAGATGGAGCACATAATTAAGGTGGTAACAAATCTGTAAAGCACACAGTCTAACCCGCTTCGTCAAACTGGTTTGGCGGCTCATAAACACTGTACAGTTATGAAAAGAATGCAGCACCGCTGAAGTGATCTTGAATTAGGGCATCTCGATTATGACAAAAATCATAATCACGGTTATTTTGGTCAATATTGTAATCACAGTTATTTAAAACGATTATTAGTGGGCCATATGACCAAAACTTTATATGAAAGATGTATTTAAAGATAGTGATATACATCAAATATATATTTTCTGTAAATAAGGATGCTATGACATCTACATTTTAGAGACCAGCGGAATGTCACGATTCTCAACACCACAGCAGAATACCAGAGTAACTAATTAGTAAAAAAGAATACAATAGATTCAAAAAAATACAAATGAAACAAACTGTGATTTAAGTTTTTTGTTTAATACAAGTCTAAAGTAGCTATTCAGTCAACAGCCTACTAGAGAAATACTAGGACTCGTTCTTTTGACAGCAGAAAGTGTTTATTATAAGTACAATTTGACAGAAATGTGTTTTCCCCCAGTCGTTGTTTAAGTACGTTAAGCATTTTTTTTTAGAATGTCCCGTTCTTGCCTTCACGTTGTGCTTAATGCAATCGTTCAATGTAGTGAAGATCAGTGTGAAGATTATTTCAGTTTAGTTAAACTCTGCAAAACAGGCAGAGCTGAACAAATACCTTAGTGAGCAAAAAAAAAAAAATGGTAAAAACATAATAAATAAATGTCATGCAGCACAAATCCTCTCATTAGTTGGCCATTAAACTCTCACAATTTAGCCATCAAACTGTTCAATGCTGCTGGACAGTCAAAGACAGCCTGAGCTCAGGCCTCTAAAATAACATCCCAATAGCAGTTTCAGGACAATCACGGCGCACTTCATCATCCGTAAAGAGCATCAAGAGCTCTGAGCTGAACGAAACAATCCTTCATTGTCTGACACTCATTATTATAGATGAACTGACAGGATGAATAGAGGTTAAATGGGACACATTCAAGCTTGAACTAACTAGGCCATCGAATGAACAAAATCACTACAACAGGACACATTTTGTTTTAGGATTATCTCTACTGAGCATAACAAATAGCAACAGTCACACTGCATCAAGTTTCTTTCATGGTGTTTGCATAAATGCAATCCAACCTTCCATGAACTGTACAGTAAATACAGCAATCAGTCAGGACATCACTATGGTATTCCAGGTCTTGCTTTATGTGGGTTCAATGTGTCTCCAGCAGAAAACAAACCCTGAGGTTGTTCTTTCTGTGTGGCCTAACGTTACCTGAGCACCGTTTTTTTTTTTTTGGTCTAACTAACTGAGAACCTCCTGGACCTGCTCAAACTTGTCCAGGACAACAGAAACCATGTGGGGAATGCAATGATTTTTTTTGCAAATCAACTCTTAGTGGAGAAAATTCATCCCAAACTGAAAATCATTCTACACAATAGACTAACGTTATGAATCAGTGTTGATGATGACATGTTGTAAAGGTGAATCATTGAACGAAGGCTATAACGTTAACTGATAATAAAAAGTAACTTTATCATTAACCAAATTAACTTACAAGACAACGTCATTTATACATATATCCTTTAGTTCGTTTGTAATTTTTTTAAATGCTCTGAATATCCGGGTGTTTAAGTTCTCTTTTTGCTAGGATTCCCTTGTTTGCTGGTGATGTTTTAAAAAAGCGCATCATTGCGCTTTGCAACAGGTTGTTGAGCTATTAGCATTTAGCGGCTAATCATTAACACCAATTAAAAACACCTCTGTTTATTATTAATCACAACATTACTAAAACTTAAAACGCATTACCTTACCTGTGTGGATGTATTAATAAAACCCCTCCATAAAACTTTTCGGAATCTGTGAAGATGTTTAAACGCAGCTCGCTCAGGGTAACGTTAATGTTAACCTCGCGGCTGTCAGTCAAGCTCTGTCAGGTCCACAAACTCTCAAAACGAGACGAGATGAAATAAAGTAACATTCGAAATGTCCTTGGATTAATATGTTCTAATTCCAGAGCACTCTCGTAGCGCAGTTGTGGGTTGCGTAGTTCTCTTATCCCGATATCAACTCGTGTTTATCGACCGCAGCAGTTGTTCACTGTCAGGTTTCTCCCTTCTATGATCAAGCGCGAGAACACGGGTTGCCAGGTGTCTCACCTGGAATTCCTCCTTCGCGAACCTGTGGTGGTTATGCTTGTCCATAGCTGGCAGCCAGACAGGTCAAGTGACAAGAAAAAGCTCGAACTTGCTTGCAAGATCACACGGTTCCCAGGTTGCGACCATAAATCCATCTTTATGCATTTTTAATTTGCTAATTTATTTTACATAATATAATGATAGTTAATAGTTGTAATAGTTCCTGTGGCTCAGTGGTGGAGCATTGCGTTAGCAGCACAAAGGTTGTGGGTTCGATTCCCAGGGAATACATGTACTGACAACAATATGCATAGCCTGAATGCACTGGAAGTCGCTTTGGATAAAAGCGTCTGCTAAATGCATAAATGTAATGTAAATTAACACGCTACTATATAATGTATATTATTTTATTGCAATGTTATTATTTTGCTATACTTTAATTAGAAATGTCCCAATTGCAGATAAATGAAATGGAAAATTATGAAGCCCTATCCTTTTTCTTTTGTTTTACTTGTTTTTACTTGAATCACTACAATTATATTTATTTATTTTTAATTATTAGTGTTAGTATTATTATTAATAATTGTACTTATTATAATTATTGTTTAATGTACTTGAACATTATTTTCATTATTACAGAAATAAATTGAAAGTAAATTTTAAGCACTATCCTCCTTTTACATTTGTTATTTACTGGTATATACAAAAAATGTAAATAAATTAGTGCTGTTAAATGATTAATCAAATACAAAATAAAACAATGTGTTTGCATACTATATGTGTGTGTTCTGTGTATATGTATTATGTACATACAGTATATATATTTTGAAAATATTTACTTGTATTTACTACATTTATATTCATATAATTTATGTTATAAATAAATATATTTAATATATAAACAGCATATTTTCTTAAATATTTACATGCATGTGTGTGTATTTATATATATACATAATAAATATAAACAACAAACATACATATATTATGTAAACGAAAACTTTTATTTGGGATCTGATAAATTGCTATGAATCGTTTGACAGCACTAAAATAAATACTTGGCAAATAAATTATTTAATACCTGTATGTAATTAGTATTTTTAATTTTTTTTAACTCTTGTTTTTTTATTCTCTACAGTTCTCACACTCTAAAAAAATCACACTTATGAGCTTTTTCTCCATTCTCTCTGTTATCCGGCATTCACAGGACGTCAGTGCAGGTGGGCATCAGTTCTGCCAGCTGATGTGAGGGACTTGATTTACTAGTCACGCATCCTATCTAGTGGCCACACTTAATACTGCAAGTCAAAGAACAATAATAATAATTATAATAATAAAAATAAA